>OU612058.1:71767219-72117670 GCA_914767635.1 Melanostoma mellinum | reverse complement strand
AAATTGGCAGAACTTTTGAAAGCAAACCAACACGTCATCTTTTATACATTATTTCCAAGTAGCCACCTCATGCACAAACATAATCAAATCACATGTATCATTCGTTCTACACGAGAAAATATAACGAATGTTGAAACCAAGGTACAACCATGCACGACTTTGCTATTCCTTCTTCGATGGCTAACTTCACCATGAAAACCTTGCAAATTTGGTTTTTAGTTGAAAAAAAAAAAAAAAAAAAAATAAGAGTAGGTTGCTATGTATATTCTGTTCCTACTTAACATCATTTATTTAGATGTTCAATTCCATGTTACGGATGTGATATATGGCAAAGCAATGCATGTGTGATTAACAAAGCCATGCTCTGTGGACATCGTGTCTTGTTTCTCTGTCATTTTAGCTAAAAGATAAAGTTACTTGGTTATTTGCAAATAGTAAAAAGTGTAGAATGTAGATACACAAGTAGAGACGACACTTTGGGATGAACAAAAATAAAGGGTGATCCTTTATGGGCAAGACACACTCGGATGAAGCAAAAAGTTTTCCATCAAGCCAGAGTAAAATGCAAAGAGCCCAGAATGTATTATAGGAAACCTAATTCCGGCTATTCTGTTATCCTGTTCCCAAATGTACTCCATCTTCACTTACCACCGTACATTGACTATACATACATGAGTACCTATGTAGGTTAACACTATGCATACAAAGGCAACGAAAAGAAAAAAAGCGTTTGCACATTACACGTTATAAATTCGAAAAGCAACTGATATATCCAGGTGGACCAGTGTCAAAGTTCGCCCCACACACTCAGTAGGATGACAATAGAGTTAAGTCCTGATTTGCTGATAATATTCATGAAAGTCCTTATAATAATTGAGATCTAGATTATGGTCATGGACCTCCATTAGATGAGTTTCAACAGGACTCGGAAGCTGATAAGGAAACGACTTGTTTGGATTTATACTCCAATGGAACTTCATTGTGAGCCTTGTGCAAGCTTTTCCATGAAAATTAATTTATGATCCTTTAAACATAATATATTCATAATGGCGAGGGACAGGTGTAGTTTTATTTGCTCAGCGTACTTGGTGTATGAGAAAGCATTCTTCGATTATTTTTGCATTCATTGAAAAGAAACTACTATCAGTCGTGAATTTTAGGAAGACTCACAGAGACTTCACTGAGATGTGATAGCAATAAAACTATCACTGTAGTTATTGTCGTTGACTGGAAAAATACTTCGATAAGTAGCTCCGTAGCTCTGATCCAACGCTGATCTAGTGTAAGGCATGGATTCTGCAAGATTAATATGAAAGGAAATTTGTGTCACTGAGGAATATTGATTCTGCTTTTGAATGAATTTTGGAGAGCTTCTCTTCTGTTTCAATGATCCACTTTTTTCCCGTTCCCGTTCCCGTTCCTATGGAAATATGGAGATGAAATAAAATCCTTGGTACTCCGGAGTAATGCAGCACTCTAACGGTGTGTTCCACTTTCCGTCCATTCCCCGTATGAATACTCTAAGTTCTCGTTTACGTCCCCATTTCCGTTCCTGAAGGAATATTGGAATGAAATATGGCCTACAAATTTTCTTTTTGAGGCTCAAGAGTCTCTCTATAAGACCATCTCTGTTTCAAATTTCATTCAAATCGGTTTTGGAATCTTTTTAATAGGGGAATTGCGGGATAGATGCCGCGTCGGGAGAAATTTCGCATTCAACCATATCACATATCTATTCGTCATATCTTAAAAACGTTAAACAAAAAATTAGAAACATCCAACATGTAACGGGATTTTTTTGTAATTTGTTTTGTCTTACGCACTCTTTTTTCCTATTGAAATTTTTAAGTTTGTTGCAAGTAGTCGATCTGAAATAAAGTTTTCGCGTGTTTTGTACAGGGCAAGTGTTTTGTACAGTCAATAAATGTGAAAGAATACGCCTAAGGGCTTTTTTTTGCTTCCCTTTTTTCTGGAGTTTTTTAACGAGGTTTATTTTTTGTTGAATTGGCTTTTGCATTTTCTTTTAATAGAGTATTAAACTTCAGTATGTCCCTAAAATACATTATTTGTACATGAACCAGGGATAGTTGAACATAAGAGGCGCTGAAAGGTGGCCGAGAAAACATTGACAAAAGAATGTCTCTCCGAAAAGTAGAGAAACTGTTTGAGTACCTGCCAGAATTTCAAGAACCAACATTTTTTTTTCAGAAACGGCTGTTTTATGTTCTGAAACAATCCTTGGACCAGTAGTTCCAACTACCAGGTACATCATGCAGTCATTCCGAAACGTACACCTCATCATATTTCAACAAACTAACGCCATCAAAACCACTGCAATCAATTTTTTTTCTAATCGTAGGCTATTGGAAGAGGTGTTAACAACTCCTATTTCATTTTAAAAAAAAAACTTGAAAAAGAAAGGTTGAGCCCACGGTCGATCCCAATGTGTGTGCTGAATATTGGGAGAACTATTTCAAAACCACAAAAAAAGAAGACTGCATTCCATGTTCCATTTGTCAAAAATGGCTAAATGAAAATTGTACAGGGTACAAAACAAAAACACAAATACTTTTGTGTCCGGTAGCAGTTTTTATCACTATTAGCATCAAAAAATTTAAAAATGGGAGAAACTGAAAAATATATGTTTCAGAACACAACTGTTCGAAAATAAGAAACTAGGTAAGAATGAGTGTGAGAATGAGGCAAACTCAATTTTAGTAAGATCCTGTGCTGTGTTTGTATTAGTGACAAGGTCGTCTTTACTCTATTGGGGACCCTGGACACTTTTAAAAAATGGGGCCCCTATATGAATCTGTTAGAAAGTTATGTTTTGCAGTAAAGGTATACAGAAAAAATAACATAACTTTGAATTAATATTTATTCTAAAGGTAAACAATTATTACAGCATGTTTATGTTTGAACATAAACATAAGCAATGTAAAAATAATAACAAAATAATACAAATTTCGTAATGGAATTTAAAAATAAACAAAATTTAAATAACAAAAAATTAAATTCAGATATAGTTTAAGGAATGTAGTTTAGGAAACAAAATATTGATATGCAAAAAAATGCAAAGCGGAATGCTTATTGAAGGAGTCTTTTTTTGATTTAAGTTTAGCAAAATCTTTGATTAGGTATGTCTACAAAATCTAAGCCTCTGAGGATGTCGCTTTCGATTGACACCAGCGACTTGTCAATCTTTCTTGAACCATTGTAGCTCTGAGTTCCTTTTTTATTCTTTATAACTTAGAGAAGGAACGTTCAACACTGTAGTTGGTCACCTTAAGAAAATTCTAAGTGCAATTTCAACACTTGGAAATTCATCTTCAACTTTATTTGTTTTTAAGAAATTATAGAATTCTAGAATTTTGACAGTTTTTTCGTTTTCGTGTCGAATAGTTTTCCAGTATTCTATTAAATTCAGGCATTCAGCATGTAGTTCATCTGCGTTTGCATCTTCAGTGTAAAATTAAGCAAATGCTTTCCAGTTTTCTTTTAAGTCTCCTGAATTCAGGTTTTTTTTTATCGGAAAAAAAGTCAAAACATTGTCCAATATTCGTATACGAACCTAGTCGCTGGTTCAAATCAACGCATAGAGTTTGAACAATGGGAAGTAAGGTTTCAATTTCGAACTTTTCTTTACCAGTCAAAATTACTGAGGGTTCAGAACCGTCAACCGTCTACACCTAGTCCATTCAGAATGGTTCTTATATTTGGAATCCGGGTTTTTTGCCTGGATGATGAATCGAAGATATCAAAATTTGTCCTTGAGCCCAGTTATAAATTCATCTGTTGCACTCAGCAAATACTACATTTTTTTTTCCAAAGACGTAGAGCTTTCTGTCTGACCTTTCGTGCCTGTCGTAAATCGTTAACGATGGGCATCAAAGCTTCTTCATTTTTTTGATGATCATTTTATAAGGCGCTTAGTTCATTAGCTCGCACTGACCATCTTGTTTGAGAAAGACTTTGTGTAACTTTTTTTGAACCTAAATGAGCACTCAACACACTCCATCTTTGAAATCTTAAAATATTTAGTGCCATTCATTCCAAAGTATATCTAATAATGAGTAGGGACACTCTCCAACGCCTATACATTAACAATAGACAGTCAAAAATAAAAAAAACCCACAATTAGTGAAAACAGTAAAAAATTATTGATAGTAACCCTTCGGACCATCAATCGTAACGCAAATTTTTAAAAATTTTAAAAGTGCTCTGAAACAAACACAAGGGAGTGTATGGTTTCGATGTCCTGATCATTACTTGAATGATCTCTTTTTTTGTTTGAATTTGAATATAATTTCGGAGGGAATTTGATTTAAAATAATCAACAAACGTTGCTGTTAAAAAAAAAAAAATTTATCGAAATATATTTTTTATCTTGAAAATAGACCAATATAGGTTGAGTATTGCTTCAGTGATTTGGGGCCCCTGGTGATTGCGGCCCGGTGGTAAGGACGGGTCTGATTAGTGAACACATGCGTAAAGTGAAAAGAGAATATGAGTACACACATATTATATAGTCCTTTCAAGGTTGAAACACCAAAAACATCGAAAATATAGGTATTTTCATTTTAAGTGTTCGAAAATTGGGGATGTTCGGAAATAGGTGCAACTACCCTACCAATATTTGAAAAATTTAACTAATCCTTCAGAAAAAAAAAAATATTTTCTAAATGGTGTCTTCGACAAGGTCTTCCAGTTCCAACTAGCAAGCTTAATTCTTAAGAGACTAATTTAAAAAAAAAAAGAAGCACTCCGGGAATGCCGACGGAAGTGAAAACAGAATTGAATTTTCAGTAAATATTTTAATGTACGTACAGGAAAATCTTTTATAATATACTTATGTAGATGTACATATAGAGGAACATCAATAAAACTTATGAGTTTTCATTCACAATTCCATCTCTACAATCATCGTATTCTAATACTGAAATAATAGGTCTATGGTAACTTAAATAGGAAACGAACAATTTTGTCTCTAATCTATTTAAATATATCGCAAGGACTGCATCAATTGTCCCTTTATATTTCGTTGTACTAAGGCTGCGGTCATTCGTCATTGTAAAATAGTATTCTTCTTTTAAAAATTGAAAAAGTGGCAAATTTTTAGCATTGCCGAAGTTGATGCTAAAAGCACCACTCAAAATCATTGGGAAATCGTCAAATGTCTCCCCAATTTTATCGTTAAGGTATGCAGAAGCGTCTTCAGACTAAATAAATAAATTTTTATATAAAAACTGTCGCATTGCACTTGAAGACGTAGTCGGTGAATTATAAACCCCTACTGTTATAACTAGCTGTCCATTTCCAGAAAGGCAACGATAAACACACAAATCGCCGATATCAAAAACATTACTACTAAACACATACTAGTGTAGGTACCTCGTATGCAAATCCATATGATTTGAGCAAAACATGGCAGTTGTATCAGACAACCTTTTACAGATAGCTGCTCCTGCTGCTGGACGATCGTGCCTTCTGAAACTAGCAACTAAATTGAAATCTGGAATATCATATCTATATTTCTTCGTCACTCTTGTAAAGTTCTGTTAAAATCAATACATTAAATTTTTTAACGATAGTCGATAGTATCTACAGATTTTGTAACTGCGCTCGTAAACTTTGACAATAAAGTGAAAGGACAATGCATTAAGTTTAGAAACAAAATTAGTGAATATTTGAGTAATTGTTTTTGAAACTATTTTCATGCAACCATTTCAATTTCATCGACAAATCATTGCGATGAGTTGTTGATTTCTTTTAATTTGTTGTAAAGTTCGAATCATCGACCAGTGCGTCTCCTACTCTGCCATGATTCCAGCTTCACTTCATTGAAATGGTAGTAAAATATTTGGTGCTTTTTATTTTTTCTGCGTTGCATAAATTTTTCTCTGTCCTTCAATTCAATTCATTTCTTTCTTCTCTGTATTTTTCCGAGTCGGTAAGTATACTAGGTAATGTTGCTATTCCATTCTTTTAAGTCATTTAGCAGCTCAAAATTAACGTGTTTCTTGGCTCAATGGTAGAGTCGATGGCTATTAAAGTAAGGGTCCCAGGTTCGAATCCCAGCCGTGACCACAATTTTTGTTTATGTTTTCACTTTAAATAAATAAAAAAATGTAAGTCATTGCTGGGAACCGAACCTGAGACGCTGGGCTATGACGAATTTACATACGAAATACAATGAGCCAAAAAATGGTGTCGGTCGCCAATTCATTGCTTTACCCCCATCGCAAAAGTGCCAAACGCGCCTAAAGAAGTTTTCACTTCAAAAAGCAAAATACTTATGAATTTTCAGTACTTATATATATGTACAATGTACATGTACATATACACTGCCAACCACTAGGATGAGGCCACACATTTTGCGATCGATTTTCGCTTTTTATACCTGTTGGAAGTTTTGTACCCGGAAAAGTTTATTACCAGTTAATAGGTACGTATTTTCCCATTACAAATTCATAAATTTAACGGATTTATTCGAAACGACTGTTGGAATTTCCCAAGATCAATTAATGAGGTACTGAAAATAGGTATAAAAAGGTGCTCCACTAGGATGAGGCCACTACGAATATTTCCGCACAGAAGTGAGCAAGTGCGAATTTTTGTATAAAATATCTAATAGAGTGTTAAAAATAACCGTCTAAATTAGTTTGAAGCACATATGGGTTCCGGAAAGACTTTGACAGCGACAGAAAGAGCAAGAATAGACGCTTTCAAGGAAACAGGACTCTCAGGCCGTGAAATAGCAAGGAGACTTAACAGGAGCAAGACAGTCACAAACAATTATCTTGCTGATCCCCTAAACTATGGGGAAAATCAAAAAGGACGCACGGGAAAAGCCACAACACCAAGAGAAAATCGGTCTATTCTACGACTTGCCTGAAATTCTACTCTACCAGCGACTATGATAAGGGCCAAAAGCGGAGTTTCAGCCAGCATAACAACGGTTCGAAGAATATTACAAAAGAGTAATACTATTCAAAGGAGGAAACTAAAATAGAAACCAGTTTTGAAGCCAGTACACAAGGAGCATGAACGTTGCAAGACAGCATGTTGCTTGGAGCAGTCAATGGAAACGCGTTGTCTTTTTGGATGAAAAAAAAGTTTAACCTTGACTTCTATTTCCATGACATTAGAAGGGATGAGCTTATTTTGGCAAGACATCATAGCCGTCACATCTAATGTCATGGAAATAGAAGTTGGAACCATCAGGACCGTCAAGGTTAAACTTTTTTTCATCCAAAAAGACAACGCGTTTCCATTGACTGCTCCAAGCAACATGCTGTCTTGCAACGTTCATGCTCCTTGTATTAAAAATCGTAAAAAAGAGCGTTTTTAGACTTTTGCTAGAAACCTATGGAATATTGAATTTAAAATGTTCCAATATCTTATGCGATTTTATTTATTTATCACAGTTAATGTGTGGTCGGCAACCCTGTATCACCTGATGTGTTATGAAGAGGTAATACTAAAGCCATGTACTTAACTTCAAAATTTTGCTACCTACTATAGTTAGCACACAATCGCAAGTTCGTGCGACACAGTCGTTCCCATTTTCTCAGCAAACCAGGATTTAATGAGCCATTTAGTAATGCCATAGTCGATTAGGTGTAGTGCGTCGATAATAAGTTCTAATAGTGGTGTTGTTACCTTAAACCGCATGGTTGTCTGTTCACTGTTTAGCGTTAAGGTTGGGAAACATTGCAGCATTCGTATTATTTGTTGCTCGAAAAACATATGCACAAAATTCACAAATTAAGCCAAAAATACTAGCATCTTTCAATAAATAAATTAGAATTAGGATTAATCCGCAATGCTTTTGTAGTCTACTTTCAAAACTTAGAAAAATCACCATGGCAAGAACCGTATATTCAAATTAAACGATACATAATTTATATTAGTGATTTTTTGTCTTTTTACACTCATTGAATATCTTATCGTATAAACTCTTTCGAAATAATAATTTTGGCTATCAAAAATATCGTCGTTTTCAAAAGGTCCTTTCATTGCCAGTGTCATCATTTTTCTTATGGTAAGTTTCACCTGTAATGCACGGTTCGATTGCGGAGGTAGATTTTTGCTCCTATACAAAGTATTTATCCAAATCTTAGCCGAAAATGTAGTATGAGAAATATTTTTGATTTCAGAATGATTGAAACGAATGCCTGAGAAGTAAGGTGGAAACATTTTCGTTTCCTTAGCATCAAAATCAGAAACGGAAGTTTCATCCAATCATCCCAACAAATGACATAAGAACTTCTGCAATTGACACCCACTGACGATAATGGCATCGCAATACTTTGAGTCGGATAATTGATTATTGATACTCCTCGTTGATCTTTTATGCACAATTGATTTTGTATGCAGTCTAAAAAAAAATTAAAATCATTACATTAATGACAAGAATAAATATAAATACAGAAATGTTTGGCACTCTCGATGCGTCGTAGTTGTTTTTATTCAAAAAGTGGAGTTTGTCATAGCACTACGTAGACTTTGCGTCATCTAGTGCGGCACGGAGTGTTACTGCAGCCAAAATTATTTTATTATGCTCCCCAGGGCAAAAAAAAAGAGTCATTTTGAAAATAAATGTGTCCTTTTAAAAAAGTCCACTTGCTAGTGTTAATAATTTTTTTATTTCATAAAACACAACAAAAACGTTAAACGTATTAGTGAGTCTTAGCAACGAGATCCATAGATCACCACCGCTGGCCACGCTGGTTTGCGCAGGCCTTGAAGAAAAAGTTTTTAACTTTTTTTTTAGGAATGGAATAGAATGGGACTGGTCTGGAATCTGGACTCGTTAATATAAGTATTTTCTACTTTTACGGGAAAAGTCAATAGAATTCTACTAACCACACCAAACTGTCACTCTTTGTGGACGCAATGGATTTTAGACAACAGGGAACGGTTTTTCGAGTATACACACATGCGACAATCTAGTTTGTTAGTGAAGCCGCCAAGATGAAAAAACACTTCATCTGCCACACAGCCATCACTTTTTAAAAAAGTTGTCTTTGTTTTCCAACATTGTTCAAGGTCGAACCGACTTGTTTCGCTCATCGGGGTATGATATTTACTTTCTGACAATATATCCAGTGAAGGACAACTGTCAGTATCACAGTAGCCTATGATTCAAAAAGAAGCCACTAGATGTCACATCCTATACAAAAACATATTTCGTTTTGGGAAAAATAAATGAAAATGTCAACAAACTTTGTATTCAAAAACTCGAAAATATTCTTTTAAAAAAAAATTATATCAACACGGCCTAAACCACAACAACCTTTTGATAATTCTATCATCTCCTGCGCTCAATGCTCTGTGGATTCTATTATCCCAGGTCGTTGTCTCACCTGGAACGTAAGAGTCCTTCTTACCACTCATTCCTCTATCTCTATTCTATTTAAATTGCAGCCATTGAAGTTATTTTTAAGTGCTCAACTCATAACTTAAACAATAGACACTCTAACAGCAAAATTCCATAAAAATTTTATGCAAAAAAAAAAAAAACAAAAGTTCTTTATTTCCTCAGTAATTTCAAATAACAAAACCGGTCGGTCCACTCACGCTTCTCCATTCTAAAAAGAAAAAAAATTACCACCCTGACAAGACTATTATCCTCAGCAATATACTTAAAAATTCCAATAGTAAAGCAAATATGTACTTGGGAAATAATTTAAGGTGGAACCTTGTCGCTGCTCATGCAAGTTCTTTAAACTTTACCACATTCCCATGTTGCACGTTCTATTCTGCTTAAGGCATTTACCCCTTTCAATTTTTCTTTTTCTTTTTCTTTGTGGGTGTCTCCTTGTTGACGGAAATCGTTCCTTGCATGTTCTTGGTCCTATTTTCATTGCCGCACTGTGTACTTTAAGACGTGATGTTATTATGCAAAGCAAGCGTTTCCCTTGCTGAGCTGAAAATCCCCATTAGATGATCCCTCTATCTTGATGTTTCTACCCAATACCAATTGGGATTCAAGTCATGTTTCCCACAGAAACGAGCTTCCCAGTTCTGTTTCCCTACATTAGGACACATCTTGCTTACATGGGATGTGGGAGAGCTCGATGTGATGTCGTGTAGTCGTTGTCGTAGTTCTCATCTTTCTTATATCATAGTTCTCATCTTCGTTTTCTTTCATTCGTTATGTATTCCGACTTAGATAAAAGTCGATCGAAAATACACAGTCAATGGGTTAGATTTAAAAATTTCACAAGCATTTACAAAAACTAATAATTTACCTCAATTCGAGTTGTATGGCATAGTCTTGAGTATTTTCACTTTAATGTCGCCATTTGTGTATAGATCGAATTTAGGCAGTTTTTTTACTATATTTTGTTTTGGATTATCTCTTTGTTGCTTTTCGAACTATTGACGATTTTTTTTGCTTTTGTGTTAGTTAAATTAACTGTACGAGGATAATAATTTAAAAAAAAAAGCAAATGCTAATCAAAGGGCTCAACTGTTCGACTTACTACGTAATTCAATTTATTCCAAACACCTGAGTTTTATAACTCAATTTTATTAAGAGATAACAACAGGTCTGACTGTCTTCAGGTGGTTCAGAAGAGACCTAATTGCATAATACACAATAATCGTAATTCTTACAGCCATAATTGGTTCCCATCAATTTTTGATGAATTCGCACAGTTCCAGTTTGTGCATTTGTCGACTAAATATCAGCCAATGAGAAGATATCCGCAATGTCCAATAAACATATTGGCTTCGGTTCAATAAACGGCTTAATCATTGTAAAAAGGTGTGTCCGTGAATTGGGTGCGTCGCAAGGTTGTAAATGTGTTTCAACTTTTTTTCGATTTGGCCTGTATTTTTTGAGAAGTGCGTTCCAACGTGATTTCTGAATTGGTATTTGGCTTTTCAGCAAGTAATTTTAATAACACTTTACTATTTTTTGTTTTGACAGGTTATAAAAACGGCAAAGATGAAAATTGTTATTGCTGGAGATTTTAACTAGCCTTTTATAAAATGGAAATTTTCAAATGATGTAAATATAATGTTTCCTTATAGTTTTACTAAAGATTTTGAATGTATTGTAATCGATAGTCTTTTAGCTTGGAATATGCATCAAATTAATTCCATTCCGAATTTCATGAGCCGATTTTTGGATTTATTTTTCAATGATAATAATTTTGAAGCTGAATGTAATGAACCTTCTTCTAAATTGTTAGACAATAATATTTTTCACAAAGCAATAGAAATTTCTTAAAATTTTTCAGTTTTCATTGAATCAAAATTAAATAACAATTCACAAATGTATGACTTTAAGAAGGCTGATTACACTTCTATGATGACTCATTTAAGCACGATTGATTGGCTAGAAATCTTTGATTGTAATGATACCAAACAAGCTTTTTCCCTGTTTCGGAATATTTAAGATGCATTAATTTCAACACACGATGCCAAAAAAAAAAATACTGAATACATCCAATAAACACGTTTGGTTCAACAAAAGCTTATACAGACTTAAAAATGTAATGCATAAATTCGAACAATTCAAACAATTTGGGAAATAGTAAGAGTTTTTGAAAAATTTCTTATACAAGCAATATATCTCGTCTCTTGAACATCAAAAGAAACCCCAAAAGTTTTTGGACGCATTTGAATACAAAAAGAAACTCAATTGGGATGCCATCCTTCGTTACGTTTAGTGGCATACCATCTGATGATATTAATTTTGTTTGCAAAAATTTTTCGTCGTTTTTTCAATCAAATTTCTCAAATAAGATAAGTGTTAACTTGTTAAACACTAGTCCTTCTGTCGACCTTGGTAGCTTGTACTTATCTGTCGATGATGATTTGCAAGCACTGTTGTCACTCAAGAATAACTACCCAATTTCACTTATCAAAATTCCACAATTTTTGTTAAAAAAAAAGCAAACTATCTTGCAGCTCCACTCCCAATCAACAATTTTTGGTTAAAAAGCCGCTTAAAAACCTGATTATAACTGGGGTTTAGAAACCTAACAAGTTTGAAATTGGTTCAAAAGACGTCTTAAAGACCTATCAGGAGCATCTTCATGACCGAAAATGGTCAGTTACTTTGTAACCCCAGTCAAATTGAAGTTAAAAAAAAACCCTGTATTTATGACCCGTTCCAGGTTATTTTGCTACCAATTTTTTAAGCTTTTCTAAAACCGTTTGTTGACTGTTTACGCAAACCTATTTTTGATGTTATTTCTCTACCTCTTGCTAACGTTTTTTGAACGTCGTTGAGACGTATTTTAGAGCCGTTCCAGTAAGGTTACATCGCTACTAATTTTTTTAGCTTTTTTATAACCGTTTGTTGACGGCTTATACAAACCTATTTTTGCAGTTATTTCTTTCCCTCTTGCAAACGTTATTTCGCAACGTCGTTGAGACGTATTTTAGAACCGTTCCAGTAAGGTTATTTCGCTACTAATTTTTTTTGCTTTTTTATAACCGTTTGTTGACGGTTTACACAAACCTATTTTTTTAGTTACTTCTTTCCCTCTTGCTAACGTTTTTTCGAAACGTCGTTGAGACGTATTTTAGAACCGTTCCAGTAAGGTTATTTCGCTACTAATTTTTTTTTTAGCTTTTTTATTATCGTACTAATATGAAGCAAAAAACATCAAAAATCATTTTTAAATTATATTTTTTTTCAACTTATGTAAAACGAGTGCGACGTTGAACGCGTATGATAATTCGCCCTCTGGTATGATAATTTTAAACCAATTGTATGATAAGTCATTCGCTCAAATATGGCAGCACTGAGGTTGTTGTACTTGTTGCACTTTCATCCCTGAAAATAAAATTTAAAAAAGGAATAAGATTTACTTTAAAGAATTAAGAAGAAAGTAATTAATTAATTTAGGCTACTCATAATCATATTACATAAAACAATTTCGAGTCAGAATTACATACATGCAAAACATAATTAAGTATGTGTATCAGAATTTATAAGTAATAAGTACGTTGCTTGAAAAAATTTACGATTCAAGTTATTGTTTTTATTTTACTTACAAGCATTTTCCAAGTCTGAAATGGGCTTGCTTGAGATACGCCTTGAAAAAGGCGGTTGCATCTGCATCGCTGAAGGTTGGAAATCTTTCCCTTACGGCTTCCAGAATGACGTCGAATGTATATTTGTAGTGCTCAAAACTCTTCTTAGTCGCAGTTCCCAACCAAGAAAATTGCATCAGCAATTCGTCGCAAAACATAAATTTGGCTATGGTGCGAATATTTTTATTCGAGGTTAAACCTCCAAAAGAAACCAGCTTCCGCACCTTTTTGAGTAAAAAAATAAAAAACGGAACAATGGAGATACAATTTTAAGAAAATATATAAAGCTGAATATTATATGAATATTATATGAATATATGAAAGAATATTTACCGATAAAAAGACCAGGAAAATGTAAGAGAAAATGAATGAAGGACGAAATCAACGGAATATTGTTTCACGCAATTCTGAAAAAGTTTAAAATTGACAATTTACGTTTTCGTTTTCATAAATTTGTTGACTTTAAAGGCACGAAAAATAAGCAGACACACTTTACAAAATACGCTATGTATGTATGTATTTTAACCGTAAAAAAAGTTATTTCACAACTAGTATGCCGTTCTCATTAACGCAGTCCTTTTTTGTTTTGTTTTTATAATTTTTGTGAACACATAATGCAATACATAGTTAGAATCAATTCAAACAATATTTTTCGAACCAACTCTAACAGCACATTACGATAATATTTTCTAGCTATGTACATACAAAACAAAACAAATTTCACTAGCCCGAATTGAATTAAACGATCACAATTGCATGCAATATAAACATACCTTAAATTTCACTTAAGATTCTTTCACTTAGATTCACAAGCAAACTTTTATTTTTAATTTTTTATTTTTTTTTGCAGTGAGCAACTTTGCTAGGTATGTTCTTTCCACTTTGATACACAAGACGACAATGAGATTCCTATCTATCCAATTTGTAACCAAGGTTTTAAGAAGTAATATTAGAACTGGTTTTATTTTTACTTCATAATTGCAAATCGGGTTACTTGATGGCTAAAAAAGAACCATTTTTAAATGCAGGTTCCGTAGACGATTTTGGGTAACCAAATTCTAACTCGAGCTCTTAAGAAACCTCAAAATAACGATTGAATTTTACCAGGAACTAACTCAAGTCAAATAAAGGTTTGGGTTAAACCCAATATTTGAGCGTGGTTACGACATAACTTTTCTCTATCCAATTTGTAACCAAGGCTTTAGTAAGTTATATTAGAACCGGTTTTATTTTTACTTCATATTTGCAAATCGGGTTACTTGATGGCTAAAAAATAACCATTTTTAAATGCAGGTTCCATAGACGATCTTGGGTAACCAATTTCTAACTCGAGCTCTTAAGAAACCTCAAAATAACGATTGAATTTTACCAGGAACTAACTCAAGTCAAATAAAGGTTTGGGTTAAACCCAATATTTGAGCGTGGTTACGACATAACTTTTCTCTATCCAATTTGTAACCAAGGCTTTAGTAAGTTATATTAGAACCGGTTTTATTTTTACTTCATATTTGCAAATCGGGTTACTTGATGGCTAAAAAATAACCATTTTTAAATGCAGGTTCCATAGACGATCTTGGGTAACCAATTTCTAACTCGAGCTCTTAAGAAACCTCAAAATAACGATTGAATTTTACCAGGAACTAACTCAAGTCAAATAAAGGTTTGGGTTAAACCCAATATTTGAGCGTGGTTACGACATAACTTTTCTCTATCCAATTTGTAACCAAGGCTTTAGTAAGTTATATTAGAACCGGTTTTATTTTTACTTCATATTTGCAAATCGGGTTACTTGATGGCTAAAAAATAACCATTTTTAAATGCAGGTTCCATAGACGATCTTGGGTAACCAATTTCTAACTCGAGCTCTTAAGAAACCTCAAAATAACGATTGAATTTTACCAGGAACTAACTCAAGTCAAATAAAGGTTTGGGTTAAACCCAATATTTGAGCGTGGTTACGACATAACTTTTCTCTATCCAATTTGTAACCAAGGCTTTAGTAAGTTATATTAGAACCGGTTTTATTTTTACTTCATATTTGCAAATCGGGTTACTTGATGGCTAAAAAATAACCATTTTTAAATGCAGGTTCCATAGACGATCTTGGGTAACCAATTTCTAACTCGAGCTCTTAAGAAACCTCAAAATAACGATTGAATTTTACCAGGAACTAACTCAAGTCAAATAAAGGTTTGGGTTAAACCCAATATTTGAGCGTGGTTACGACATAACTTTTCTCTATCCAATTTGTAACCAAGGCTTTAGTAAGTTATATTAGAACCGGTTTTATTTTTACTTCATATTTGCAAATCGGGTTACTTGATGGCTAAAAAATAACCATTTTTAAATGCAGGTTCCATAGACGATCTTGGGTAACCAATTTCTAACTCGAGCTCTTAAGAAACCTCAAAATAACGATTGAATTTTACCAGGAACTAACTCAAGTCAAATAAAGGTTTGGGTTAAACCCAATATTTGAGCGTGGTTACGACATAACTTTTCTCTATCCAATTTTTAACCAAGGCTTTAGTAAGTTATATTAGAACCGGTTTTATTTTTACTTCATATTTGCAAATCGGGTTACTTGATGGCTAAAAAATAACCATTTTCAAATGCAGGTTCCATAGACGATTTTGGGTAACCAATTTCTAACTCGTGCTCTTAAGAAACCTCAAAATAACGATTGAAATTTACCAGGAACTCACTCATGTCAAATATAGGGTTTGGAAAAAACCCAATATTTGATCGTGGTTGCGACATAACTTTTTTCTAGCCAATTTGTGACCAAGGTTTTAAGAAGTTATATTAAAACTGAAGTTATTCTACAACAAAGGTTACAAATTGTTGATTGGGCTTTGTTTTATATTTAACTTATATCGAAATAGTTGGGTGTTTTTGAATGAGTTGAAATACTCTGTCATAACTCCGTTCAATAAAACAGGAGTAAAGAGCTCTGTTGAAAATTACAGACCTATCACCAAACTTCCAATAATTTTTAAGGTTCTCGAATCAATTGTGAAAAGTTATAAAACCAAATTCATAATTTTATTTCTGTACACCAACATGGTTTCTTAAATGGAAGATCAACGTCAACAAGTTGGTCTCTATTCACAAGCTACTGCTTCACTCAATTAAAAAATCGTTCTCAAGTAGACACCATTCACACCAATTTTTCTAAGGCATTCGACCTAGTTCAACATAGTGTGCTCGTAAAAAAAAATTGAGATGTTTGGTTTTCACTCAAATCTTCTCATGTGGATTGAAAGTTATTAAGAAAATAGAAAATAAAAATTTCAGGCGATACTCAAAGCAGCCACCTAGCTAGGCCAACTGTTTTTCATTGTTTTTTTTAAATGACTTGCTATCGCATCTTTTATATTGTAAATTTCTTTTATTTGCTGATGTTTTAAAAAAATTCAGCTGCATAGGCGCAGTTAATGATGCAAATAAACTACAGTTAGATTTGAACAATCTATCTAACTAGTGTGATTCCAACGGTTTACACTTAAATTAGAAAAAATGTAATGTAGTTATTTATTCAAGAATTCATAATCCTCTGAAATTTAGTTATAAACTCGACAACGATATTTTTCAACAACTTGATAGTCACAAGGACCTAAGAGTAATTTTTGACTCAAAATTAAACTTCTCAAATCACATAGACCAAGCTATTTCGAAAGCAAACTCAATGTTAGGGTTTGTTATTTGTAACTCTAAAAATTTTAAGGACCCTTACACATTAAAAACTTTATATACAAGTCTTGTTACCTTGTTAGGCCACATTTAAAGTATTGCAGCGATGTATGGAATTCCTACACTCAGTCAAGTATTTTCCGTATTGAAAAAATTTAAAAGAAATTCACAAAAATGGCCTTGTGAAAAAAACGAGATGTTATTTTAATTGACTTAAACCTCTTGCCCAAAGTAGAAAATTAAGTTCTATTCTCTTCGCCTACGATGTATGTATTGAATTGTGTGATTGACTGTCCGGTTTTGATATCTATATAATCCTATTACTAAAGCTTATTTGGATTTCAACGAATATGATTTCACCATAGATTTCAATGTTGATAGAAATAAAATAAAAATAAGCTTGTTAAATTGTTATAACTTTATAGTTATTATAATTTCGTTTATTTAAAATATGTTTATGTTGATAAAAACTAAATTTGTAGTCTCTATAGAGTGGTGTAACTCTTAAGACGGAATAAATAAAAAATTAAATAAATAAATAATTACTGCCATTACTCAACACTAATATTAGTGTCAGTATTCCAACCCATTTCATTGGGTTTTTAACATAAGTAGAGAAATAAGAAGCCTTTTCTTGAGATATTGGCTTTTGCAAGAACGAAAAAGGCAGTTCTAAAAATCAATTAAGTGAAAAAAAAAACAACTTTTGGGCTGTTGATTCAAAAGCAGTGAGTTCAATGCTTACATATTTTTTTTTAACGCTATGTTCACATCAAAAAAAAAAACTTTTTCAAAGATTTACTTGGTGAAAAAAATAGTGCGTGGAGTCCCTTCGCGCGGAAGAACTCGAACCAAAGAAATCATTTCACTACAATTAAATCGTCTTGCTCAGCCGTAGGTACTCAATCTTTTCTTTGTGAGGGCCACAAAAACGTGTTAGCGTGTGTGCCGCGGGCCATAATAGAAAAAAAAATTTGGTGTTAATAAAAACCGAAGTACAAAATTCAAATTATAAAGTTCAATTTTATTTATAACTAGGTGTGTCAGCGACTTCGTCCGCAAGAATTGGCATAACTTTTCTATTTATCAACCGATTGACATGAAATAAAAATTTAATGTTAAGTTAAGCTTACCACAATATACCACTGAAACCCCCATCTAAATAGAATAAGCCGTTTCTGAGATTAGCGTGCACAAACAAGGAAACTGTTACGTTTTTTTATATGTATAGAAAGATATAGAAGATAGATATAGAGTATAGTAAAATTATAATGAGGTGAAAGAAAAGTCTGTGTTTGGCTACGATGGTGATGACGATGAAGGGCTGAATACTTTTCGCTCGGAACTAAGGATGGTTTTCAATCGAAGCTGGCAAGTCAACAAGTCAACTTTAACTAGTAAACAATTTCAGAACTATGACAGTTCGATCCAAAACAGGTGGGCCAACCAAAATGGCCCGGAGGCCGCAAGTTGAACTTCACGGGTCTGGCTGAATGACGTGGAATTGATACAACTGTTATATCAACAAATTGCGAGGAGTGCCAAAAAGTATGCTATCGATAATCCACGTTAAACGTTTAAAGCAACCTTGTTGGAAGTCGCATAAGAACTATCACTTCAAAAAGTAATTGCATCTTAAAAAAGATGTCTAATTGGTTAATTTTGAAGTAAGATCAAAATTAAACTTTAAAAAGAGGTATTGTTTTCTTTAAGGAAGACGTCCGGTTACTCTATTCATGTGTAAATCAAATGGTTTACGAAAAAAAGTATCTTGGTGTGATGGCAGTTATCCATTGTGATTTTGTAATCAATTGGATTTTGTTAGTTTATGAATATAATCAAGCTTGGCAATGTTTCGCAAGAGTTATTAATTTTTTATTGTCTGAAACGTGGTGTAGCAAACATGAGACAGTTTTTTGGGAAAAAATTAGACAGTGGCTCAAGCCTCCTCTAATTTTTTTCTTCTATGTGTAACTTCCACAGGAGTTGCTTTCTTTTTAAGCTATTGAAATAATAACAAAATCTCAATTTCATGTAATCGGGCTTTTGATTGACTTAGGTAAGGTAAAATATGAAATCAGTCTTCATCGTAATCACAATTCAAGCAATCCACGTGTTCAGATTCCGAATCAGAATTTAAAACTTTCTTTTTTACTATGTCTAATGTCTATCTCGTTTTTAACCATCTTTATTTTATCTTTCCGAAGCTTTTTGAAATAGCAGCACAAGTAAAGAAAGGTTAAAAAGAAAAAGAAAACAGGGAAAGGTAAAAACCAATGACAAAAGATCTAGAGGAAAGTGATAAAAAAGATGGTTAAAAACGGGATAGACATTACACATAGTAAAAAAAGAAAATTTTTTGAATGAATGAAAATAATTCCATTATTTTGCTTTACCAGACTGAATCAGAGTGGCTTCCTTAGCAAAAGTGCTTGCAAAATTCAATTTTCTTATGTTATTAAAATCCTAAACTAGTTTATTTACTGGATTAGGAAATAAATTAAACAAATTGGGTGTTGCTCTGGGGCCTAGCAACCATAAAACGTGAGTGAAAGGAGGGGACCTACGAAACTTGCCGATTCCGAAGCGTTAAGCGCTAAGAGAAAGCGTTTTTCATGGCAGTGAATTTACTATCGGAGGGCTTGCCAATTCCTCGTGAAAGGCGATACTTGTGGAAAAAATTTGTTGGCTTCTGTTGGGGTTCGAAAAACAAAACTCTTTCGCAACAGGCAAGCAAACTAACCATTACGCCACGGGTGCCATTGGTATTAGGAAATATTGTATTGAAATGCTTTAGAAAATTTTGAAATCGGTCGAAGAATTCGGATGATACAGTATGTCAAATTTAAATACAAAAAGAGTATATTTGTTTTATGAAAATATTGGCCTTAAAATCAGAAAACCATTTTTTATTACGAATTTTTAAGCTTTTCGAAAAGCTGTTTTTGCTCGACTTATTGGTTTTGACTTCAGTTATAAAATGCTCTTTAAAAGGCCTCCGTCTAAGCTTAACGAAAATGTAATTCTTAACTATTTCAGAAACATTTAAAAAGAAATTTAGTTCTCTGTTTTAACCTCTTTGCATTTAGATAAGAGATGTTTTATTCAAGAAAGTGGTTTTAATTCATTCAAAGTTTTTCTTTTACATATTTAAAAAAAAGTCCCTACATTATAGTATCGCTCTTGATATTTTTTTTTTGTGCCACCCTATTCATATAATTCAAGAGATGTCACTGTCAATGGGTTGTCGTGATTTTAGAAAATTGAATATGTGAGATGGTTATGTTTCATACTAAAGTGCAAAGAGCTTATTCCCTGTAAAAATTTTTGGCTTTATAAAAAAACGCAATTACGTCTTTCTTTCGCTCATTACAGAACAACGTTATTATATGAGGCGAAAATTTCATTTTTCATTGATTTTTAAATTTTGACTTTTAGACATGATTACTCAAAAACCATTCCTTAAAACAAATTGAACTAAAATGTTATTAAAAAAGAGTAAAACACCAACATACGCTCTAAACGTCATTGTAGGACTCCCTCCAATTCAACTCTTCATAAAAATGGAAACAAGACTGGCGCCACACCATCTTTTCCATCAAGGACACATAAAATCACATCCTTACTCGAAAGGACATCTGTCGACAATGGAAAGTCTAGAAAACGTAATACCTTTAGTATGTGCTTGGATGCTTTTAATCCCATGTACAACTTCAAACTCAATTTCTCCATTGTCAGCCCCCCTAGGGACTACTGGGAGAACTTATTCTTCAAGGTCAGATATGGTCTGGTATACGAACGGCTCAAAAATGGAAACTGGTACCGGTTCCGGCATTTTCAGCGACTGTCCCAGAACGAATTTCTCAGTAAGTCTGGGTAGTCACTTGTCTTTGCCATTAACGAATGTTCGAGAATAATATGTTCATCGAACACGAAAAACAAATCAATATTCAACTTCTCAGACAGCCAAACTGCACAAAAAGCGTTAAGCTCCCCTGTCATCAGATCTAAACTAGTCCAAGAGACAGACAGTTAAGTCATGTCATATCTTAGCTAAAGACGGCGCATCTAAATAACTCGTCGGTCCTGAACCCTTCTGCGGTGTAAATAAAAGCTCCTTCAAAAACACCGACAAGAACATCCTACTGGAGGAATCTAATAAAGCTTGGAGTAACTCATCTGGTCAAATCTGTTCAAAACTCTTTTTGCCAGAATATACTGAAAAAACATCTTCATGAAAAAATATCAACATCAACTGAACCTCAATAGGAAAACCCTAAAAATTTGCACACGACCACTGTTGCTTAAAGAAACATCTTCACCAAATGAGGCTGGTAGCAGACCCCATCTGTAGACTATGCCTTGAAATAAAGAAACATCGATGTAAATTATTACAGAATGTCCACCGCTTTTCAGCCTAGAAAGCAAATACTTGACTTTGAGATCATCCCCCTATATAAACTCAAACTCATTCACCCACAGAAGATTACTAGCTTCTGGTTCAATTCAGGAGCAGGAGATCTGCCCTAAAACCTAATATGTGCTGGCACAATTGGTTTCATTCAGACACCACAGTGCCCAGAGCTGAGCGAGCTCAACCCGGCCGGCCCCTAAATATAATCTATAGTTATCTATTAATAAAAAACTTTCAAAAACCCTAAAGTAGGTAAATGTAATTACTGGCTCATTCGTTGTATACGTTTACATATATATATATATTTTTTTTTTGTAACACGAAATTCGGGAATAATTTGTTAAGCATTTTTCTTAAATTTTATTATTTAATGGAACTTTATATACTTTTTTTTTATCCTTGACTTAAAATGTACCACTGTAGCAGCATATTTTTATCTAGTATGCAGTAAAATAATAATTTAAAAAAAATATTTGATAATAATTCTAAGATGTTTAAAAAATGCTGTTTGTTTGCTTTTATGCAACATTGTAACCTTATTTTACTATGAGAAACCCTTTTTTCAATTCAGTTATTTTTTGCCATTTTTGAGGTATATTATTGAGTCAATTTGCTTTTGGAAAAAAGTCGTACTTCAGCTGAAAATTCTGAAACGTCCTGTGAATATTTTGTCTTGAAACTCACAAGACTTATAGCTTTAGAAATTTCTTTGGAACTGAAATTAAAAAGAAATTACCACGATATAAATAATAAAATCGCTTAAGAGCTACAATTTTTGCAACCAAAAAAGTCAAAAGTCGCCACTGTGCGTCTGCACAACACTGCTTCTCGAAAATTTCGGGGGGTATTGAAATTGATAGCCCCCATATAATGGAATAGGTTTCTATTACGTAGTAGAAAAAGTTGAAAATCAAACTAGTGTTCTATTCTTGCGGGTAAAAATATGCTTATTGCTACTTGTTCCTGTTACAACTAGCATCCGGTTCCCTACTTTAGCTGCCAGAGAGAGAGAGAGAGGCTTCTGCTTTGCGGCTCAACCACTTTCTTCAAAAAATTCTTTGTGAAAAGGATTGTAGATATTTTACCTACACTCATACTCACACTAAAAGTGGGACACCTAAGAAATAAAATCTTCGAAAGAATAGTCGTTTAAGAATGCAATTCGCCAAAAAGCATGTGACATCAGAATCAAAAAGATTAGTTTTGGTTTCGTCATTTAAAAAGACTTTTAATGAATTGACCGAATTATGATTGAAGTTGGAGAACAAAATACGACTTACCTTTGACCAGAAAATCATATCCTTTGTCACAATTTCTTTAGCGAATTGCACTCTTAAACGACTATTCTTTTCTGATATTAACGGCTTTTGGTGCACAACTCAGCCACTCAACTCGTTTCTAGTAGCAAACCGGCGAACTCTTTCTGCCCTTAAGTCAACATTTTTAGAGTCCTTTAACAATTTTTAAAGGCCAATGGCGGACAGCAAGGAATCACTTCTTATTTTTCTTAAAAGAAACCGCACATTTATATCGCATTTGTGCTTTCAACACTTTTTGGTTTATTTTCTATTCGACCTTCCCGAAACCTTCCTTTCCTTTTTGGTAATTGAAAATCACAATTTGCCTTTCTTCAAAGGTTGTTTGCCTTGACATTTCGATTTTGTTTATCTATTTTATCTAGAGATCACTTTCATCTTTTTTTTTTGTTTTTTGATATTTTTTTTATTTTAATAAAATAATTTGGGGTCAATATTAAGCTATAAAAATAACAATTATTTAAAAAAGTGAGCAACTCTGCATTTTTTTGCGTTAAGAAATTTATTGAAGATTTTATTTCTTAGGTGTCCCACTTCGAGTGTGAGTGACTGTATCTTATACATACACAGGGTGCGACAAAAGTATGGAAACCCCTGGAAATATGGCAGAATATGCGTTAAAAAAAATCAAAGACACTACATCCGACGTATTTTTCGACGAGGAATCCGATGGTGACCTTGAATTTGACCTTGGACGTAACTTTGAAGCCCCAGCAACCCAAAAACCCCCCTTTTTTAGGTTTTTTAGATTTGGAAAGAGCGCAAAATTTTACGAAAAAACATGTATTTTATTTTATTTTTTTTTAATGATATTATTTGAGGTGCAGCGCTTGAAATAAAAAATACGTGTGAAATGATGTGAAATGAATGGGCTACAAGGTTACGTACAAGGTCACCATCGGATTCCTCGTCAAAAAATACGTCGGATATAGGGTCCTTGATTTTTTTTTTAACGCATATTCTGCCAGGGGTTTCCATACTTTTGTCGCAACCGGTATATGAGATGAGAAGTGTGTATCCCAGATGTGTAGTGCATTTTCTCTAAGTATTCTTTAACTGTTTTACTTAAATTATGTAGCTATTACTTTCCTAGAGGTACACGATGTATACTTACCGTACGCGGCGAAGCCAGTTGTAGCTCAATCTTAGCACGACAAACATCGTACAATAAAGCGCACTATTTGAAAAAAAGTAATTGGTTGTTTTAATTAAATAGCACAGGTTTAAAAGAAAAGGAGCATTACCAAAAGAATATTAGTCGGTTCAAAATCTTAAAGTTTTTACATTCTACGACACTATAAATCGTGCTGCTGAATTCCCCCTGCTTTAATATTCCTTAAAGACGGCTGTCTTTGCTTCTGTGAATAAATAAGTTAAAAAGTGACAAATCTCGAGAGGTTGGCCTCATTTCCTTTCTCACCGTTTTCTTTCTTACCGATTGTATATGATATCGATTACAACAATCAGACAACTGAAGCTCTCAAATGTGGGTACCTACCTATACCTACCTATGGTTTTTTTTTTCTTAATACACATTCATGTTAAACCGTATAATGGATGCCTGCTTTTTAAAGCTGAAATTTTTGTTGCTTTTTTAAAATTCATTCACTTAAACAGACTTTTCAGAAACAGACGCCCCATTATATTAATAGCCTTCTGTAGCTCATCAAGTAAATGTTAGCATAAATTTACTCAAGTAGAAAGCAAAAATAAATACGATCCAGACCATCAAACAAAGAAACCATTCCAGTTTCTATTAAAAGTGGGTTGATTTTTTATTTTGTCTTATGAATCAAAAGTAAAAGGTCCTTCTGCCTCGTCTTACACCAAACGAATGACTTTAATATCGCACAACTCCCACCGTTCTTGAATAAAGTAGATTGCTTTCGGAGAGTACCAATAAAGTCAGAAGAGAAACAACAAAACAAATTGAACGCGTCTCTTTCTGTTGAATAAAAAGAAATATACAAACGCCGCCGCGCCGCGGCCGTGCCGTCAAGTGCATTCAATGGCCAATCAAGTTGATTCTATTTGAGTGATGGATCTTTCACAGACATTTCGTTAGTTATTATAATTATATTATTATAATTTTGTTTATTATTTCATCTCGCAAACGATGAGATTTCTTGCTTGATTGGGTTCTTAGACGGCAATAAGCCAATTTAGATCAACATTGTTTCACATGATTCTACCCAAACAGCCATAATCTTCAATAAACCGTTTTTGAGTATGTTATCCTGAAATAAAAACCTACCATAAACATACCCAGCAACTTCTTTGCTAAGGGCCACTCAGTAATAAACAGTCTCAAAAATACTAAAAAGCTCATAAAAGGTGCAATAATGGTCGAAATCGCGTTAAAAACTCAAAAGCGAAAAAAAAACACTTGTGTCCACTAACTGAATACATATATTGACAAATTGTGTCGAAATCAGCACATAACACAAACAAATTAATAAAACCAGTCTGAGTGAGTTGAGTATCAGCGAGGTTGAGTTTTTCACTTATTTTTCGCACCTTAGTTATTTCAACCACTTCATTAGACCTTTTCTTTGGGAATAACAAATTCACAATCCATTCACCAGTCGGATGTAGAGAGCTATTCATGAATTGGGCGATGCGGTGACTAGGCATCATCAATTATTATGGACCCCCAATTGAATTGCTTTGGCAACCAGTGTGGAAATGACACGGTTAGGTAGTTTTTTGGTTTGTAAATCGATTCTCGGGTTAATGATATGACCATTGTCTCGCCTCTTAATGGTAGATATTCAGGATAATTTACCGTAGCGCTGCCGCGCCGATGGACCAGAACCCAACAGCTGGGGAGAACTACATTTCAATAAATGTGTAATGCTCGGTAGATTACAATGTTGGAAATAAACCTAATCCTGGCAAGTTGAGGATAACTGACATTCAAGTGGATATGCGAATAAGGTCCTTGTAGACATACAGAATACCTGTCCTTGCGTGTATGTATTTATAGGGGCAGGGATTTCAATAGTCTACCCTACCTGAATGGTTTAATAATCCGATTTAACAGATAGATAAAGAGGAAGATGGCCCAGCAGTAATTGAAAGTGATTTGGTTGAATTAGGACAGTTAAAGTATGGAATATGGTTTCGTTTCGGTTTTGTCGTTTACACTAATCACTACTTGGTAAGGGTGTTGCAGTGCAAAATCAATATCTGATTATTATTTTTGAGGACTTGGTAGAATTCTTCAGCAGTAGAGAAATACGTAATGTCTGAATGAGTTGAATCATTGGAAATGCGTACATTCTGTCAAAATATAGCCTCGATGTTTAGTTGGGTCGTGTGCAAGACAACGTATCGTGAAATAAAATTAAAGCTAAAGTTAAGTTGCTCTATTTAGCAGTAAAAACAACACCAAAATCATAATGGCAATTCAAATCTAACACAAAGCGCTGGCACACTGGCAGGTAACGGAAGCTAAGCCGAAGTCGAATTGTGATTCTGGCATAACATTTATTGAATAAGATTCTAACAGCAACTGGATCTATAACACTTAAATCATCGAAAATCTTTGTTTGTTTGAATAACACCCTACTCATGCCATTTTGTATGTGTGGAATATTACATCGTTCAAATGTCCGCCAAGCCTTCTTTGGGTAATTGCGGTTTAAAGATTGATTGCGGTATAGGCTGTGTGACAGCAGATACCACCCTGCATGATCCAGTGGTCGTCTCAATTAATAACTCTCCTCTCTAAATGTCAACTATACCGACAAAGAAAATTTGTTGGCAGCTCATTTTGTTTCCAACTCGTCACTTCCTTACAGCGCATTAGCTCCTGCCGAGCTTGACTGTGCATTTTGTTTTAAAGAGATATTTTTTTAACTCGTTCGGTTGCAAGAGTCATCAAAGTGTTACTCTCAAGGTGTTACTCTGAGGAGGTGTACTTTCACCCTGGCAAGCTACTGCGTAAGCTTTTTCAACTCACCTATTCTTCTGGGCTCTTCTCGATCAGATGGTAAACTAGCCCAGCAAATCTTCCTCCCCATCCAATTATCGTCCGATTACACTAGGGGAGATCTGCTTAAGATGACATACCCGACAAGATGACAAACTTGCATTTACTCAATAACCATAACTGGTAGAGTTTTTTTGAGTACGCCCAAATTTACAGTTTTACAATGGCAACAATCATGTTGCTGACGTTCTCAGTTGGCGATTGTTTTTCTGCTGGGACGTCGAGAACAATTTTTAGTAGAATATTTTTTTCTTATCAATTGTGTTAAGGATCATTCCATGGTGTAATACCTGAAGCGCACACTTTTTGACTCATAAAACTGTAATCCTTATTCTAAAAGCTGCAAATCTTACAACAAAGATAAAACAACTCCAAACGTAGAAAATAAAAACAATAAAATCGCATTAACAGTTTTATGGGTCAAAAATTTGGGGATTCGGGTGTTACACGATTGATAATGCACCACCTGGAACTTTGGAGTTGTGCTTTGAGAGCGGATATATAGTGGGCGAACTATTTCGTAGATGGATTGAGCATTTTGTGAATATCACTTGAAAATAAAGCTCTTTTGATTCTTGATGGTCATGGAAGTTACAAACATCTGCACGCGTTAGAATTTGCCAAAGTTAATGGTCTTGTTATGTTGTGCTTGCCTCCCCATTGCACCCAAAGAATCCAGCCCCTGAATGTCTCATATTTTGGACCTCTCGATACCTATTTCAACAGGGAATTAACAACATGGCTTAGAGCTTTGTTTGGTAAGGCCTATGGAAGTGCTGCTTCTGTCAGAAATATTACAAGTGGCTTTGAAAAGTGTGTAATTTATCCATTTAATCCCAACGGTCCCCGATCATATGTCCGTCCATGTTGCCTAGTGATGTCACATCAGAGAACAAGTTGAGGATTGAACACCCCGAAGCAGATGGCACCGATCCACTCGATATCGTTGTGGCAGGTCCTTCAACATCAACAAGCGAGATGGTAGAATTAACTGCCTTAAATGTTATACAATTCAAAATTATTGATAAATGGGTGGGGTGCCCCTCGGTAGTAAACAAATGAAAAATGGAAAAAAAAAATTACAAAATTTAAGTGTTTTTTTTTTTTTTTTTTTTTTTTTTAGTTACATATATTTCAAATAAAAACAAGAAATTTCACCAAATAATCAGGAAGAATTTAACAATACTTCAATACTAAATCGACAGAAAAAAGCCATGTCCTTAAAAGTCTTAAAAACTTAAAACAAGATGCTTGAGCTCTGATAGAGGGTGGAAGTTTATTGAATAAACAGATCCGGCAGAATCTCTTGATGTGACAGGTTCCTTGTCATCAACCTTGCATCTTAACGTAACAAGTCCTTCAACATCATCAGCTCATCCGTTCGTTGATCAAATGCTCAATTCCATTTCACCATTACCGAAATCGGTTTCAACAGGTCGTGCAAGAATTAATAAAAGGAAAATTACTGGCTCTAAGGTTCTCACTTTAAGTTCATTTATGAACGAGATTTGGGTTCAGGTACAGGCTAAAAATAAAAAGGAAAACCGCAAAAGCCTTAGGCCTCGGCCACGCAGTAGGCGGCAGAGCGGCACAAAAAAATTAAAACATATGAAATCACACAGGAGTGGCCACGCAATGAGCGGGCGGCAAAACAAAATTCTGAACGGCAAAGCGGCGCCGCTCAACAATCAAACATGTTTTAATTTTCTGAGCGGCAAACAGCATTTTATATTTATATCAGTGACGAAGCGTCCATATATTGAGTGGAATGAGTGCTTCCGTTAACGAATTTAAAAAGATCTTAAGTAATGGAAAAACAATTATAATGGCAAATTCAAAAATAAATGATTAAATTCACCAAATTCCGATCTTAATTGGTTAATCGGATGAACACCAAATCGTCTTCTTTTTTGTATACGTTTAAGTAATTTGTACACATACAAACGATTTTCCGACAATAAAATACGGCGAACTGCTCTTGACAACGGCATTTTAAATACTAATCGCTCAAAAGCAATCGCTCTCAGTGCCTGGCCATACCCCATACGTCGCTTAGAGTTGCCGCTCAGCCGCTCGCCGCTCAGCCGCTTAGTGCCTGGCCATACGCCGCTTAGAGTTGCCGCTCAGCCGCTCACCGCTCAGCCGCTTAGCCGCTCTGCCGCTTACTGCGTGGCCGAGGCCTTAGAGCTCAAAAAAATAAAAATGAACAATTAGCGAAGACTAATAAATCGTGGTATGTCATCCTACCAAAAAGTATGTCAACTTAGACTTGGCTGCGAACTACTACTAAACTAACTTATAAAAATACTAATTTATGTTTCTTTTAATAGCTGCTAAGTTTTTTGTTGTGACAACTAAACGAATAAACGAAATTCACTATGTTGCTTAATTGCTATGAGTGCAATTCTTTTTTATTTTAAGAAAAAGTATTTCTTTCTTAACTGATGGAAACGTTGATAAACCATGAACTCATGAATTATCTTGAAGAACGAAAGATTGTCAATGATGGACAGTACGGTTTTCGTAGCAAAAAATTCACTGGTGATTTGATTCTGTAATCGCAATTTTTTATATAGATTTGCTAATATAATCAAAATATATTGGGTGCTGAAACACACGTGCAAAAAAAAAAATTTTATTGTTGACCAGTGTAATCAAAACAAAAAAATTTTGGACGTCTTGGCGTTAATGCGCAGTTTTTTTTTTTTTTTTTTGTACTCTGCTTCCAATAATATTTATGATTTCTTATGCCTTAGAACATCTTATTCGAAATCTTTCATCAAAATTTAAATGGCTCTCTATATTATAATAAAAATAACAATTTTCACGTAAACTTTTTTCGTACGAAAAAATACGCTTTAGAGTTAATGCTGTGCCTTCCACGCAAAGACATTTTAAATTACTATGAAATACAAATTTGTAGGAAACTATACACACAGTCTTTCACCTGTAGAATTCTTTCACAAATTGAAACAAATTTGTGATTCTCTTTCATATGGTGCAACAGAAACTTACAATAAAGCAGGATTTTTAACATTATTTTGATTATAATCTACAACTACAAACTTATTTTCGTGCAACAGAAAATGATATTTTTTAACAAATTAATATTTTGTAATTCACAATTACAATTTTGTAACAACAAAATTCTTAGCAAATACAAAATACATTTTTTTTTTTACAAATTTGTAATTAAAAAGTTGTTATTTACAATACTGTAAGGTGGTGCAATAGGCAACTAGTATATTTCTACACATTTACACACTGACTCACAAGTAACGCCTTCTAATGGATAGACATTATAGTGTTGCCGCTTGTGTTTTCGGTTAGGAAATAAGTATTAAATGTTGGGTGTTCATTACAATATTATTTAGGATTGGTAACTGCATTAAGAGAAGCAAAAAGCTGTCAGTATTAGGTATGATCTTCAGTTGAATGAACACATATTGTAGTCACCAAAAATTCTGCAAAGTGCTAAGGCTATCTTATTAATTAATTTAATTAGTTTAATTTATTTATTTAAAACCTACATCAGTCCAAAATTAAGATATAGCTCCCATATTTGGTCAGGTGCCCGTCAAACATCTTTGCGCCTACTTAATACAGCACGAAAAAGAGCGTTAAGACTGACTATTGAACATCGTTCAAACGTTACTTGTGTGTTGTGTCTCTCACTTTTGTAGCATTTCTTCACAAACATTGCTTTAGTGAAGTAGCTACTTGCATTCTTTTCCTTAACCCTCCTTTACAAACTGGGGTCTATTTGGACCCCAGAGCATGTTTGAACACTCATAATTTTTTTGTTTCTCATTTTTTTAAATAAGATTTTTGCTCACTGAACAAAATTCATTTTTTTTTTATTAAGTTAAGTTGAAACGCTTATCAGATGTTTGCAGATTTTTTTGCGAATTTTTTGTGAAAAGAACCCGTCCAGCCAAATTCTACAAAAAATCATATTTATTTCTAATGAATAATTATTTTATTTCAAATGCATCATAGCCAATGTTTAGAAGGATTCACCTTGAAGTTGTTGGCAGTTCCGGGAGATATTTTAAATTTTACACATTAGGTTTTAGTGAGGCAACATCTGCCACATCCGTCGCAGGTGGTTCTGGTTTTCTTGTCGTCTGCTATTGGGCAAAGGTGACATCTGCTTCTCTTACAAGAGAGTGTTTCGGGGACTGTTGGTAATACTTCCTGAACTATCCCCAAAATTCAGAGAGCATCCAATGCGGATTTTTCAATGCCAGGTTGTGATGCAGGTTGTGAACGGTTATTGAATTCTGACTCAACCAGTTCTCAGACTCAGCTAGTTCGATGAGTTTATCACTTCTGAACAAATTTTTGTTTCTTCTAGATGGATGATGACAGTTGCTAAGGCTGCTACGTCCAGTAAGTTAAAGAATACAACCACCTCCACCTTTGGTGCGGTTATAATCAAGTTTCATGGCAGGTTTACTTTGATGACCGGAAGTGGCTTTCTAGCAGTTATGTTGTGTTGATAGCAATACCACTTGTTTGTTTGGCTTCGGAACATAACTCACCAACGCCATTTTGCCAGAAAATCCGAAGATGGATGAGTGAACTGGACGATACTGCTTTTTGTTATTGACCTTTACAGGCTCATTCTGATCATCAAAAAATCCATCGCTACTAAAGGTTTAGGCAAATCTCTTTTGTTTTTCCGAATCGCACCAAGAAGAGTGATCTTCTTATCCAGCAACTTCAATGCCAAATCCACCGATGTAAAGAAATTATCAATAGTGTGGTTGCTACCAGAATTGAAATATGATGGCATCAACAACATCATCACATCATATCCACGACTGTACTTTGGTCAGAGCTACCAGTGTAGATAGAGAACTTCAGTGGATAGACCATTGAGCTTTCATTCAGCCACCAAAACTTCAAGCCATATTGGGCAGGCTTGCTTGGCATGTATTGGGGAAATTCAATCCTTTTTGAGGTCATAAAAGGGAAAGGATGACCTGAACAAACTGAAACAATGAACATTTTTTCTTTTGATAGGCATACCTGACAAGAACATTTTTGATATGGATGAATATTACAATCAGTAATAACGTAAAACAGACATATCGAAAGGGATAGGAGCGAATTCCAGATTTGCGAATTTAAACAATTTCTATCGATTTTGAAATTGAAAAATTTTATTGAAGACCTCTTACATACCTGCATAATGACATCTCTGCTTAAATTTCTTTATCACTGCTATATAAGATCCTTAGAAACAATTCATATAATAGCCAGAAGAACTGCAACTGAACAATATTAGTCAGAAATCAAAAAAATTTCGAAGAAAAAATCGTGAGGTTCATTTGGACCTCAGTTCGGATGGACACGACTTTTGCCGGTTCGTTAAACAGTTTATCCGTGGAGAAACGTGTTCGTGGATTGAAACTCATACTCTTGGCTACTGCAGCTACATTCCAGTTTGTACAGACCGTCCCACAGGAAGTTTTACACTAGTATGACATTTTACCCAAACTTGCTTTCTATCAACAGTGCGTTGTACCCTTCACCTCGGCCAACATTTCTTTCTAAAACGCTCTGTTTATGGCTACCCAGAACTGACTTTGGAAGTAAGACCTCAACATTTCCAAACTTTGTTCCACCGTAGGTCGGTTTATTTAATTCGCGGAGGTATGATACTGACTTCCCGTCTTCCATCATGAGTTCACAACGAGAAGCAGGCTTCAGGTCAAAATTACTATTTTATTATTTTGCCAAATTTACTCCGGTAGGTTTGAAATTACTGCACGGTTTTTAAATTTGCTCCAAAATTTCATGACAGCGATTCGAACCCTGGTTTCTTGCCATCCGCTTTAGATCCCATTTAGTGAAATGGCGAAAAAGCTTGCTAAGTGGCTTTGGTTGTAAGCGAAGCGAAATCGACCGCGTCGCATTCTCACACTTAAGGGCCGACTATAATGCATTTTGCCGAGCTTACGCCTACTTAAGCGAACGAGCCAATACTCAGTTACATATGACACTAACCATAGTAGACTTTCTACTCAGTTTCGAAAAATTTCGCAAACCTTTGCGCAATCAAGCAAGAGCTATTGAATGGTCTCGAACTTACTTACATAAATGTCAAATTTAAAACGTATCAGCCATAGAGGAATAAAGAACAAGAGAGAAAACCAACACTTCTCTTGCCCCGCAACTTCTATTTGTGTACATTGTGTGGTGTCTGGTGTGGTTTTCCCTCTGGTGGTATCTCCTCTGTGGTATCAACTTTACTCAACTCAGCTCAACGCATGTTTACATGTTAAATAGCCAAAATCCATTATAAAGGGTTTTCCAATAAGAGTGATATGATTTCTTTTTTGAAAAAAACACACTTTTTATTAAGGAAATTCAAATATTTTTCATTCAGTGTGCAGTTCAATCATTACCAGTATGTTTTAAATAAAACGTCATTCAAATGGCCACCACGACTTCTTCTGCAGCAACAAATTCGATGAACCCAATTTTCGAGCACTTTTCCACTAAATCAAGTCGTATATCATTAATGGCACGTTCAATATTCTTGAAGAGAATCTGGTTTATTTTGAATGACCAATGACTTAAAATAACCCCACAAAAAAAGTCTAATGGTGTTAAAACACAACTTCTTGGAGGCCATTCAATATCCCCATTTCTTGAAATTATCGAATCAGTAAACTTCTCTCGCAATAATTCAATTGTTGCACTTGCTGTGTGGCACGTAGCCCCGTCTTGTTGAAACCAAATGTTTTCAAGGTCAACTTCTTCTAATTTCGGCCATATAAAAATGGTTATCATTGACCTATACCGCTGTCCATTGACAGTAACGGTGTTACCAGCTTCATTTTCAAAGATGATGATGACGGACCGATGATTCCACCAGCCCAAAAATCACACCAAACTGTCAATTTAGGTGAATGTAATGGTTTTTCATGAATATTTTGTGGATTTTCATCGCACCAGAATCGACAGTTTTGTTTATTCACCGCACCAGTTAAATGAAAAAGAGCCTTATCGAAAAACATGATTTTCTTAAAAAAAAAAAAAAAGATTGCAATTAGAGAACGATTATTTTGATAGTAAAATTGAATAACTTGTAACCGTTGTTCTTGCGTATACTTCTGCATGGTGAAATTGTAAGATATTCTGAATGCAATAAGAAACAAATGACAGATCATGGCATACTACAAATAGCCGAAACACCTCTTCAAAATCATATCATACACTGAAAAAAAAAGGTACATAATAATGATGAAAAACGTCATCTATTTGATGAAAAATTCGTCAATTTTGATCCAGTGAACCTTTTCATGCATATGATGAAAAGCGTTTCTTCAATATGATGAAGCTTTTAAGCGATGAAACTCGTTCATCATACATCAACTTTGTTCATGAATGTGATGAAAAGTGATAACTTAAATTTCCCCTCCTTTTGTTCATCATATAGATGATTGCATTCATGAATATGATGAAAATTGAAGTAATATAATAAATTTTCATTTACAAATAATCATCAATGTGATGACTGTATTCATCACATTGATGATCGTGCACATCAATATGACGAAAATTTTCGATAAATTTAATGAATTAGTTCATCAACGTGATTCACATTTTCATCATATTGATGATCGTGTACATCAATATCATGAATATTTTTCATCAATACTATAAATATATTCATCGGTATGACGAACATGTTTATCATATTGATGATCGCATGCATCGATACCATGAATATTTATCATCAATGCAATGAATATATTCATCAATATGATGAACATGTTTATCATATTGATGATCGCATACATCGATACCATGAATATTTATCATCAATGCAATGAATTTATTCATCAATATGATGAATATGTTTATCATATTGATGATCGCATACATCGATACCATGAATATTTTTCATCAATACAGTGAATATATCCATCGATATGATGAACATGTTTATCATATTGATGATCGCATACATCAATACCATGAATATTTTTCATCAATACAGTGAATATATTCATCGATATGATGAACATGTTTATCATATTGATGATCGCATACATCGATACCATGAATATTTTTCATCAATACAGTGAATATATTCATCGATATGATGAACATGTTTATCATATTGATGATCGCATACATCGATACCATGAATATTTTTCATCAATACAGTGAATATATTTATCAATATGATGAACATGTTTATCATATTGATGATCGCATACATCGATACCATGAATATTTTTCATCAATACAGTGAATATATTCATCGATATGATGAACATGTTTATCATATTGATGATCGCATACATCGATACCATGAATATTTTTCATCAATACAGTGAATATATTTATCAATATGATGAACATGTTTATCATATTGATGATCGTATACATCAATACCATGAACGTTTTTCATCAATGCAATGAATATATTCATCAATACTATGAGCATGTTCATAATTTTGATGAAAACTATTCAGGATATTGATGTATAGGATCATCAATACAATGAACATTTTCATTAATATGAAGCATATATGTTCCTCATATTGATGATCTTCTACATCAATTCAGTGATTATATTCATCATTGTGATAATGGATTTCATGAATGCAATGATTTTATTCATCTACCTGGTGCGTTCCTGGTCGTCGTACTGATGATCGTGTTCTTCAACATTATGCAAAAATATTGCCTTGGTGATAAAAAAAACTTCAAAATCTGTTGATTTTCACATATAAACCAAACACCTCTCCTTTTAGATGAACTGTGAACTTTGTGCATAAATATGGGGCATATTTAAAATCACTTATAAGAATGAAGGCACTGTTAATAAACATTTAAAAAACAATACAGGAATTGTTTTTGATATTTGCTAAAAGTGCTTTCATGTATATCTACCAGTGATTTTAATAATTACCAATATTTATGAGCAACGGGCAATCTAAAAGGAGGCGTGCTTGCTATATAATGTGACAATTGACAGATTTTGAAGCCCTTCATCACCAAGATAATTACTTTTCATAATGTTGAAGAATCCGATAATTAGTACGACGAACAGGAACGCACCAGGTTGGTGAACTGATGTTTCATTGCATTACTGAATTCCATTAAACATACCGATGAAAATAATCACCTAGAATTAGAAAAAGCACTACATATTAGTAAAAAATCACCAATATAATACTTATCCCAACATTTCCACATTAATACAGGAATCGATTCTGCACCTTAAGATGAAGCTCTTCAAAGTTGTCATTCCTCAATTTGAAAACCTGTTCAAGAAACTTTCCTTCTAAACTTTATAGAAAAATAAAAGAAAAAAGTAGATTTGAATTTAAAATGTTTACAAATACTTTATTGATCTTTAAGCGTTTCAATTATAGTACTTATTCGTGAGGTAATATCTTTTTTATTAGGTTCTATAGAATAAAAAAAGTATTGTATAAAATTCCAAAACTGCTCGCAAGCAGCTGGGTATTGCAAATTAAAAACAAAAAAAATTTTTAGACAAATATCTACTGCACGCAGTAGTTTTTTAAATTTGAGTTTATATCCATCTAGATATACAAAATATTCCTCACAACCGTCGTTTTTCGATAAAACAAGAATTAAGGGTTGAATATTGGTATTCTTCGTTTTTAAGAAGTCTAAGTGGTCTTCGATCTGCTGAACGCTCTCTCCCTCAAAAATGAAAGCCTGTTGGGAGTCTTTGATAGTGAATCGTTGAATCATCCTTTGCCGTGGTGATGTTGAGGTTGATGGTGATTTCGTTACTACTGGCCTTGTTGGAAACAAATAGCTGTGCAAGCTTTTGAGTAGACAAAGTACCGCGTTTTCTATGGAGAAAAAAAAGTAAGCATAAAGATAGGTATAGTTGAAAATTTGTTCAAAATGAATATAAAGTAATTTTTACCTTTGTTTGCATCCCGGTCTTCTATTTGTGTTATAATTTCTGCTACTTTCTTGTCTTTTACATTGCTGATGAGGAACTGTTTAATAAGCTTAAAATTAGTTTCCCAATTCTCACATATAGTTAAGCTTTGAGGGTATAGGGTCTTGAAATCTCTGTCAATCTATTAAAACAAAGAGATTAACTTAAAAAATTAAAGTTACTTTAAGTTATTACTTACCAAACGATATCCATTTAAATTTTTGTATTGCGGCCATGTCTTGAAAATCTCTTCTTGTGATGAACATTTGCGTATTTGCAGAAGTCGGTACTCGGTGCAAGCATCCCAAGCACCATCAAACTCATCAGATGACAAGTTGTCCATATTCAAGCTTTTTACACAAGCTTCTGCATCTGACTCCGCAACTTAGGAAAACGATTTTTTTATTTGGAGACGTCACAAAATATTGCAACACCTTTACTCACTTAGGTTTTTTTTTGATTTTTTTGTCTCCTTTTCTGGTGATGTTTTTTGTAGTGTGAGAGATTTATAAAGCCTTTTCATGTTGTGCAGCTTAGTGTACAGCTTCCCTCTTTTTTCTGTACGGTAGTACTCGAGCTTTTCGGTGGGAAAAAGTTCTAGTATTTCTTCTTCCAACCTATAGCTGGTTTTTAGGCTTAAGGGAATACTGTTCTCATCAAAATATTCCGCAATAATACTAATGAGACGCTGCCGATGTTCCGTTTGAAATTTATTATTTTTATTGTAATAATCCACAATATTTTGTCCATGTTTTTTTACATTTAAAATTGTAGACAGATCAATGGATTTGCATTGTGTTGTTTCGGGTGACGACGTAGGTGATATCCCTCTAGACGACAAGTTCGATGGTGATGGAGAGCTTGGAGTTCGACATCGTACTTCGGATGATGTTGATGGAAGCTCAATGCCTGGTTGAAGAGGCATTCCAATTGAAGCCCTCCACTTTTCTAACTTATACTCGAAGAGTATGCGGTCACCGTGTTTAAAATTTGAAAGTAAAGATGTTACTTGAGCCACTTTAATTATTTTTAAAATGTCGATTGTTACATTTTCACCTGAGGAAAAAAAGAAATACTTAAAGTTATGTCCCTTCCTGTATGAAGTTGTAAATTCAGCTGTCAGTTGAATCACTAAAACGGTAGTTTTATTTCTTACTATAGATAGAATTACTCTTTTGAATATTTCATGTTTCGTTAAAAAAAAATTATAATTCTATAGTTGTTTTTTCATAGTTAGAAGATTACTTCTGAACTCACTAGCACACGCAAAATTGTCTTACTACTTATACTGCAAAAAACATGTATAATTGGAAAGAGTAATTCTCGAATCTGAGAGTACATTTTTCCAATTTCAAAAAAAATCACATGCCTATGGTTCTTATAGAGCTGTTGCGCCAAAACTTTTATTTATTTGTTTATCCTAATTTTAGGCTTTTCAGCCTAGCTAAACTGACAGCGAAAATATTCACATTGTAACAATAAGCTAAGGTAAATTAAGCAATAAAATAATCATCTTACCATGCATGTAATTATACAGAGACATGCAACCCCAATCCTTCAAAAGTGCTTTTAATTCCTCATCGTCATCACTGTCCGTATTGTTGCTGGAATATTCCGTGAATGGTATTAAAGTGTAGAGGGAAGTCTGCTGCTGTTCTCCATCAGTACTGAGGATTGTTACAGTTTCCTCAAGGAGCTTCGAATTTCCATCGTCCAGCGTTGCTGAGCTCTCAGGCAAATTTTCCATTTCTAAATATTAATTAGTATGTATTATAATTTATCGAAAGTTTGTGTTTTAAGTTGCTGGAGATATTTTGTTTTTACTATTGATGAAAATATTCCTTAAGCTTAATCAGGTGCTTTCCTTTTGATGTTTTTGTCAAAGTAACAGGAGGTCCGATAATTTCATCAAATGCAAGGAGTTTGAATTCACCAAACATATTTGTATCAACCTCAAAAGCTTTAAAGTGAGAATTGAAGTAAATGTTCAATAATTTTTGGCAAAACATTAATATATTCCCTTCTGCCTTAGCTATAGTCCTAATAATGTATATATTATAGTCATTCGAACATTTACCAACATAAAATCCAGCTTTATATTTTTTGCCAATATACTCTATTTCATCATAAAATTTTAATTTTTTGTCTTCTTTTAACTTCAGCTTATCTCGAACAATGTTAGCAAATCCAGTATCGCATAAATGTTTCTCCTCTATGTGAAATTCATTTATATTACTGTTAGAATGTAGAATCAGATTTGCAAACTGGAATTGAAATTTTTTGGACAGAGTGAGACATATATTTTTTCTTGAAGTTATTCCATGGGCATACACCTTGAACGGCCTGTGCTTGGCTTCAAATTTAAAACACCAAAAATTTCGTGCCGGTCCAGAATTTCTTATTACAGTAGGGTAGTGTGTTAAAAAATGGAATTTTGGTTTCAAATTATCAGTGAATAATTTGACATATTGCTCATTATGATGTTTTATTTTTAATTTTAATGTTGAGATGAGTAACTCTGTAACTTCGAACGACAAAATAAGTTCCGTAATGTCAATTAGTTCAAGTAAAAAAAGCCAAACTTCATCTTCGGAAGGAATCAAATCACCGATCATGAGGGGTAAATACATAACAAAAGTAAGCATTTCACGCGCAGTCATTTTTAAGTGCTTATTTTTCAAATGGTTCATTGTTAGCTCAGTTGAAAAATTCCCAATCTCCATTGGCCCATAGTCAAAAGTTTGCTTTCTTTTATTAAGCATTTCCAATGTCAGATAATTCATTTCCTGTGTCAGATATAATAATATGTGACAAAGATCATAATGGAATATACCTTCACATAAGTCATGCATTGCATCGACACAAAAGTTTTCCACAACATGGAAAGAAGGTATTTTGTTAAATGGGCTTTCTTTTGCGATACCGGTTTTTTTAAGATCATTTACAGATACATCATAACTGTAGTTCTCGACCGTTCGAATGTGCTCCTGTACTTCAACACCAAGCTTACTGCAATTTTCTCGGTCTACTTTACAAAATCTGCAGAAAGAAGTGCTCGAGAATGATTTTGAAAAGTCAAGAAGCGAGTTTACTCCCAAGTTATCTCCGAGAAAAAGACCCATTATAAAATGAACGCGATGCATTTCTCCCTTGCCAACTGATATGTCTACTCCAGTCTCTTCAAGATATATCAACTCCTCGATTAGATAATGCAAACAGTCTTCGTTTCCAATATTTTTCAAATCTTTGGATTTTATAACAGCTGCCAAGAAAATGCTCTCTAGCTTAGAACTACGCCTTGGAAAGCAGGGAAATGAGTAGTAAAAGTTGCAAACGGAATGAGTTGTGGCGTGTGCACCTAACGGATTATTAACAGCAAAATCATCCGCGTACAAAAAGTAGGGTATCAAAGTTTTTCCTGGATACATGTCACACTTTTTTTTCCAAACTGGCCCTTGAATAAAGTTCGTGTACTGTTTATTAGAGTATAAGGAGTTCATATGTCTTAATACTTCCAATAGTATATTCTCTTGCTCGAAGATTTTTCGAAATTGTGACTTTAGTGGTAGGACGCTGCCCTTACAAATTTTTTCCGCATACACTAATTCGGACCGATCATAAATGGGCTGGATATCGCTTTTTATAGTAAACTCTCTAATTTCATCCATACATCCATTCAATTTAAGTGTTTGACATAAATTATGGTCCGTACCACAATATTGAAATGGATCTCGACAACTGAAAACCAGGCTCATCAAATCGGTTCGAGCCTTTATGTTATTATTAAGATGATCTTGTGCAAAAGTTTTGAACTGATCTAGCAAAGGATCTATCAAAAATGTCTTAACGTTTTTTTGAATGTCATACACATCTTTTCGGGAAAAATTATAATTGCCATGCAGGAGAGTTGAAAATTTTAATGCTTCATTAAAAAAATCAGGTAAGAATTTATTTGGATTAATGCATTCAGCTGTCATTTGTTGAGAACCATTAGTTTTACTGCCACTAACTTCAAAGCCACTATTTGATGATGTTGGCAAACTTACAGCTGCGGTATTTGAATTTGCATTTCCTTCTTGAATACATTTTAAGCTTGTGGTAGGACAATGTAATCGGAGAATATGCCGTTTGTAATTTGAAAGATTTGTAAAACACTGACCGCAAGAATTGACATAGCAAATAAATGTGCTTTTATGTTCTAAATTATGTATCTTTCTAAAATGTTTGCCTAATGCAAAGACGCAGTCTAAATCCATCCTGCACAAAAAACACTGCATTTTAATTTTTGATCGACAACGATTTACAATTATGAAATGTTTAGTATTCAGCAAAATATTTTCTTCTTTCTCATTTGAACTGTAAATTGAAAGAAATAAAAGCCACGTCAATTCTGCTGTTTAAATGTTGGGAAAAATACAAAAAATTCATTCATGAAATCGCAATCTGCGAATAAGCTAAAATGTTTTTTCTTAAGATTTTCATTACATTGATGAAAATGAAGCAACAATTCTTCTATGTGAAGAATAATGATGAATAAATTCATCAATATGAAGAAAACTACGGATATATGCGTATGAGGCTCTTTGTTCATCAATATGACGAACACAATAATCAGAATGAAGAAATGATGAAAACATATATCACGTAATTCATCATATTGATGAAAACTATGAGAATTCATAAATATGAAGAAATTGTTCATCAACATGATGAAATTGTACCGTTATAGTGATGATAAAATGAACATTTTATTTGTTAAAAAAATAAAATTTTTTGGAAAGAAAATGCATAAGAAATAAGAAATAGATTTAATATTTGATTCCCAGATTCCCACCCACCGAAACAAGCAGATTATAGAATCTCTGTATTAAAACACCAATGCAATGCAACAACTCAAGAAATGAAAACTAACTCAAAATGCTTGCAAACCCCGTACAATTTAACTATATGATGGCAAAGTAAAAAAATTACAAGAACCCAAAGAAATAATAATAAAAACAAGGCATACCTTCCGCAATTCACAGCTTATTCAACACAACTTTAACAATTTTATAAAATTTATACTCAGCTCACATAGGCAAAGTACCTACATGAGAACTTAATCCTTTCACTTTCACTTTCAAACATAAACTGAATATGAATGGCAATGAAATCAAAATCTGCGAATAAGCTAAAATGTTTTTTTTTTAAGATTTTCATTACATTGATGAAAATTAAGCAACAATTCATCTATGTGAAGAATAATGATGAATAAATTCATCAATATGAAGAAAACTACGAATATATGCGTATGAGGCTAGACTGACGCCCAAAAGCAAAAGGACGCCTTCCTTGCATCTTTGTTCATCAATATGACGAACACAATAATCAGAATGAAGAAATGATGAAAACATATATCACGTAATTCATCATATTGATGAAAACTATGAGAATTCATAAATATGAAGAAATTGTTCATCAACATGATGAAATTGTACCGTTATAGTGATGATAAAATGAACATTTCATTTGTTAAAAAAATAAAATTTTTTGGAAAGAAAATGCATAAGAAATAAGAAATAGATTTAATATTTGATTCCCAGATTCCCACCCACCGAAACAAGCAGATTATAGAATCTCTGTATTAAAACACCAATGCAATGCAACAACTCAAGAAATGAAAACTAACTCAAAATGCTTGCAAACCCCGTACAATTTAACTATATGATGGCAAAGTAAAAAAATTACAAGAACCCAAAGAAATAATAATAAAAACAAGGCATACCTTCCGCAATTCACAGCTTATTCAACACAACTTTAACAATTTTATAAAATTTATACTCAGCTCACATAGGCAAAGTACCTACATGAGAACTTAATCCTTTCACTTTCACTTTCAAACATAAACTGAATATGAATGGCAATGAAATCAAAATCTGCGAATAAGCTAAAATGTTTTTTTTTAAGATTTTCATTACATTGATGAAAATGAAGCAACAATTCATCTATGTGAAGAATAATGATGAATAAATTCATCAATATGAAGAAAACTACGAATATATGCGTATGAGGCTAGACTGACGCCCAAAAGCAAAAGGACGCCTTCCTTGCATCTTTGTTCATCAATATGACGAACACAATAATCAGAATGAAGAAATGATGAAAACATATATCACGTAATTCATCATATTGATGAAAACTATGAGAATTCATAAATATGAAGAAATTGTTCATCAACATGATGAAATTGTACCGTTATAGTGATGATAAAATGAACATTTCATTTGTTAAAAAAATAAAAATTTTTGGAAAGAAAATGCATAAGAAATAAGAAATAGATTTAATATTTGATTCCCAGATTCCCACCCACCGAAACAAGCAGATTATAGAATCTCTGTATTAAAACACCAATGCAATGCAACAACTCAAGAAATGAAAACTAACTCAAAATGCTTGCAAACCCCGTACAATTTAACTATATGATGGCAAAGTAAAAAAATTACAAGAACCCAAAGAAATAATAATAAAAACAAGGCATACCTTCCGCAATTCACAGCTTATTCAACACAACTTTAACAATTTTATAAAATTTATACTCAGCTCACATAGGCAAAGTACCTACATGAGAACTTAATCCTTTCACTTTCACTTTCAAACATAAACTGAATATGAATGGCAATGAAATCAAAATCTGCGAATAAGCTAAAATGTTTTTTTTTAAGATTTTCATTACATTGATGAAAATGAAGCAACAATTCATCTATGTGAAGAATAATGATGAATAAATTCATCAATATGAAGAAAACTACGAATATATGCGTATGAGGCTAGACTGACGCCCAAAAGCAAAAGGACGCCTTCCTTGCATCTTTGTTCATCAATATGACGAACACAATAATCAGAATGAAGAAATGATGAAAACATATATCACGTAATTCATCATATTGATGAAAACTATGAGAATTCATAAATATGAAGAAATTGTTCATCAACATGATGAAATTGTACCGTTATAGTGATGATAAAATGAACATTTCATTTGTTAAAAAAATAAAATTTTTTGGAAAGAAAATGCATAAGAAATAAGAAATAGATTTAATATTTGATTCCCAGATTCCCACCCACCGAAACAAGCAGATTATAGAATCTCTGTATTAAAACACCAATGCAATGCAACAACTCAAGAAATGAAAACTAACTCAAAATGCTTGCAAACCCCGTACAATTTAACTACATATATGATGGCAAAGTAAAAAAATTACAAGAACCCAAAGAAATAATAATAAAAACAAGGCATACCTTCCGCACTTCACAGCTTATTTAACACAACACAAGAAAGAACAATAAAAAATGAATTTAAAACTGAAAACTTAACACAACTTTAACAATTTTATAAAATTTACGAATCACTTTTTCACACTCCGTAGCTATATCTTATCTTTTGCTTTCAAAAATCCAACGCAGACTGTACTCGTACTATGTTTTGCGCAGAGTATATCTAATAATGAGTAGGGACACTCTCTACACAAATGCAACGCCTACTACTACATTCAACAATAAACAGCAAAAAAATAAAAAAAACTGCAATGAGTGGAAGCAGGTCAAAATTATGAATAGTAATCCCTTCGGACAATCCCAAATGTTTGAAGGATACACAATAGGTTTTCCCAGGGTAATACCAATAAACTTCCAATATAAGATACGCAACCAGTAGTTTTTTATGAATGCATTTTTAAATGCGCACCCAAATGATCGTGAGTGTGTATATTAGGGCGGATCGAAAAACCACTTTTTTCGCGGATCGCTTCGTAATAGCAAAAAACAGTCATTATTAAGTATAAAACTAAGAAATCCGAAGCCTGGGGGCGGACAAATGATGTCTTCAGTTAACGCATCGAGCTCAAAGTTTTTTTTTCACGGGAAAGATGCACGCACGTATCCGACCGACTTCGTTATTACATATCTCAGCTCAGGAGTGACCAATTCATTTGAAATTTTGAGGACTTATTTTACATAACAAAAGGAGGTTCTTTTTTAAATTTTAGCTCTCCAGGTGATCTAGAAGCTAAGATAAACGCAAAAGAAGTTGATGAAATAACGTAATTTTTGGCATTTTTTGTATTTTTCTCAGCTTTGAACGACTCTACGTGGCACAATTTTGCAGTTATTGAAACGCAGTAAAAAAGAAAATTTTTTGTGTTTTCAAGAGCTTTACACTCATATAGCTAAGTATGGGATTTTGATAAATATTAATCAAACTACAGTGCAAAACGTGCGAACTCTCTTATAGTCTATTTCTATTAATTATGTCGTAAAAAAGGGCATATAAAGGAACTCGAAATTGAATGGACTTTTATTGCATGAATCAATTAATGGGTTAATTTTAAATAAAAAACCGAAAGTGCTATTAAATAAGAGGGTGCAAATCGGAGATATGGGTTCTAAACCATCTTCATTCGTTTTTTCAATATATCTTGAAAACGAAGCAAAATTTTGATGCAATTCCTAGCACCTTTTTTTAGAGAGCAAATTTTCCCATCGAAGTGCATCTTTTTAGAGACTATAAATAAAAAAATTTTATCCAAAATTATAAAATTCCCTACAGAAAAAAAGTCAATTTTTGCCAGTTTTTGAGTTTTGTCAGTTTTTTTAATGGCATTTCTTTCTGGTTGCAGATAGGTATAGACAATGATCCGTAAAACAGAAAGTAAATAAAATTTTCTTTAAAATGCTATATCAGAGAACTTTTTATGTTTGAAATTCACTGAAATATTGTAACTTAAATATAGACATTTATTGTCGTTTTTCATACTTTTATAGTGTCAGTAAATTTTTAAGTTACAATATTTCAGTGAATTTCAAACATAAAAAGTTCTCTGATATAGCATTTTAAAGAAAATTTTATTTACTTTCTGTTTTACGGATCATTGTCTATACCTATCTGCAACCAGAAAGAAATGCCATTAAAAAAACTGACAAAACTCAAAAACTGGCAAAAATTGACTTTTTTTCTGTAGGGAATTTTATAATTTTGGATAAAATTTTTTTATTTATAGTCTCTAAAAAGATGCACTTCGATGGGAAAATTTGCTCTCTAAAAAAAGGTGCTAGGAATTGCATCAAAATTTTGCTTCGTTTTCAAGATATATTGAAAAAACGAATGAAGATGGTTTAGAACCCATATCTCCGATTTGCACCCTCTTATTTAATAGCACTTTCGGTTTTTTATTTAAAATTAACCCATTAATTGATTCATGCAATAAAAGTCCATTCAATTTCGAGTTCCTTTATATGCCCTTTTTTACGACATAATTAATAGAAATAGACTATAAGAGAGTTCGCACGTTTTGCACTGTAGTTTGATTAATATTTATCAAAATCCCATACTTAGCTATATGAGTGTAAAGCTCTTGAAAACACAAAAATTTTTCTTTTTTACTGCGTTTCAATAACTGCAAAATTGTGCCACGTAGAGTCGTTCAAAGCTGAGAAAAATACAAAAAATGCCAAAAATTACGTTATTTCATCAACTTCTTTTGCGTTTATCTTAGCTTCTAGATCACCTGGAGAGCTAAAATTTAAAAAAGAACCTCCTTTTGTTATGTAAAATAAGTCCTCAAAATTTCAAATGAATTGGTCACTCCTGAGCTGAGATATGTAATAACGAAGTCGGTCGGATACGTGCGTGCATCTTTCCCGTGAAAAAAAAACTTTGAGCTCGATGCGTTAACTGAAGACATCATTTGTCCGCCCCCAGGCTTCGGATTTCTTAGTTTTATACTTAATAATGACTGTTTTTTGCTATTACGAAGCGATCCGCGAAAAAAGTGGTTTTTCGATCCGCCCTAGTGTATATGGTTTTGTTTTGCTGCTTAATAGCTTGGGTGACCAGATCTAATTTGTTTTTATTACACTCAATTGTTTTATTACGTTCGGGTTTTTTCTTTGGGTTACATGTTTTTTAATTAATTTTTCAATGGTAGGTATGATTTATATGATTTTGTCTTTAATCTGGTCTTCTAAGAAATACATAAACAACACAATTAGGGAAATACAGATATTTTTTTTCTACTTTTGAGATACTTATTTAATAGCAGCTGGTCATATTAAAATGGAATTAGGCATGCACAGAAATTTGTTTAAAATGAAATTCCCCAATTTTAATATTTGTAAAAGAAAACTCGCTAGCGATATAGATACCAAGTGGAGTTGGCAGATATGAAGCTAACGACGCGACGGTCTAATATAACCAATAAAATTGTATTAAGATTTTAAGAGACAGGGGTTTCTTTCAACGAGTTAAGACGGTACGTTAACGATGAACTTACTCTTATTTTGAACTGCAAGCTTCGTGATAAGTACCTAGTGGACCAAAACAGAAACTGTATCATAATACCTATCAAGTTTAGAAATCATCTTATACTCACTTATTTTTTCACATTTTCACCCTCCGATGGCATCATCTACAATTAATTGAAACAATTATTTATGAAAAGGTACTGAAATGAATATTGGTAACAGTGAAATATTTATTTAAGATTTACTTACTTTGCAGAACCAGACAAAAAATTATTTATTTCTTAAGCACTGTATTCAACTTTAACTTTAATATTTTGCACATATGTACTTGTTAAGGCCAACCACATTTAACTCGTAAGAACCGTTCAAAAACAGCGACCTCTACATAGTAATAAAACGTTTTTCGGCTATAATTTCAAATTTTACTGAGCCAGAACTTTCAAGTTTTGGTTATATATTTGCCAAAATTGTTTTTCTGCTAAATTGTAGTTATTTGTCCTAACATTATGGTATTTTTCGTTTTCCAATTTTTGGTTTTTGGAAATTTATTGATTTTCTGAACTTAGTGAACTTAATGATGTTAAAAATATAGTTAAGTTAGCTTATCCAACCCTGATTGCATATTCTTATACATTATTCATCATATTGACGAAATCGTTCTTCTATATGATGACTAAGGAAATATATTCATCAGTATGAAGAAAATTGGGTAGACAGACACAGCGTTGTCACTTCTTAGTCGAAAAAATTTGAGTTGATGAAAAATGTTTGCAGTAAGTAAGCAAGTATTTATTTTTATGAAAGATATCATTAATGCTCAACCGAAAGAAATATTAAGAGTTCATATGAAAAGAGATGAACCTCCTCTCTGCAAAAAAAAATTGTGTCTTTCGTATGTATTTTTTAAGACACCACTAAAGCTATTTGCGAAAGAACGCAGGGCAGAGAATAGGTGTAACTAAGCTTCATTTTTGATCTATTTAACATTTGAAGAACAAAAAGTAAGGCTTTCGATCTTATTTAGGACAGACATTTGAGATATTTGACTTTAAATGAAGCAAGAACAGATATTCTTTTCCAAACAAGATTTGAGTCAGTAACACTTTTCTAAAGTCTCTTTATCGAACCTATTCTGAATGAATACTACAAGCGAGTAGATTTTGGGGAAAAGGACTCCCATCCCAATCCAAAATCATTTGCTCGATATTATCAAAACAAGTCATTTTTGTTCGTAAATATAAATAAAAAGATTAATATAATTTTCAACAGTTAAAAACACTTCTTGTTTTATTTCCTCAAATGCACATTTCAGAAGCAATGCTTCCATCGTCCGTGAGATTCATAAATTAAATTCATAAATTTATAAAATAAATTAAATCTCACTGACGATGGAAGCATTGCTTCTGAAATGTGCATTTGAGGAAATAAAATAAGTGTTTTTAACTGTTGAAAATTATATTAATCTTTCTATTTATTAGATTAAAAAACACGTGGAATATCTCTACTACAAAACTCATTCGTAAATATGATGAATTAGTTCTTCAATAAGATGATTGTTCATAAATATGAAGAATCAATTCATCTATATGATGATCAAGCTGCATCCTAATGATAAAAAAAGTCTATTTTTTCATAAATATGATGAATTTTTCATGAATATGATGATACGAGTATAATCAATTCATTTGCTCGATATTATAAAAACAAGTCATTTTTGTTCGTAAATGTGATGAATTAGTTCTTCAGTAAGATGATTGCGCATATCTATTTAAATTTTCAATGCAGAAATTCCAAGTCTATTTTTTCATAAATATGATGAATCAATTCATCTATATGATGATCAAGCTGCATCCTAATTATAAAAACAAAAGTCTATTTTTTCATAAATATGATGAATTTTTCATGAATATGATGATACGAGTATAATCAATTCATTTGCTCGATATTATAAAAACAAGTCATTTTTGTTCGTAAATGTGATGAATTAGTTCTTCAGTAAGATGATTGCGCATATCTATTTAAATTTTCAATGCAGAAATTCCAAGTCTATTTTTTCATAAATATGATGAATCAATTCATCTATATGATGATCAAGCTGCATCCTAATTATAAAAACAAAAGTCTATTTTTTCATAAATATGATGAATTTTTCATGAATATGATGATACGAGTATAATCAATTCATTTGCTCGATATTATAAAAACAAGTCATTTTTGTTCGTAAATGTGATGAATTAGTTCTTCAGTAAGATGATTGCGCATATCTATTTAAATTTTCAATGCAGAAATTCCAAGTCTATTTTTTCATAAATATGATGAATCAATTCATCTATATGATGATCAAGCTGCATCCTAATTATAAAAACAAAAGTCTATTTTTTCATAAATATGATGAATTTTTCATGAATATGATGATACGAGTATAATCAATTCATTTGCTCGATATTATAAAAACAAGTCATTTTTGTTCGTAAATGTGATGAATTAGTTCTTCAGTAAGATGATTGCGCATATCTATTTAAATTTTCAATGCAGAAATTCCAAGTCTATTTTTTCATAAATATGATGAATCAATTCATCTATATGATGATCAAGCTGCATCCTAATTATAAAAACAAAAGTCTATTTTTTCATAAATATGATGAATTTTTCATGAATATGATGATACGAGTATAATCAATTCATTTGCTCGATATTATAAAAACAAGTCATTTTTGTTCGTAAATGTGATGAATTAGTTCTTCAGTAAGATGATTGCGCATATCTATTTAAATTTTCAATGCAGAAATTCCAAGTCTATTTTTTCATAAATATGATGAATCAATTCATCTATATGATGATCAAGCTGCATCCTAATTATAAAAACAAAAGTCTATTTTTTCATAAATATGATGAATTTTTCATGAATATGATGATACGAGTATAATCAATTCATTTGCTCGATATTATAAAAACAAGTCATTTTTGTTCGTAAATGTGATGAATTAGTTCTTCAGTAAGATGATTGCGCATATCTATTTAAATTTTCAATGCAGAAATTCCAAGTCTATTTTTTCATAAATATGATGATATATGGTGAACATCAATTCATCTATATGATGATCGATTGACATCCTCATTAAAAAATCGAAAGCCTATTTTTTCATCAATGTGATGAATCAATTCATCTATATGATCACCGGTTCACATTTGATGTGGTAAAACAAAAGCCTGTTTCTATCATTCGTTTGTTCATAAATATGATGAATTGGTTTAATCATTAAAATGATTGCTTAAATCGACACACATTCTCCATGTTAAAAAACCTCACTTTTGTTCATCAATGTGATGATATTGTTTCATCAATAAAATGATCACGCATATCTATTCAAATTCTCCATGATAGAACCGAAAGTCATCAATATGATGATTTAATTCATCTATATGACGATGATTTACATCATTTCACCTTCCCCTATCTCAAAATCGAAGTCCGTTTTTTGATGATTGTTTTCATCAGTATGATTAACTAATATTGTTCTTAAATATGATGAATATCTAAGTCATTTTAAAATAAATTCGTCATTTAGACAAAAAAATCATCAATAGGATGAAAAACCATCAAAAAAAGTGTTTTCATCACATGCATGAAAAGTTTTGATGAACTGATGAACTTAATTCATTCCAAATTACGATGAAATTCTCCAAAAAAAGTTGATGAACGCACTTTCATCTTATTGATGACTGACGAAACCGTCATCAAAAAGTTTTCATGAATTTTTGCATCATAGGGATGAAAAGTGCGTCATATAGATGATTTTCAGTTGATGAACGCCATTCTTCATATTGAAGATGATTATTTTTTTCAGTGTACCTATTGGAAAACCCTTTATTGGCTATTTGTTTAATGAAACCTTTCGGAAACTGTTCGGCTGGTTTTTGACACAAGCCTAAGCTTGGCTAAGTGTATTATAGTTGGCCCTTTACACGGACAGCGGCGATGTTTTAGGCAAATGCGTTTGATCATTGGTTGATCGTTTATTCCGAACAAATTGCAAATTTTTCTCTCGGTTGGATGATGTCAGATGTGTGTGTTGTGCGCGCCATCGCCATGTTTAGTCGTCAATTTAGCTTAGCCCTAGACATGAATTTTTTTTTCAAGGATTCAATATTGACAACTATCACAAGGCTCGACTTTACAATTCGGACTACGAATGTCAAAGAGAAATGACTTAAAACATCTTTGCAAGGAGCTCTCCTTATAAGGACAGGGATATCAAAACAGTTCAAGTCTTGAAAGAGCCTTCTAAATCTAAATGCTTTGTGGCACCTTTCTTCATTTGGCCCAGTTTGATGAAGTTTTTTTTATATAATATTACGTCGGAGTGAATTTTCTTTTGTACATTTTGTTTTAAAAACAAGTGATTGGGTGGGAGATTTTCAGAGGGTGCCATATCACCCTAGGTTTCCATTTCACCCGACTTTACCCTATCGTCATCACAAGTTGCTTGACTGTTGTTCATAGAACCAAGATATTTGAATTTTTCACAATTGTGAAGTGGGGTGCCCCATAGTGGTAAGAATATCTGACTCTTACGTGAGAAGTTCGTGGTTCAAATCCCGGATGGTATTTCCATAGGTATCGCCTTCCCCAATGAAAAAGCAATTCCTCCGAGAGAAATTACATACTGCAGTAAAAACTCCTTCTTACATATCGGCATCAAATTGTAGGCCCTTAAAAAGTTTGCATCTATTATTTTTTATATTTTAAATATTATATTATTTTTTTTTTATTTTTATAATACAACTTTGTTTTCCATACCTACGCAATTAAAGACAATGAATAATTGAATGTCCTGTATCTTCACACCTAACGCTCCATACAATCACCCTGATGAAAATTTTACCTCTAAGTTTTCGTAATATAGGTAGCTGCAATAAAAAAAAGAGATGAAGAAGTAATACCTACTGGCTAAGTTGGTAAAAAATAACAATTAGGAAATCTTCAACTCCACAATTTTGATGGTTTTAGTTTATTGGGGGAAGATAAAATTGACTCCTAAAAATAAATTTTTTTATTTCCTTTTTTCAATATCTAGTCGTTCATCACTTTGAACGCACAGACCAGGAAAGGAAAACAGCTTGACTACAAAAAAAAAGAACACCCCATGCACCGTTAGCCTATAACTCCTTTTAACAAAGTGTATTCCGTAGGTGCTTGTCGAATTGCTTCTACAATACGACCACAACAATTTACCTATCTCAGCACAACGCAACGGAATGGAAATGGAATTTCATCGTTTTGTTGTACTTCATTTTTTGTTGTTGTGTGCTGAGAAAGTACATATGTCCTCGAGAATTGAATTGTGCAAACAATACTCCAACTCAGCACACACAAAGCACAGATGCGAAAAGGATATAAATTGAATTATAAATTCACAATAAGTCAGAGGCACATTTTGATTATACCATTTTTCGAATGGGGTTGTAATAGAATATAGAACTCGAATGGTGTGAAATTGGTTCCCGGGGTAGGTTTTTATGATTATTATTATTGCTATTGCCTTGCTATAGTCCTGAGTGCTGAGGCTGACTGCCACTGCCGAAAGCCGAAGTGCCGACTGCCGACTGCTGAGCCCCACACAAAGGAAGGAAGGAAAAAATAAAAGAATTGAAGTAACGCAATTCGGTGGTTATGAATATTCTTGGAATAGAGGCATATCGCAAAAATAAAGACACTTTGGAATATTAATGGAAACAGATGTTTTGCTTGGGTTAACCACGAATCTAATTAACTCCATGAAAATAATTTAATCAGAAATGGATCTTCTTGGGCTTTTTGTTTGCAAAAGGAACAAGCTCATGTGTGCAATGTAAACCGCTGCTGGTTAATTAATAATGCTTATCAGGCCAAAATTATTTTACAGCGACGATTGTAAAAGATTAATGAATGCTCCGGTTTATTGGTGAAATTAAGAGCAAGTACCTAAATATGTATTGGTGATGGATTCCTTTATTCTCAAAAAACCTAAGAAGCATGTAATTTTGACGAAGTCGCCGTAAACGATCAATTCGCAGCATTTTGGTAAAGAAGAATATCTAATTTTTATACTTAAAGAGGAATAGGTACTAATATTAGGTGAAGTCGGGGAATATGGCATTCATTTTTGTTTTTCGCTATTTCAAGAAAACAAACAGGATTTCTGTTTCAGACAAAAACCACTTTATTTGAAAACTAACTCATAAATACACAAAATAGAAACGGAAAGATAGATCACAAATTATTTCCTTATCATGCAAAGCTAGACATAGCTGTGGATGGCGATTTATAAACAGAGTGAACTAGCCTTTTCCATGTTATTTTTCACGATTGAATCAGTGCCTTATCCCGCACTTTTCAGCTAATCCAAAAGCGATTTGACAAACTTACTTCCCGAACGGAATGATCACGTGTGCCTGAAACGTTTTTAAATAAACAAAGTGGTCCAAGAGAAAACTTTATATTTAGGTAGGTATATTTTATTCCAATATTCTCACGCAAACGGGATCTGGAGTATATTATACATCTGACTGCTTGACTGATTTCAAAATTCTTTCACAGTTATGAAATGCTATTCTTCCCCATACTGTCTCTGGATCAGGACAGGAGGTGTAAAATAACAGAGAACATGGAAAATACTGGACCGATTCCAGAAAATCTTTCAACCCTAGATTGCTTCATTGCCCCTGAGTAATATAGGCCAGGGAAGGGGAACAGCAACAGGAACTGAAACGGGAACGATAGAGTACTTCAGTGCTCTTGTAGCAAACAGGAACGCATTCCTGCATGCCACAGATATACAACAACCTGAAACGTATTTTATTCGAAATGTCAGATGTCAGCTGTCATTAAGTTTTCGAACATCGCTACCATTACATCCGGCTAGTCGTCTTTCTTTCTTTTCGTTCCAGCCGTCGGCGTCGCCACGAGTAGTGGGTGCTTTAGCGCGGAGAATAACTTCTCAAATAATTTGGTATTTTAATAAATAATAATTTTGTGGATTAATAAAAAGTAAAGTAGGATTAATCAAGTCTTTTATTACACTTGGTGACTTCGACGTGATCATCGCTCATTAAATTTTTTTTTGCAATATTACATTTTCCGCACCCACTACTCAATGCAATCTCCACTGGACACATACATATCCAGCTAGATCACAGTCATCCCAGATTATTTTTGCTGCAACGCGTCAGCAACGTATTGTTCTGAAGTTTTTTTCTCGCTTCCATCACCAACACAAATAGCGACACGCAAAGCACAGGTCGGACGACGAAATGTCGGTCGAGGAACAACAAGATGCTGGTGCTCCAGCAAACACCAAGCCACCTTTGGTTCACGATCTGCCGATGACAATCTCGGGACTTTCGGTAGCCGCAAGGGTGCTTCATTTTTGTCGCGAGAGACCATCTCTCTGGCTGCTCAGCTGGAAGCCATTCTTTCCCCGTCAAAGCCGACCCAGGACACCAAGTTCCAATACGTCATAGCCAACCTCCACCGAAAGGTTTTGGAACAAATTACCGACATTCTGCTGAGCCCGCCAGCATCCAAGAAATATGCTAAAGTCAAACAAAGGAAAGGCTCATCAAACTGCATGAGGAAAAAGTAGAGCAAAGAATACAACGCCTCATTGAAGGCCTAGATTTTGGTGACTCACAGCCCTCTCAGCTTCTTCGGCGCATTGGCGACCTTTCCGGATCATCAGGCACATCAGACATGGTTATTCAAGTCATGTGGCTATCCCGTTTGCCGTCAAACGTGAGGGCGATACTTTCGTGTGTCACAAACAGACTTGCCGAGGTGGCCGCAAGATCATGAGTCATTCTTCTGCACCTGAAACGATTGCCGCATTACCACCACCACCACCATCAGCAACACAAAGGTACGGTAGTGATTTGAAGGACATCTGGCAGCGATTAAACGCGATCGAAAATCAACTCAGATAGCAATCAACAAGTACACACAAGAAAACAACAAGTGGATTGCAGAAATCGGAAGACGAGAAACGTAGCACCACCATCGGCCAAAGTTGGTTCCACCGTCGCGTCGCTACGGCACGAAAGCGAAAAACTGCACTCCACCATGCACGTACAAGCAGGGAAACGCCCACCAGGAACAGGTGATGTAGGTGAGGCTTCTACAGTTGCAGGTAAGTCAAATCGCCTCTTTATCCACGACAAATTTTCTGGCCACGTTTTCTTGTAGACAGTGGAGCTTCCTTTCCTTATCAACATTGTTCATCAAAAGTACAGCAAGGTTACAACCCGACACATCCGAGTAATTAACACTTTTGGCACGGCCACACTGGTTTTGGATTTTGGTATGGAACGCACATTCCGTTGGACATTCACAGGTGCAGCCATTCCTCACTCGATCTTGGGGCCGATTTTTTGAATTTTTTCCAACTTTTGGTAGATATACATACACGACCGCCGTCTCATAGGTCAATGCTCCATTTCCAGTACCTCACGCCTTCTCACGTCGTCCGGTGAGGTTCGTTAAACGCTCTCGACAATAGTAATGTCTACATAAACCTCCTTCAACAATACCCTGTCATCATTAGACAACTTACCGCTCTACAAACGCCACAGCACTCAGTGCGTCATTAACTGGAAACTACTGGTGCACCAGTCTACTGCCGTGCAAGACCTATTCCACCAAAGCACTACATGCTGGCTAAAGTCGAGTTCCAACGTATGGTGAAGGAAGGCATTTGTCAACCTTCGAGAAGTTCCTGGGCCAGACCGCTCCACATAGTCATGAAGAAAGATGGTACGATTCGGCCATGCGGGGACTACAGGCGACTCAATGCCGTAACACTCCCAGACAGGTATCCTCTGCCACGGCTCACAGATTTTCAACTTATACTACCAAATAATTCAATTTTAACTCGCCTCGATTTGGCCCGGGCATACCACCAAATCCCAATGGCACCAGAGGACATCTCGAAAACCGCAATCATTACCCTTTTCGGGTTAAACGAGTTCTAGCGGATGACTTTCGGTTAACGCAATGAGGCACAAGCTCAACAACGATTCGTCGATTAAATTTTTGGCGACTTGGATTTTGTCTTCGTATATATAGACGAAATGCTCATAGCATCCAACTCTCAAGAGGAGCACCTACAGCACGTTAAGGAGATTTTCAAACGCCTAGAACAAAATGGCGTCACCCTCAACAGAGATAAATGTGAATTCGGTAAGCAAGTTATAACATTTCTGGGTTATGGATTTGACAAGTCCGGCATACGACCTTCACAAGACTCAATCAAATCGATGGCTGAATTTCCGAAGCCTACAACCGTCACTGAACTTCGCTGATTTTTTGGTGCGCTCAATTTCTTCAGGCTAAGCATGCCACACGCTGCCTCTGAACAAGCACCCCTCTTTAAAATGCTTCATGGTACAAAGAAGAAGGACAATTCACCAATAAACTGGACAACATCCACTGAAGCAGCTTTTCTTCGCTGTCGCAGGCTCTCACACATGCAGCAACGTTGGCACATCCTTTACCAGACGCGGAACTACGCCTCATGACTGACGCTTCGAACATTGCCGTAGGCGCAGTACTTCTTCAGGTTGTCAACGGAAAATCTAAACCGCTGGGATTCTTTTCAAAGGCTTTATCGGACAGACAGCTAAAATACAGCACTTTCGATCGTGAGCTGCTGGCAATAAAGTTGGCGACCGAATATTTCCGACACTTCGGCGAGGGAAGGCCTTTTGCCATATTCACCGACAACATGCCACTGACGTTCGCCATTCGCAATCCACCATCGCCAACAGAGACACCGAAGCGACAACGGTATTTGGAATACATCTCTCAATTTTCCACTGATATTCGCCATGTTAGCTGTTCCGAGAACGCCCCAGCAGATGCGCTCTCCCGCATAGCAGCAACCGCCAATCCCGTGAGCATGGTCTACGACGCCATATCCAAAGCACAAAAAGACGATCCAGAACTGGAAGAGCTGAGATCGGTAAGTTCAAATCTAAATTTCGCTAACTTTGTTTTTCCTGGTTTTGAAACAGAAGTGACTTGCGAAACGACTACAGGACGAGCCCGACCAAACATACCTCAAGCATTCAGACAAGCTGCTTTTGACACGGTGCACAACCTCAGTCACCAAGGCATAAAAGCTTTTCGGAAAACAATCGCCCTCTGATTTTTCTGGTCATCAATGAACGTGGACGTAGAAAAGTGGGCACGAAGTTGCCAAGACTGTCAGCGAAGCATAGTACACAGGAATATCCATCCCCATGGGAACATTTGCAGCAGCCGAGAGGTTTGAACACATCCATATCGATATAGTTGGACCTTTAGCAACTTGTAATGGACGCAGTTACCTACTCACATGCATCGATCGTGCGACACGCTGGCCGGAAGCTATTCCTATGGCCGACATCACTGCTGTTTCCGTAGCCGACGCATTCCTCTTCAACTGGGTGGCACGCTGACCACAGATCAAGGCCGACAGTTCGAATCTACTTTGTCCCACCGACTGTCACATGTTCTGGACTGCAAACGCATTCACACAACGGCATATCATCCACAGGCAAACGGGGTGGTCGAACGCTGGCATCGCTTTCTAAAGGCAGCGTTAACCGCACATCATTCTGACAATTGGGTGACTGCACTACCTGCCGTCTTATTGGGACTTCGCTCAATGGTAATCGAAAACAGCACCACACCGGCTCAGCTGATGTAGGGTACGGAATCACGTCTGCCAGGAAATTTTTTCGAAGAGACTACCCTGAAAGAACCGGTCAGTTATGTGCAAGATTTGAGGGAGGCAATCCAACGACTTGCGATAACGTTCGCCAGTCGCACAACGAAAGCGATATTTATACCAAAGCAGCTAAAAAAATCGTCGCATGTTTACGTACGTAACGATCATGTACAGCGCCCCTTGCAACCTGCCTATGCCGGACCGTATCTATCCAGTTTTGCAACGCCAAGCACACTCTTTCAATTTTCCAATAAACGACTAGGTCAGGGAGAATATGCAAAACACCACTGCGTTTTGATCCCGCTTAGGGGATCACGCTTGATGATTTTTAAGATTCTTATAATCATAGTTGTTTCTTCTTAATGTAACTTTGCATACGATACTTTTAAACAACTAATTTTTTTTAAAAAGTGAAAAATAAAGACCGTTTTTGTGGTGTCTTGGAGCCACCTTGTGACATGAATGCTAATGTAAAATAACTTCAAGTTGACAGCGAGAAAAAGGAGTGGAGAGTGATACGTGAAGACAGAAGAAAAAGGCATTTTGCTTCTGTCAGAGAAACTAGAACATTAAATAAAGAATTGAATTATTAAAGTCTCAAAGTATATTTTATCTCAATCTTTCTTTAAGTTAAAATTACGGCATTTTTTTTTAAACTGGTCCAACGACTTCGATTGAATTTTCAGCGCCTATATGTATTAGTAGCTGCAAATGAATGGCGTTTTTAGATTTTCGTTTGAAACTGTTGGGATATTTTATTAAGTTTTTTTCTTTTCAATATTTTGGTTGATTTAATTCAATTTTCATAATTTATGTGTAGTTGACAACCCTGTTCCACCAAATATATTATGAAGTGCTAATATCTTAACATTTTATTCAGCCTTTTGATTTTTATATCGTATTTAAAACACAACCGCAAGTTCATGCGACCTTGTCGTGCCCTTTTTTTCTTTTACCATATGTACATATGAAGTTAGTGCTCCCTACTCCCACACCTACAACAAATTGACGCTGCAATTAGACAGTGAATCTAGCCAAAATTGTCCAAAATTTGCGTATGAAAAATTTTTTCGACCTTAAGTCGAAACACTATCTTGAAAACGAAGTGAGCTATCGAAAATTTTGTTCAACATTTTCGTTTTATTTTGGCCATATTAAACTAAATAGATTGTCAGATTGCAGCGCCACGGATATCGTACTATCCCGAAAACGAAAACCAACAATTTTACTGGCGTAAGTTTAACCCATTAAAGGCCTCTTGAAATTGTTAATAAATAAAAATCCTTCTTATTACTGCTTGATACGTCTTATATTATTTGTTCAAAAATACAATTTTTGCAAAAAAAAAAAACTACCATGGTAAGGATATACATAAGTAACGGGTGATTTTTTAGCTGGTTTGGTTTTGGCAACACTGGTTTTGACAGCTGACGTGTGTTAAGTACCTTGTGTCACTGTCAAACAGCTTCAGTTTGGTTTGCAATTTAACCATGGATCGTCTTACAAATGAAATTCAAAATTCGTTCGTTTCGAAATGTTCATCGCGCGCTGCGATGGCGAGTTTGGTGAACAGTTAATTTCACGTTTCGGGCCGGTCAATTGGCCGCCTAGATCGTGCAATTTGACACCATTAGACTATTTTTTGTGGGGGTATGTCAAGTCTAATGTCTATAGGGACAAGCCCGCTTCGATTGACGCACTGGAAGCCAACATCTATGCATTCATTCGTGAGATTTGAGATACCGGCCGATATGTGTGAAAGAGTATGCCAACATTGGACTCAGCGGTTGGGCTACCTGGGACGCAGCCGCGGTCAACATTTGCATGAAATTATCTTTAAACATTAAATTGCAAGGTTCAAACTATAGATTCAAATAAATATTTCATTCATTTTTTCGAATTTTTTGTGTTTTTTTTGAAAAAAAAGTTCTAAACCTCTTAAAAAATCACCCGTTATAAGAGTGTACTCAAACGAGTATACATTCTAAGCTTCGTTGTGATAATTTTTAAAACGTTCTTTTTCGATGCAAATTGTAGTATGGCATCTCTCACAAGTCCATCGAACTCTGCTGTGACACATTTTGCATCGTAACTGGCTTTTAATTTTTTTTAGAGAAATGCCCTCCTTCACTGTGAACTACAGGAATTGGTAAGTTTGTCTTATGTTTTGTTTGGTGCTTTGTTTGAAGGTGCAGTGAGCCTATAAATACGTCCGTGCTACAATTCTGACAAATGAAAGAAGCATTGACCATCAATGAATTGATCATATGTAAAAATGGGCCACCACCATTTCTTGCCGTTTATTTGAATTCGGTAATTGTTCACAAATTGGTCATGGAGGTCGACCCTACCCATGCCTTTATTATATGACAACAAAGGTTTTGGCTGAGGAATAACTATGTACACACTTTCTCGTTCGCTGTAGCTGACCATCTCTTAACCTTCCCTAACGATTCCAAGGTATCGTAATATGTGGCAACTGTTACGACTGCGTTATCTTTCCATCGGGCAAACAAGATGTTTGTTTGTTCTTGTCAAATTTGTGACAGATATACCTAGCCTCTTTTTGCATTCATAGCCGGCTTCAGGGACTTGAGTGGACTTTTTTTTTTGTTCCATTGTCCCGATCTGTACTTGTTGCTCTGAAGCCTTTCCTCTTTAAAATAGACAATAGATGTCAGGCTGGTGAAATAATTAACAAAAAATACATTGTGGTCACTTGGTATCTTTATCGCTTCAAGCAAATCGAGTACAACACGAGATCCAAGTGGCAAGTTTTTGTTCGATTGACTTACATTCTTGGAACCACAGTATACCTACATCATAATTGTAGCAATAACCACCACTCTTTATAATCAAAACGAATCGGTTTTTCTCGAATTGTTGCCCTCAAATGATGGCCACAGTATTTTGTCATGGCTTCGTCTATTGACAAGTTTTTAAGAAAAAAAAAACCCATTTTTGATTGTTTTGACAGACTATATTCCTTTACGGCCGAACTTTTGCCATTTTATCACTTTTGTCAATTATGGCATTGTCTGCTATGAATAAACCGTTTGATTTCCTTGAATCGATTGTGGGACATGGCGTTCGCTACTAGAGGAACTCTTGTGTCTTCGTCGAGAATCAATACAAAAATTCTTGGGGTAAGGTATGGTATCATGAAAATAGCAGAATTCCAATAAACTTCCTCGTCTTTCGTCTTTTGTAAAAATAAATGAGCGGAAGTTTTGTTCAAGAGCATATTTCTTGCTCCGCTCAATAATAATCAGCTCCATAGCAGAATCGTCAAAAAGTGTTCCAAAAGTTGAACTTCGTCTTTCAAAACCAACTGCTCACTTTTTTTCTTTAAAATTGCAACGTATGCAAAAGGTTTTTGGCATTTCCGTAGAAAAAAATGCGGTTTGACCACGTTGGAGAGCGGTCATGAGGTTCTTCATTTTTTGGCCCAGCAGCAAGGAAGCTTTCATCACTGTCAAACCCGTCCAATACTTCTACATCAATTGTCCCTGGGATGTCAACAGGAATGTTTGAATCGAGCAAATTTTCCTGTCTGTTTCATCTGTTTGTACATCAACATCTGGTGGGATTATAACTATTTCCCGTTTGAAACCATCGTCTGGGATATCATCAACAGCTGAAAATAGATTTGGAACCACCTTCCATAAATCCTTTTCCAATTTATGGTTCGAGATGCCATTTTCCTGAATTCAAATTATAAAATAAAACAAGTATGGTTTTCGTCAGTGTTCTCGATTGAGTACACCACTTTTGTTTTCAACTTACCACAAGTAAGAGTACAAACTGCAAAGGGACCTATCCAGGCAGTACTACGAAATACTAAAATCTTATATCTCAAACCGGCTCTTCAAGGTATACGGTATGGTCAAGAATTTTCAAAGCTAAGTAAAATACAAGATTACAAGCCGGTGTTCCACAAGGAAGCGTCCTAGGACCTACCCTGTATTTGCTATATTCAAGGGATTTTCCAGTGGATAACAACTTAATTAATTTCATTTTTGTAGTGCAATTTACTTGTTGTAATTAGAAAGTGCATTTTGATTAAGTGTTTTTTAGTTCGAGTTACAGTCTAATGTGTTATTTGGATTTGTAAATCAGCTTGTTTCCAATTAATTTTGATTATCTGTTTTCCTTAATTGCTTAATTGTATAGTGATAGTGATTGGTAAGAAAAAAAAATTTTCACGTTCACGTTAATTGAGTGTAATTTGAGTGTTATTTATAAATATTAGTCTCTCTCTTTAACTACTTTAAAACTCCTAATCTATCCTTTTTCCTCACACCATAATCTCCTTAGAAAACCTTAACTTTGTCGTTCATTTACTTAACTTTGTAAGCTCTAAATTATCGTCTGCTTGGTGCAGTTGGTAAAAGCGCGCTTTTCTTTTAGAATAAATACTAAGTAAGCCAAGCTTTTCCGGTTCGATTCCCAGTCAATCCCTAACTTTTTTTTTTTATTTTAAATTTAAATTTTTTTTTGATTAGCCATGGCTTGTGCGGCAGGTAAATGTGTGGATAGTTCCAACTCACCTCTTTTCGCATGCTATGGTCCATGTGGTAGTGCATTTCATGCTAAATGTATTGGGGCCAACAATGCACTTTTAGATAAAATAAGTGCTTTTAAAAGTGCTTGTTGGTATTGCGAGAATTAAAAAAAGATAGCTACTTCCCAATTAGCGATAAGGATGTCTACGTTCAAACTTGAAATTGAAAAGTTGTCGAAAGGTTTCGATCAGCTGCACAAAGCTTTCAATAAATCAGTTTTGAACTTAGAATCATTTTCTTCTCCCTGTAGCTCTGTTGAAATATCTACATCTTCAGATGACTTAGAGATTTCAATTCCCCAGAAAGCTCTCGATTTAAATGATCTCAATGCTCAGTCTACTATGTCAGCAACTAAAAGCTCTGCCTTGATTCCAAGTACAGAGTCTAAAAAAAATCCCAAGACTTTGAGAAGCAACTCGGCCAAAATCAATATTCCTTCTGTCCCGTTGGAACCAGTAGTTGAAGTTGTTGATCTTGAAAATAGATCATTCACTGAACCAAAAAGGTATATAAGATCAATGTAAATTGACATAATTTTAATGTAGGAAATCATGGAAAATGGTCCAAACACAAAATTCATTAAAAATAAGTATTTTTGTTCATACGTTTATGAACGAATTCATAACAGTATGAATGTTACATAAAACATAAGTATTTGTGCTTAGCTTTTATGACCATTATTCTTGAACCATCAGTCACTAAATTATGTAAGATGTAAGAAATCGTTCATTAAATTTAATACTTTTGCATAAAAAGAATGAATTTTTTTCTTAAGATCTTATGAATTTGTTTACTGATTTCAAATAAAAGCGGAAGAAAAGTTTCATAAATTTTAAGAATTAAACATTATTTAAGAACTTATTCATAAAATTCTATGATTTCTCCATAAATTTAAGCTAAAATTATAAGAAAAAGTTAGTAAATTTTATGAAACAATCATTCCTTTTATGAATTATTTGATTAAATTATATGTTTTTATTCATAAATTTCTCTTTGCAACTTAAGAAATGTTACATAAGCTTAAGAAAATAATACTTCTTTTAATGAATTATTTCAAGAAATTTCAAGATTTTCTTCATAAAATTTAGAAAAAAGTATGAGAAAACCTTCATAATTTTTAAGAAATTTATGTTCTTTCCATGAATTGTTTCATAAAATTTTATGGTCTTTTTCATAAATTTCAGTAGGAAACTTAAGAAAAGTTTCATAAATTCAAGAAATAAAAATTCTTTAAATGATCTTTTAATGAAGATTTATTTCATAAAAATTTAAAACAATTTTCATAAAATCTAAGCAAATTATGAAACTTTGTTTTTAAACATTTACCTTTCTATATTCCTAGTTTGAAAAATAGGACAACTTGATTGTTGGCAATTATTTGAGAAATATACGACCGAATAGAAACCCTTAAATAAAGACAATTCGACCTTTTGAAAATTGCATATTTTTATTATTTAAAGTAGTAACAATTATAATTAATTGTAACAGTAAATATATCGTCAAGTTTAATAAAAGCAAAGGATTAATTATTATTTGCATAAGTATGTTACATTTTTAAAGAGATAAAACTAAAACAATGATAACAAAATAGTACTATGTTACTTGGTTTAAGATAAGAATGTCAGTTTTCCTTGTGATCGTCTTTAGCGTTGGAATTAGAAACGCATGAAGGTACCACATCATCTTCACTGTAGCATTTTCTATTGAGAGTATCTAAACAAATAAAAAAGATGTGCAATTTGTGAAGTGAGATCTTATGTTTTTTGTTATTTAAAAAAAATAAAAGAAATTAGTATGAAAATAAAAAATATTTACCAGTCGTCACATTATCGTCTTCGATATTCTCCATCACCACTGCCCTCACGTGTTTACTGTTTATCTTTCAAATTGTTTTCTTTAATAGAAAAAACAATTATTTTATATCTATGTTATTTTTGTTAATGTACACGACTTACTAGACGATATCCGGTTGGTGTCTTCTGTCTTATATCCTGGCCACTTTTGAAAAATGTCCGTAGAAGAATTTGCCTCCTTGATTCCTTGCAGTCTAAACTGACTGCACGCCTACCAGCAGCTGTCAAATTCAGGAGTCGACGAATTTTGCTTACCTATTCCTCATTATTTGGTTCTTGAGCTAAAATAATTAGTGGCAAAGTTAAAAGTAATTAAGCTTAAAAACAAATCAGCGAACTCAAAACAAAATTTGTAGGTATACTAGTATATTTTGAAATGGATGGAATGGATATTTAAAAATTTAAAAAAGATTTTTTATATTACAATACTTACTGCGAATTACAGTCAGCAACACTCCAAGACTCCACAAATTCATTTCAGGACACTGAATAGAGCAAAATGTTCAAAAACACAAATGGTATATTATTACCAATGATTAAGTTTTTAAAACGTTCAACTAAGTGTTAATTGCACAAAACTTATTACTTTTAACTCTTCTCACGTCTACAATTTCACATCCGATCACGATCTATAACAGACTTTAAATGGAATCTACAATATCCATTGATACAGCAAATTCGGATAACTGAATTTCTTTTTTATAAGGAAAACTACTTAATTTTTAAGAACACATGCTTAGATACCGAAAATTTTATGATTTTTTGCTCACAAAATATGAGCAAATGCTCGCAATTTATGAATTAATTCTTAAAATTTAAAATATAATGAATATTATTCGCTAAACAAAGAAACAAATCTTATATTTTAGGAAAAAACTCTTAGAACCTTAGAAAGAAGCAAACTAAAAACTATGAAGGAAATTCAAAATATCGGTAAATTGCCTTGGTTACTTCTTCAATTCATGAAAAAATACTCAATTTAAGAAAAAAATTTACGATTTTCTGCCTACAAAATATAAACGAATGCATACAATTTATAAATAAGTTCTTAAACTCTCAAAAAATAAGAAACAAATCTTATGTTTTATGAATAAGTTCTTAAAATCAAAACCAGCTGCAAAAATGATCAATCCGCATATTTAAGAATTGCTAAAAAAGTAGGTACAGTTAGCAACGTCTGAAAATGACCTATGAAAAAATACTTAATTTTTAAGAAAAAATAAAACACGTGCATAAAATTTATGAATAAGTACTTAACTTCGCTTTGAGATGAATTTATTCATAAAAAATATGAAACAAGTCTTATATTTTATGCACGATTTCTTAAAAATGCTACTTCACCTAATATACGAAAAAAGGCTTAAATTTCAGAAATAAATGCTTAGACGCTCAGAATTATGGTTATTTCTTACAAAATATGAAACATTTCATAAAATTTAAGAAAAAATTCTTACACTTTTAAGAAATATGAATTTTGTGCATAAAAAGTATGAAACAATTCTTATCTCTTACAAATAAATCACTGTTGATTTTTTTTCTTTGAGCACTAAGAAACTATTCATTAAAAGGTAAGAATTAATTCATAATAAATATGCTATTTTCATTAACCTTCTAAGAGAAAGGCGAATGAATTGTACATACAAGTAAAAATTTGTTCTTAAAACCAAATCTTAAAATTTTTGTGAGAATTTTTCCATAGGAAAATATTTATGAATGCGAATTCATAAATGTTATGATTTATTCTTTAATAAATTTAGTTTTTTAATGAATTTGTGCTTATTTCTCATGTATTTTCATAAAAACTTAATGAATTTCAGGGTATTTTATGAACTATAATTTTTTCAGTGTTGCCATCTAATTCTAGTTCTGTTACTGAATCTGGTGCATATTTTACACCAAGGGAGGCAGTTCCAAAACCTAAGTTAATTTTTGTGTCTCGGCTTAGGCCAGATCTTAATTCAGGGTTGGGTTCGATATCCCGTTTTTTATAATCCTGCTTTTTATTTTCCCGCATTTAAAATCCCGTTTTTTTAAGCCCGTTTTGTTATTATCCCGCTTTTTTAAAATCTCGTTTATTAAAATCCCGTTTATTAAAATCCCGTTTTTATAAGCCCGCTTTTGTAATCAACACCAGGTGTTTTATTTTAAAAATCGCGCGATTTTCGATGTTCAAATTGCTTGTCCCGCCCTCGTCTTTTGACTCTATTTGTGACAGTAACTCTTGGCCAGGTGGTGCTCTTGTTAAAGAATTTTCTATCAACAGGAGAGTTAAAAGAAAGGAGACCCTCACAATTGCGCCAATTATAGAGGGATAAGCCTCCTAAACGTCGCTTATAAGATCTTGTCTGCTGTAATATGTGAACGTCTGAAACCCCACGTCAACAACTTGATAGGTCTTTATCAATGTGGTTTTAGACCAGAGAAGTCAACAATAGACCAAATTTTCACATTACGGCAGATCTTGGAAAAAACCCGAGAACATAATATCGATATCCACCATCACTTTATCGATTTCAAAGCCGCGTATGACAGTTTCTACAGAGACGAGCTGTACAGTGCCATGTCTAGTTTCGGCATCCCTGCAAAACTCGTACGACTATGCAGGATGACTTTGGAGAATTCACGCTGCTCCGTCAAGGTCGGTAAAGAACTCACCGAGACCTTTGATGTCGAAAAAGGTTTTAGACAAGGCGACAAACTGTCATGCGATTTCTTCAACATACTTGAACAGATTGTAAGAAACTCAAACGTCAACACCAGTGGAACAATCTTTCAAAAGTCTGTACAATAACTCGCCTATGTAGACGATATTGACGTAATGGGAAGAAAAAAGCGTGATGTCATAGGTGCTTTTGCGAGTATCGAAACAGAAGCGGCAAAAATGGGTTTGATGGTTAATGAAGGCAAAACGAAGTATATGTTGTCATCAAACAAGGACACAGAACATCGACGAATTGTACAAAACGTCACAATAGACAGACATAACTTCGAGGTAGTACAGGACTTCGTCTACCTAGGATCCGCTGTAGATACGGACAACAACATCAGTGCGGAGATCAAACGGAGAATAACTCTTGCCAACCGTTGCTTCTTTGGGTTGAGAAGGCTATTGAGAAGCAGAACCCTCTCCAGAAAAATTCTCCGAATGATCTTTGGTCCCGTATGCGAAGACAATGTGTGGAGAAGAAGATACAACAACGAGCTGTATGAGCTGTACCGCGACATGGGCATAGCCAGAAGAGTACGCATCGCGAGGCTACGATGGTTGGGCCATGTAGAGCGGATGGACACAAACGCTCCGGTTCGTCGGGTTTTCGAAAGCACATTGCAGGGAAATCGCGGAAGGGGAAGACCTCGTCTTAGGTGGCGCAATTAAGTGCATGAAGACCTCAACCGACTTGGAGTGCGAAACTGGAGAGAGCTCGCCCGAAATCGAAGTCGTTATAGAAGGATGTTGGTTGAGGCCCAGGTTCACCCCGAACTGTAATGCCCACCTAAGTAAGTAAGTAAGGAGAGTTAAAAACAAATTGCTTATAACTATACTGCTCCAAAAAACTAATTTGATTCTCCCTCTTTTATCAAAACGTAAGAGGTCTTCGCAGTAAAACTGCTGATTTGTATGTCAATTCCCACGTTTTTAAACATGACGTATTTGATTTGACTGAAACTTGGCTAAATTCAAGTCACTTGAACACCGAGATCTTGAGCCCTGAATTCTCGGTCTACCGTTAAGATCGGCACGTAGACAGACCAGATGATGTCGGGGTTGGTGTTTTGATTTCGGTCAGGAATACACATATGTCGTCTCGTATACTCTTTCCGTTTGAACTGTCTATTGATGTTGTTTGTGTGAAAGTCTGTACACTGTTAAAAAATATTTTTATTGTAAACGTATATATTGTCCCAAAAAGTTCAGCCTCAGCTTATTCTGAACTGGCCCTGATTTTGGATCATGTTTTTGAATTGTCAGACTTAGAAAGCCAAATTCTTTTAATTGGTGACTTTAATCTACCATACGTTCAATGGTTACCCTCTGACGATGGATCTTTCCAAAAACCTTCTCTAACTTCACCGCAGCGTGAGTTTTCTAGTTTAGATAATATTATATATACTGACTTACAGCAAGTAATCTGTATTAGAAATTTTCAAAATCGTATGTCAGATTTAGTTTTCTCATCCGAAGCTATTAGCACGGTAGTTCTTCAATCAAATTCGGGCATTACTAGAATTGATGATCTCCATCCTCCTTTAGATATTTTTATAGAATCAAGCAACGTCTCTCAAGATATTAACAATTTAAATGACTGTGTAGGGTAAACTGTCCCACAGTGAGCCAGCAGATACAGTGAACCATTCCAATTTTCTCCCACCCATTAAAAGATAGAAAAGAAAAAAAGATAGAGAAACACGCGCATTATATTCCTTTTTGAGTACATCCTGAAGTTGAAGTTGTGTTCTAGCCGGTGTCGGTTGTGCGCATGGACAAGTGAATTCGGCAGGTGAGTAAACTAGAAATTTAGGTTTTTGTTTGTTTTTTAATTTTAAAAGTGGTTTATGAAGTGATGCGGTTTCATTACATATGTTTTGTTGGTCATTTTCATATATAAAAAAACAGCATAAAAGTTGAATATGTGCAATAGTTTTTTTTATTTAATATTTTCTTAGAAAAAGTCACTATGTCCACAAGTGAACCAGTGTATCAAGTCCCACAGTGAACCATGGTTCCATGGTTCAGGATTCCATACCCGTTAAATAGTTTGAGTCCATTGATATATTTATGTATGTACCTACCTACATTTTCCTATGTTTATTTTACTTTAAAAGTGCTTTATTGCTTTTTTTTATAATTAATTTGTTATTTTAGTTTGCAAGAACAATACGTGAAGGATTGTGTTTGTTTTTTGTCTGTTGTTCCTTTTTACTTTTTTATTTATTTATTTTTATAGTTTTTAAGTAAAAGTAAAAGTAAAAAGTCCTTTAATTTTTCTTTTTTCAAAGAAATGAATAAATGTTCGTAAAACGAAATAAAAATGTCTAATAAATTAAATGATTTCGGTTTTAATTTTCCAGAGAAAGTCTTTACGTTTTCTTCTTTTTTATAGATTTTTTGAAAATATTTTTTGAATATATGTACGTATACATATGTATAGTAATGGCTCACTGTGTAATACCCCTTGGTTCAGTGTGTACACCCCCTGGTACACACTGAACCAATTTTGGCGTACTTTTGAAAGCCCAAAATGAAGTATTTTGCATGATATATTCTAACATTTCTATGGTGAATAACAAAGTCAAAATATCAAACTTTAAGTACAATGAAAGTTTCCTGTACATAGACCAGTAGTTCAAATGCTACATCAAGTTAAGCAGAAATTGGTTCACTGTGGAACAGTTTACCCTATATACTTTTGACTTTCGAAAAGCGAATTTCGATTTGCTATCGAATGAATTATACATTGCTGGTATTGAAAATATATCAACTATTGCAAATATTGACGAAGCAGTCGCTTGCTTCTACTCAATTTTAGAAAATAGCATGAAAAAAACCATTCCCCTAAAGTTGCTTAGAAAAAGTAGTTTCAGTCAACCGTGGTTTACCAAGGAATTAATGACTCTAAGGAACAAAAGAAACAAAGCTTGGAAGATCTATTTAACTACCCTCTCTCCAACTGACCACCAACTATTCATAAGTTTTTTTGAAGATTTCAAAACTCTTTCTGAAAATCTATACTCTAACTATGTCAATCAAATGAGGCGTTCTCTGAAAAATGACCCAAAAAGTTTTTGGACTTTTGTAAACTTAAAAAAAAAAAAAAATCAGACGGCTATCCACTGAACTTTGTTTATAATAGCACTTCTTTAAAAAATACTCCTGAGATTTGCAATGCATTTGCAAATCATTTTTGTGGTTCTTTTTGTAGTACGAATTTAGAAATTGATGAACATTTTTTTCAGTATTTAACTCACTGCTCGCAAGAAAATTTTAATAGTATCCCTATTCACAGAGACAGAATTACTTACTACCTTTCTTCTCTTAATGATGACGTTTCTTCTGTTTCGGACACGATTCCGCCAATTGTTTTGAAAAAGTGTTCTTCATGTTTATCATTTCCACTCGAATATCTTTCTAAGCTTTCTTTAAAAGCTGTAATATTTCCCACTATTTGGAAAAAATCTTTTATAACACCAGTTTTCAAGAAGGGTGGAAAGATCGATATAAAAAACTACAGGCCAATTTCAAAGCTCTCATGTATACCCAAGCTATTTGAACAAGTAGTCTGCGAAAGCTTATCCTTCTTTGCAAAGAATGTTATCTGAAATCAGCAACATGGATTTACGCAAAGAAGATCGACGGCTTGGAACCTTCTATCTTTTTATCATAAATGTTCCAACGCCCTTGAATATGGGAACGAGCTTGACTGCATTTACACTGACTTCTCCAAGACGTTTGACCAACTGTCTCATAATATTATACTATATAAACTAAAAGCATTTGGATTTCCCCCATTTTTTATTGTTTGGATAAGCTCCTACCTAAAGAATAGGTCTTATGAAGTCAAATTTCGAAATGTTTTATCAAAACCTTTTATTGCTTTGTCTGGTGTGCCACAAGGAAGTCATCTTGGTCCCTTACTTTTCATTGTTGCAATTAATGATGTAATTTTTTGCATCTCCTACAGAGACATTTTAATCTTTGCTGATGATATGAAGATTTTTAAGACCATCAAAAATGCTTCAGATCGAGACTTCTTACAAAAAGATATCGACATTTTTGTCCTATGGTGTTCTAAAACGGACTTAGTTTGAACGCTTCCAAGATCGCCAAGTATTGGAGAATATTCAATATCGCAACAATCCCTATCTCAAGTTTTTAGATTCCGAGACCTCGGTGTTCTATTTAGTACCAACCTCGAGTTTAATGAACACATCAACCTCATTATTAACAAATCAAATTCAATGCTTGGCTTTATTAAGCGATGGGCAAAAGAATTTAATGACCCTGTAGGAGCTCGGAACAGTTCAGAGCAGTTCGTGTAACTAAACCATAAAGATCAAAATGTATATAATTTTAGTTCTTAGTGTACGGTTTTATTTTATAAGTATTTCCTAAGTAGAGAGAGACAAAATAAATGCAACGAGTGAAATGTAACCTCACTCGTAGACTGACCGCGAACCACGTTGTACGCCTTTTTTCAATTTGCTACTCTACAAGTTAAAACTTAACATAAAATCCCTATAATTGGTGACCCCGACGGTCGAACAATTTCAATAAAAAAAAAAAATATATATCGTTTTATTAACAAACGAAAATGGTAGACGAACCTGAGAAAGTTCCAGTAATTTCACCCAGAACTCCATCAGCGAACCAGTCGCACATCGCCGAAGATGGTGAGGTTATGCGAGTCACCGTAAAAATTTCCCCATTTTGGACTGAAATGCCTGAGATTTGGTTCGCACAAGTTGAGGCTCAATTTGCGACGTGCCGCATTACATCAGATCATTCCAAATTTAACCCTTTGTTGACCAAGCTATGAAAAACCTTCAAAAAAAGTTTTTTTTTTTAATAATATTTGATATTGGAGCATTTTAAACTAGAAAACACATTTCAAAATTTTGCAGGGACATCTAAAGACTCAAATTGATAGTATTACTCAAAAACTCCATGGGGCCATAAGAAATAAGATACATCATAAAAATGTTCAGTATTTGTTTTCTTTTATAATTCAATATTATTCTCATATAAATACAAACTTGGAAAGACGATTTTTGTGTTATTTTTTGAAAAATGTTGTCATTATTTATTGCATATCTTACTACTCACAATAAAGCATTTCAAAAGTCTAGCATTTAGTCGAAAAAAGCCCTTGTAAAAATGCCGTGAACTTAGATAAGAACAAAAAAAGAGTTGAAACATGGAGATTACATAGTTCTTAAAAGTTGCTTTGGCCGACAGTGTCAAATTTTACCTATATAGGGACATTATTTGTAGTTTAATTCAGTGGTACTCACAAGTACCGTCGGTCGACAAAGGGTTAATACAGTCGTTGGATCAATTGATGGTAAGGTACTTTCGCAAGTTCGAGACGCTGTATTGCAGCCACCACTAACGGGAAGGTATGAAAATTTGAAAAAGAATTTAATAGAGTGTTTTTCAGACTCTGAACAAAAGAAAATGAGGAAACTTTTGTCCGAAGTAGATTTAGGTGACAAAAAACCGTCATTTTTGTTCAACGAGTTGAAAGGTCTTGCTGGTAACCTAATAAGAGAAGAATTTTTGACTAATATATGGCTCCAACGCTTGCCACAAGAAGTTCAAGCAATCCTATCTGCATTCAAGAGCGACGACGTCAAAAAGCTGGTGCAAGTTGCAGACACAATCATAGAAACAACATCTCACGGAAATGTCGTGTCTAAAATACATTATGGAGAAACATCCACTCCGCTCGAGCAATTCATAGAAACCAAAATCGATGCGCTTTCTCGTCGTTTTGACAAATTGGAAAATTCTCATTTTCGCAGTCGGAGTCGAACACCTTCACGTCATCGAAACGCATACCCACGTGCATCATCGCGACATCAAAACGATACAAACCGAAACGGGATTTGTTGGTTTCATTTCAGATTTAAAGAAGATGCCGTTCGATGTAAACCACCATGCAATTTCACGAGCTCTGCGGTTCCAAAAAACTGAAGAGCATTCCGCCACCTAGTGCGGCGGAAGTTGTCAAACATATAAACCGATTTTATGTTTCAGATACGACAACAAAAACAAAATATTTAGTAGACACTAGCGCGGATGTTTCTGTGCTACCTCCAACTCTACAATTAACTTACCTCATGGAGCAAGGAATATGCCAACCGTCAAAAAGAAACTGGGCTAGCCCGCTGCACATGGTAAAGAAAGCCAATAGTGAATGGAGACCATGTGGCGACTATCGCGCATTGAATGCTGTCACACAGCCAGACTGGTATCCAGTTCCTTATCTCAGCGACTTTACCAACATGCTGCATGGAAAAACCATTTTTTTAAACCATAGATCTGCAGCGCGCGTTTCACCAAGTACCAGTACAGCCAGAGGACATTCCAAAGACAGCCATTACGACACCCTTTTTTGCTATTTGAGTTCAAATACATGACATTCGACCTGAGGAATGCTGCCCAAACTATGCAGAGGTATATGCATGAAGCTTTAAAAGATTTAAATTTCGTTTTTTCTTACGTTGACGACATCGTCGTTGCGTCGACCAACTCAGAAGAGCACCAAACTCACCTTCGAGAAGTTTTTCTAAGGTTACGTAAGTACAATCTGAAAATTAATTACTCTTAATATTGTTTCGGCCAAACAGAAGTTAAATTCCTTGGACATTTAGTTGATCAGCATGATGGCATCAGGCCATTACCAGAAAAAGTGGAGCACATTGTCAACTATAGCAGGCCACAAGTTGTTAAGGATTTGAAGAGATTCCTGGGAATGATAAATTTTTATCGCAAATTCATTCCTAACGCCGCGCCGTTAAAAATCAAGTTCCACTACACAAGCTGGCGGAAGGCAATAAGAAAGATGATAATACTGCGATCAACTGGACGGTAGAAGCAATCGAAATCCAATCTAGTTTCTGCGTCAAGTCTCGCACACCCTATCCCATATGCTATTCTCTATCTTTTTTTCAGATGCTTCTGACACCGCAGTGGGGGCTGTCGTGAATCAAGTTCATAACGATACTTCGCAGCCACTCGGATTTTTCTCTAGGAAACTTAAAACATCCGAGGTGAAGTACAGGACGTACGACCGAGAACTGCTTGCGGTGTACCTTGGCATAAAGCATTTTCGACATCTTCTGGAAGTAAGAAACTTCACGATTTTTACGGATCATAAACCGCTGACTTATGCATTCCAACAAAAATCAGAAAAGGCATCACCAAGGCAGTTACGTCATTTGGATTTCATAAGCCAGTTTTCAACAACAATTATGTATGTCCCCGGACCACAAAACCAAGTATCCGATTTTCTTTCCAGAATAAATGCGACTTTCAAGTAATGGCGAAGGAACAACTTATTGACGAAGAACTTAATACACTTTTGAAACAGGGAAACACCTTTTCTTCATTACAACTAAAATGTTTCGTTCTTCCAGGGACAGATGCCCAACTGTACTGCGACACATCCACATCGAAAGTTCGTCCTTTCGTTCCACAATCTTGCAGAGACATGGTATTAACGAAGCTTCATAGTTTATCTCACTGTACGAAAGTACAATGTTCTTTTTAACTTAAATTAAAGAATATGAATTTAAATAAGAAAATGTTAAACTTAAATTAGTAAATCGAACAATTCTTGAAATACAATCCACAAACAAATGTCAATATTCCAGAATGTAAATAAAAACATAGAATTTGTCATTATGACCTCTAATGGTATATCAAATATATAATGTAAATACAACCGAAATATAAAGCGAACAAAGTGGACGTGTTTCTTTTTACTTTTTTGGAAAGTTTTTTTATAGATTTTTTTTCCTAGTTTTTTTCTTGTAAAATAAAACCTAGTCAGGAACATTTGGTCCTTCTGAGCCGTTTTTACGAACAGTGATTAGAAACAATATAGTGTGTGTGGAAAACTTTAACATTTTTTAAAAGACAAAAAGTGTGTAAATCGTAGAGTCGTTTAACGAACACTCTAGTGAATATATACATATATAAAGAACTCAATCAGAGTTGAAAACTTAGTGTAATTTACAATTCTATAGAATTAAATTTACTAATCTAATAAATCGCGCGCGACTAAAACGCCATTAAATTAGATTAAAGACGCCAATCTTGATATACTTAAAACTAAAATCTGCTGCAGAAGTCGAGTCATCAAGGACTAAAACTACAAGGTCATCCAAGGTTGCAACTGCAAAAAAGAAGAAGAATTTAAGTAAGTTCGTTCTTGTTGTGTACGTTGTTGTATAAATAAGTAGTTATACCCAAACAAACTTTAATATGTCGAATCCAGTACTTGGTTCTTCTTTGTTTTACGGAGCTCTCCAAAAAAGCCTCCTGGAGCAAATAGAGAGGAATTATAGAAATTTCAAAAAAGAGCCCAAAACACGTCGTACGCGTGCAGTTGCGAGTAGCCGTTTAGCATTGCTGGAAGAAAATATGGCTTCAGCAAAAATCTACCACCAGAACGTCGTTGGGGGTTTGAAATTAGAAGCTGGAATTGAAAAGGAGGAATATTTAGAGGTGTATGATAAAATAAACGACACTTACCTGGATTATAGGTCCGATTTAACTGAGTTGTTGGAAAGCTTGTCTTCGGTTCCTGCATCGTCATCTCTGGCAGCAGGTCAGGCTGGTCAGAGTTTAGGCCAGTCAGGTATGGTTCGTACCGAACTGAGGTTACCCAAAATTGATCTCCCTAAATTTAATGGGGAATATATAAAATGGCGGTCGTTTCACGACAGGTTTGATTCGCTGGTCTGTTCAAACAATAATTTGACGGACATCGACAAGATGCACTTCTTGAAGTCGAGTTTAGAAGGTGAGGCGGATCGTTTGCTCCAGCATTTACCCTGTGTCGCGGGTAACTTTGACAAGGCATGGGAGTTATTAAAGGCGCGATACGACAATAAGCGTGTCTTAGTAACTGCGCAACTAAAACTCCTTTTCTGCCAAAAGGGCCTTGTGAAAGAGTCGGTTGATGGGCTGAAGGAGGTGATATTCACCACGCAAGAGTGTATCCATGCACTCAGGAACCTGGAGTTGCCTGTTGATCAATGGGACGACATTTTGGTGCACCTCGTGTATAATAAATTACCCGGTAATTTGCAGCAGTTGTGGGAAGAGAAGTTGGGGAACCAGAAAGATTTGCCAAGCTGGAACGATTTTCTGGAGTTTTTGGAAGCACGCTTCAGGACGTTGGAAGCCGTGAGTACGGAAACAGCGCAACCAAGTTCTTTCAAGAACGATGTGAGGAGACCAACTGGTACGGAAGTGCGGAAGGTGTTTCATACGAAAACTGCTGCCAGAACGGAGTTTGTCTGCCAGGTATGCCACCAGAGCCAACACTCTATAAGGAAATGCCAAAAGTTCCTCAACATGAACACAGCGGAAAGGAAGCAGACTGCTCGACGCCTGAGAGTTTGCGACAACTGCCTTTCTTCAGGGCATTTTGCGCCGAATTGCCCCTCGCCTGGCTGCTGTTACTTTTGCCAGCAACGTCATCACACGCTTCTACATGTAAACTTGACCCAACACGCAGCTGTGCGCGCAAATAGCATGCCGTCGAGGACAACAACAACTTCAAGAGGTCAGAATGCAGTTTCGACATCTTTTAACGCTCATGCGCTGGAGTTTGAACCACGAGAAGTACAACAAGCTTCTACAAGTGGTCAAGTTTTAAATTACCACACGTCGCATGGTAGCAGAACGCACCAGGTGCTTTTAGCGACAGCAATCGTTAAGGTACGAGCAGCCGATGGTCGTCAACACCATCTACGAGCTTTGATCGACCCAGGATCGGAAGCGTGCTTCATCACTGAAGATGCAGCACAACGATTGCAGCTGAAAAAGCGACGTACCTTTGTCGAGGTGTCAGGGTTAGGGTTGGTCAGCAGTGGCACAACGCAAACATGCGTGGATATTGAGCTTGCGTCATGCAACTCAACTTATGGAGGTGCGGTGCGGGCACTGGTTTTCAAGTCGCTGACTGGCCATCTCCCGGCCCAACAAATGATACCTGACAAATGGCAACACCTTAAAGGGTTAACGTTGGCAGATCCAAATCTCCACGTTCCCGGACCTATTAATATACTTCTTGGTAGCGATGTATATGCCGACATACTCCTTCCAGAAGTGAGAAGACCTGCAGATGGAGTCGGACCAACCGCTCAGAAGACGCAGTTAGGGTGGATTGTGTTAGGGAGAGTTCAAGAGGAACATCCCCGGCAAATACGCAGTTTTGTGCAGACTGCTGACTTGAATTCTCAGCTGCAGAGATTCTGGGAGATGGAAGAATTGCCGTTCCAGACACATGAAACTGAGGAGAACATCGCATGCGACGCGCATTTCGATGAACACACGAGACGCCTTCCTGACGGGCGTTATGAAGTGAAGCTGCCGTTTAAAGGTGGATGTCTTCCAGCGATGGGATCCAGTAAGCAGAGCGCGGTCCGACGATTCCTGCACTTGGAGAAGAGGCTGGAGGCAAACCCAGCTCTTCGGGCAGATTATGCCAAATGCATACAGGAATATGCAACCCTGAAGCATATGGAAGAAATTCACGTCGGCGACTCGGTGTTGGCAACCCCATACCACTATTTTTTGCCTCACCATGCAGTTTTTAAGGAATCGAGTTCCACTACGAAACTGAGGGTCGTGTTCGACGCAACAGCGAAGACTTTGGATGGAAGTTCGCTCAATGATCGACTTTTGGTGGGTCCAAAATTACAGTCGAACATTATTGATCTGGTTCTTCGATGGCGAACCCACAGAATAACGTTTACGGCTGACATCGAGAAGATGTATAGGCAGGTGTTAGTGGATACACCGGATACTTACTATCAGTTGATCCTGTGGAGAAACGATCGTTCATCTCCAATCAAAATGTATCGGCTTAAAACGGTAACGTTTGGCACAGCGAGTGCACCGTATCTTGCCATAAAAATTCTGAAACGTGTAGCCGAAGATGAAGAATCGAACCTGCCGGAGGGCGCGAAGGTAGTCCGAGAGGACATGTATGTGGACGATCTGATCAGTGGTGCCGATACTGTGGAAGAAGCAAGAACAAAACGCGACCAAGCGAATCAACTTCTGGCGTCCGCGGGCTTCAATTTACGAAAATGGACAAGCAACGTGAAGGAACTCGTCGAAGACATACCTGTAGCAGATCGAGAGTTAGATTTTGAGGTGCCGTTCAACATGTCAAATCATGTCAAAACCCTTGGCATCAAATGGTTCCCGATAGACGACTACTTTTCGTATCAGAATGTGCAGCAGTCATCAGAAGCAACAACAAAAAGGTCAATGTTGTCCACCATAGCCAAACTGTTCGACCCACTTGGCTGGATATCACCATGCATCATCACGGCGAAGTTAATGATGCAGCGGCTTTGGGAGCTAAGTTGTGATTGGGATGATCCGGTTCCAACTACACTGAAAAAAGATTGGGATGCTTTTCATGGAGAACTTCCGATGATCGAGACGCTTCGAATACCACGCTGGACTCAGACAAGCAAAACCAACAAGGACATCGAATTACATGGGTTCTGTGATGCGTCTATGAAGGCATACGGTGCCGTAGTATACGTTCGTGTACTTGACAGTGATGACAATATTCATGTCAACTTGCTTCTGGCGAAGACGAAAGTAGCTCCAAGTCAGCGTACGATCACGCTTCCACGTTTGGAACTTTGCGGAGCAGTAGTGTTAGCGCAATTGATGCAGTATACGAAGGACGTTTTGGCTGTTCCCGACATCAAGATGTTTACTTGGACCGACTCAACCATCGCGCTCGCGTGGATACGAGCCACTCCCGCTAAATGGACTACGTTCGTTGCCAACAGAGTATCCGAAATTCAGCGGCTAGTGGGGATCGATTGCTGGGGACATGTCGCAACGCTTCATAACCCAGCCGATCTGGCGTCTAGAGGAGTGTATCCAGCAGAGCTGACGTCATTGGAAACTTGGTGGATTGGTCCTGATTTTTTACGCAGTCAATGGGCTTTCGATGTTCCGCATCAACCTGTTGACATCGAAACTGACGAGGAACGACGTACGGTCAAGGCACTAAGTGCTCAAGTCAGTCAGGATGATCGCATACTTCAAACCATCTGCGACTGTTCGAATTTGTTGAAGGTGATTCGAGTTATCGCCACATGTTGTCGTTTCGCAACAAAATGTCGACGAAAAGCAATTTCTGATGGCCCATTTACTCCAAACGAACTGGAAGCAGCGCGTATCATCGCCGTAAAGGCCGCACAGAAAGAGATGTTCAAAGCAGAGCTTCAACAAATTCTGGAAACCTCGAAAATACCTAAATCACTCAAGACTTTGAACGCATTCGTTGATGCTGAAGGACTTTTGAGAGTAGGAGGACGCTTGGAGAATTCTCTCCTCCCCTACGACGCGCAACATCCGATGTTACTTCGAAACAGTCACCATTTTACCAACCTGGTTGTCAGAGATGCCCATAAGAACACTTTACATGGCGGCATCCAACAGATGATCAACTACATCCGTCAAAAATATTGGATTGGCCAGATACGACGAAGCGTGAAGTATCAGCTTCATAGATGCACTTCTTGCTACCGGCAAAAGGCATCGGAAATGCAGCAGTTGATGGCGAATCTACCTGCACCTAGAGTCCAAATGTCACGACCGTTCAGTCATACTGGAGTTGACTACGCAGGACCCATCGAAATAAAAAGCTGGAAAGCTCGCGGAGCTAAAATACTAAAAGGGTATTTTGCAGTGTTTATCTGTTTGGCAACAAAGGCCATTCACTTGGAAGTAGTGTCTGATCTGACTACCCAAGCATTTTTAGCAGCATTTCGACGGTTTACTGCCAGGAGAGGTAGCTGCAAACAAATATATAGCGATTGTGGAACTAATTTCGTCGGCGCTAGTAACGAACTAGCCAAAATGTTGAAGGACGCGAAGCACGATTGGAACGAGATTGCCGAAAACCTTGCAAATCATGGTACAAATTGGCACTTTATTCCCCCAGCTTCTCCACACTTTGGTGGATTATGGGAAGCGGGAGTGAAATCGGTGAAATACCATTTGAAGCGAGTTGTTGGAACCGAAAGGCTGACTTTTGAGGAGCTCACAACGCTTCTAGCTCAGATAGAAGCGTGTCTGAATTCGAGACCCTTATGCCCACTCTCCGACAGCTTGGATGATTTGAATGCGCTAACTCCTGCGCATTTTCTCGTAGGTGAATCTCTACACGCTGTGCCACAAGGCGAACTCAACAACGACATCACGTATATCGACCGATGGAGAAAAGTTCAAGCGCTGGCGGAAGGATTTTGGAAAAAGTGGAGTTCCGAATACCTTGCACGGTTGCAGCAACGTCCGAAATGGACTCAAGAGCAAGAAGCTCCCAAAATAGGAGACCTAGTTTTGCTCAAGGATGAGCGGCTTGCACCGACTTACTGGAGTCTTGCCCGAATCGAGGACACTCACGCGGGAACGGATGGACTTGTACGCGTTGTCACCGTGAAGACACAAAACGGAAACTTCAAACGACCTATCGCAAAAATCTGCTCTTTACCGTCGAACAAACACCCGGAACAATCTGCGTTAATCTAGAATCTAGATGATGAATCATTAAAACATCTGTTGTTTACGAAGGAATATGCTGTTTTCAAAACGCGGAACTTGAAATACGAAATAAATCAAACACATCATTATTCAATATCCAAAACACAGCAATCAACACATCTGTACCAGGAACATTTAAATCTCATCAATCAACCCATCTTTAAAAAATACTGTAAAGCTGTTTAAAACCCATCAAAACACATCCTTAAAAACACCTGAAAGCCGTTCAGAAGGAAAATAAATCACACAAGAATCTTGTTGAAAACCATCTTTATTTCAATAACAATAATATTTTATAAACTAAAAATTGCATGAAAGGCAATCAATGCAGTTAATCTTTAAATACTGTGCTGCAACAACGCAGACAAAAATCAAACTTAAAATATAAATGAACTAAGCACAACTTATTCTAAAACACTTAAGCTACAAAATCAAATTATAAAACACAATATTGTTAAAATCATCTCTACATGACGTTCAAAAGGAACAACAGAGCCGAGAGACATCGCACGTCGAAAGTCGATTTCCCGTCGGCAAAACAAAAAAAAAAAAATCGTCGTCAAGACACATTCGAACAAAAAAATATATCTGTGCACTGCACAAACGCAAGCACAATGAAAATTGATTTTAAAACACGCTTATAATTTAACAAATTATTAAAATATTATCAGCGTAAACACAAAATGCACTGCCATTTTAAAAACAAAAAAGGAACACGATCCACATCGAAAAATGAAAAACACGAAATGTCAAATGCCGTCGGCATATGCATTTGATAATTTTGCACCATAGATCTGATTAATTTGAAAAGATCACAACCAATATACAGTCCACTGGCAACTTAAAACACACAAGGTTAACTTCACTTCAATATAATATAAACACTCCTAAAACTTAAGAAACTTTAAAACGCGAATCGTTTTCATATAAAATAAAATAAAATACGCGTTTGTTTACAAGCAAAATGTAAACAAAAATCCTAGTTGGAACCGAAAATGTCCAACTAGAAAGAGACCGAAATCGCAAGCAACAAATAAATAAAATCTACGCACACACACACACACATACACACAACCCCGATCGCGAAAAAAATCGATAGAACTCGCGACGCCACCAACAACAACAACAACATTAACAAATATATATATCAAAAAATGAAATTGCAAATAAAATGATAAACCAATAAAATCTAATCAATAATCAATAAAAAATGAAATCAATAATTAAAGAAATGAACAAAACACTCATCAGATAATATAATGTGGGTTAGCACACATATTTCATCCATCTCGGAAACATTCCAATATTACAGAGTTGCGGGAACTGCAACTATCTCCACACTGAATCGATACGAAGAAACCACAAAATCACCACCAAGTTTAATGATATTAATCAATTTACGATTACACAATTAAATAAAACTCACTAGCAAAACCAAAATTCACGAATAAAATTTGCGCATGCCGGCACCATGCTCGCGAAAACGAATTATGTACATAATGACGATGAACAACACCAGCTACTACGCTACTCTTACGCATCGAAATGCAAAACATACGTAAGAATGAAACACACGATTGAATGAAATTCCTGATTACGCATACAACCAATACAGTATGGATGTCGAAACGAGAGGCAATACTCTAAAATTTCTGTTTGGTTTCTTTTGTACTAGTCTATCGTGTTGTCCATTTATGTTTTAATTCAATGTACTAATCTTTTTTGTCTCATTACATGTATGCATGAGAAAGAAGAGTACCACCAGCAGACAGTAATTATACCAATTAAGAAGGCAATCAAATGTCAACAGCCACCTGTGGAGAAATAGATGAACGTCATAGTCGGTAATACAGTTCGTGATAAAATAGGGTGCTCCAGACGTAAAGGTACATGCAACTTTCGGAGGCGGGAGAATGTACGAAAGTACAATGTTCTTTTTAACTTAAATTAAAGAATATGAATTTAAATAAGAAAATGTTAAACTTAAATTAGTAAATCGAACAATTCTTGAAATACAATCCACAAACAAATGTCAATATTCCAGAATGTAAATAAAAACATAGAATTTGTCATTATGACCTCTAATGGTATATCAAATATATAATGTAAATACAACCGAAATATAAAGCGAACAAAGTGGACGTGTTTCTTTTTACTTTTTTGGAAAGTTTTTTTATAGATTTTTTTTCCTAGTTTTTTTCTTGTAAAATAAAACCTAGTCAGGAACACTCACCCTGGGCCAAAAGCAACTCTAAAAATTCTCCAAGATCGATTCGTTTGGCCAAGGATGAGAGCACACTGTACAAAGTTCGTACAGTGCTGTTTACAGTGTCAACGTTCTAAAATCAGCCGCCATAACAAATCAGAGCCCGCATCGTACGCTTTAACATCACAACGGTTTACTCATATTAACATGGATATTGTCGGCCCGTTATCTACATCATGCGGATACAGATACCTCCTCACCATAGTCGACAGATATACTCGTTGGCCTGAGGCTTTTCCCATGGAAGATATGAAGGCAGAAACCGTAGCAAAACACTTAATCCACGGATGGATTAGTCGATATGGTGTGCCACTGAAAATTACAACCGATCAAGGAAGACAGTTCCAGTCAACACTCTTTTCTGAAATGAATAAGACACTAGGAATCAATCATTGCAGGACGACAGCGTATCATCCCCAATCCAACGGAATTGTTGAAAGATGGCACCGAACGTTAAAAGCAGCTTTAATGTGCCACAACACAACAGACTGGTGCAAAGTGTTGCCACTTGTACTTCTCGGCCTGAGATCATCCTATAAAGAAGACCTGGACGCTTCCCCAGCAGAACTTTTATATGGAGAAACACTTCGATTACCAGGAGAGTACTTCGTTGATTCACCAAAAACTGTAACGTCAGAGGATTTTGTAAAGGATTTACGCAAAGCTATGTCTATGCTAAGACCAACTAACACCTCTCATCATGGAACTTCAAAAATTTTCATTCAGAAAGCATTGGAAACTTGCACGCACGTATTCGTCAGAGTGGATAGCGTTCGTAATCCACTCCAGCAACCATACGAAGGTCCATACCCTATTGTGATGCGGCATCCAAAATATTTCTCGGTAAGAATTAAAAATCATGTTAAAAACATTTCTGTTGACAGATTGAAAGCAGCTTTTGCCACCTTTGACGGCACAATCAACCAGTGTCCTCAAACAACCGGACTGATTCCTCAAACAACCGGACAGATCCCTCAAACAACCGGAAAGACTCCTCAAACAACCAACAGCAAACATCGCAATGTTAAAATTTCTGAAAGCTTGCCACCATCTGGACCAGCGAGCTGAAACATCTCAGAATCCCCGAACAACCCGATCAGGTCGCAAAGTGTCGATACCAGAAAGATTTCGCTAATATGGCATATTTACTAAAGGGGGAGTACTGTAGGAGCTCGGAACAGTTCAGAGCAGTTCGTGTTACTAAACCATAAAGATCAAAATGTATATAATTTTAGTTCTTAGTGTACGGTTTTATTTTATAAGTATTTCCTAAGTAGAGAGAGACAAAATAAATGCAACGAATGAAATGTAACCTCACTCGTAGACTGACCGCGAACCACGTTGTACGCCTTTTTTCAATTTGCTACTCTACAAGTTAAAACTTAACATAAAATCTCTATAGCCCCTATGTCACCCTCTCTTTATATAAGTGTTATGTTCGCCCGCATCTAGAATGTGCGTCTCAGGTGTGGTCACCATTTTATGATATTCATAATAATCTCGAATCGAAGCAATACAGCACAGATTCATACGTTTCGCTCTCAAAGATCTCCCTTGGGAAGATCTTTTCGATCTCCCCCCTTATGAAAATCGTATTCGCCTTTTAAATCTTCAAACCCTCTCACAGAGTCGAATCAACAATGATTTAGTATTTTTTCATCAATTAATAACCGGTTCAACTGATACCCCAGACTTGCTCTCCCACATTAGTTTCAACTATCGTGGAGGATCTATCTCACCAACTACGTAATTTAGAGTTTTTACGTTGCACCCACCACAGAACTAACTATGGCATGCATGAGCCATTAGCTCGCATGAGTAGGTTATCTAACTCCTATCCTTTTATTTCCGACTTCAACCTAAGTAAAAATACTTTAAAATTAAAACTAAGAACAAGTGTGCCACCTGCATGACTTATATTTGATATTTTGTTATTGTTATTTAATTTCTGTTCTTATTTATAGTTTTTGATTAATAATGTTTCTCTAGTTTATTTAGTTCTATTTAATAATGTACTTATATTTGTTTTTTTGTTAAAAACTGTAATGTCTTTAATTGTTTTCCGTATAAGTTCACTTTGTGCTTGTGTTTGCGTTATTTACTAACCACTAACACTTGCATTTATGATGAAGAGCGTAGATAAGCGTGTACAAATGAACTTGCTCTAAGTTCAGTACCGCTTAAGACTCTGAGATGCAAAAAAAAAAATTATTGAGAAAGAAAAATCTGTTGTCGATCGTACATAGATTGGTTCTGTTTACGATGAGTTTTTAGTGAAGTAAGAATCCCACTCTACTTGGTGTCCAATACTGCCAAGTGTCTTTTGAAGATTTCCTCATGACAAAAAAAAAGAAATAAAACTTATTTTTGTTATGAAATTTGCTTTTTTTATATATAAAAAATTTGTAACTCAGAATAATTTATTCTTTTTTTGGTCAAAAGTCTAAATTTTGATCTATTTTTCTCTTTTTGGAGGACAAAAAACAGCAAAAAACAAAAGCACCAATCAGAAAATTTTACACAAATATGTACTTCAGAACAATGTGCAGTTTTAGCAAAACGAGTGCCAAGGACAGAACATAATAGTAATGTATGTTTTCTAATTGAGTGAAATAAGATCTTAAGCCTACTTTTTGAAAAATACCAATTCTAAAACTACAAAAATACTGTAGGTATTCAAAAGAGTACAGTGGCTGATAATAATTATTATAATTATAATGGGTTTAATGTAAACAACCCTGCAAATTCGTCTTTTCTTAAAACAAATAAAAATTTAAACTCATTTTAACTCTGACAGAAGGTTTGAAAATACAAAGAATGATTTTAAACTAATCAAAATAATTTATCGTCCGTCCGTCGGTGTCGGTGTCGGTTGTTGGTAAACTTCGAATTACAAAGTGAGTGTTGTTGAAATATCTTAATTCACTTTCTTGTTGTACAATTAATTCGTTGGTCGAACAAACATGTGAATAAGTCTTAAGTGAGGTCGGAGAACATTATTCAACTCAAAGTGTTCACAACAAATTCCTGATCCCCAAACACTACAAATGATGACAGCCATATCTTCCCGACTGAACGTAGACTTTAGATTATTAGGAATACAAGTAAGAAAATTCAATTCTAATCCTTTTCGTGCCCAAAGTTCCATTGAAAGAGTTCATTGATGTCTACAATTTCATTCCCGAGTTGAAAGAGCCGACCGTCCCAGACAACACGATAAGTAGGATAATTTCATTTGACTTGGTCAATATTGTGCCCTTCCACACAACCACCATAATCAGAATCAAATCTGCCAACATAAATCACTACAATCTTTTGTCGAATAAATCATCTAGAATTTGTTTCTATGTATTTGTATACCTCTGAAAGCTACATAGTTTGTCTATGTATGAAAACCGACTACATATACATAAATTGGAATTATAATGTATTCAGAGGACACAGAGGATGATGAGGGCAAGGAAAATAAAAAAGAAAAGAAGAAGTAGCCTTCCACACTTGAACATACTCTTCCCATCGTAAAAGAACCTTCGCCTTCGCCTTCAGCTTAAGCTTTAGTCTGTGCACATTTTGACTCTGTAAAAGTTCAATATCAAAGATGAGGAATCAATTCAATTGATTTTCTTCTTCTTTTTGTTGGTCGTGGTCGTGGTCGTGTCGTCTTCTCTATTTTGTGGCGGGCTAGGAGTAAACGAAAAATCCATTATCCTACTTAAGTGCGGTCTTATCTCATTTGATCCCAAATTGATTGACTCAAGTGGCTAGAGTCAATTTCTAATTTTGTGACAAATTTAAATTCTTATAAGCGAGTACCTCACAATTTTTATTTATTTAATGCTTTTCCTTGTCTTCGCTGTTTGGTGAAGAAAAAGATAAAAAAAAGTCGTTTTATGAAACGAGCCTAGAATAAAAGAATCGTTTGTGGTTCAAGTGCGGAAGCAATACCCCAAAAGAATCCTCCGATTAACTCAAAAACAGCTTTGCACTATTGGAATCCAATAAGTCTCGCAAAAGATTAAGACACTAGGATGGCTTCTAATTGAGTCATCTTTTTTCGTTTTGACGATTGACTTGCACTTGTGACTTGTGAGAGCTGAGATTGGATATAAATTGCCTCACTTAAGCGTGAGAGCATTTATCTTTTACCTACAAATGAAATTGAATTAAAATCATTTCTCTTGCTCTATGGGAGTGGACTTAATCTGACTATCTGGCGCCTATGGTTTATAAATTCGCAGGTGAAATGCAGTTGCATCTGGAAATCTACGTCACAGCAGATATAAACTGGAATCCTCTTATACTTTCGCTCTCTCTCTCTCTCTCTCTCTCTCTCTCTCTCTCTCTCTGATTCTGTATGTAAAGTGGAGTCGGGAATTCGATGCTCCAATCTCACAGTGCACTTAATTAATTGATTTTATCATCAGAATCAAGTACGAAATTTAATTGGAACGGTCCTCGATGGTTTGCTCGTAATGGGGTTACTCGATTTGTGTCTACGTTGTCGTGCTATCCTTCCTGATTTACGACATTTCAGGGAATTATGTAGAACGTTGATGATGTTCTGTGATTTTCGATTTCAATTGAATTCAAATTAATTTAACGCGATGGCTGCAAGGATTTGCCATTAAAGTAGGCACATTGACAGGAATGTCGGCTCACCTTGATGGTGTAAAAGTTTTCAATAATTTATTGTTTTTTTTTTTAAAGAAGAATGTTCATCCAATCATGGCTTCAAACCATCAGGGTAGAAGACAATTCTATCGATTCAACAGCAATACAAACCAAACGAATACAGACGGCTTTGGAAATTTTCTATTACCACAAAAAACAAATGAAGCTAGGGAAAAAAATTTACTCAAGAAGTAAGTTTTCTAAACGCTGCCTGTGGTTTGGATTTTTTAAAAAGTTTCATTTTTTCAATATTTTCTTCATATAATGGGGGTTGGCTAAAAAGCTATAAGAACCGTGTAGAATATCTCATTTCAAGGACATACAGTCTCATGCCGATTCTGAACAGCCAAGTGGGAAAATGCATTATATGGCAGTGTAAGTAAGTAAGTAAGTAAGTAATTCATTTTATTTAACAATATTTAAATACAGTTTGAATAAACATAACGAATCTTAAAGCTTTATGGCAGTGTAATTACTTCTGAAGGATTTGCCTTTTTAACGCGAAAGGCCTATCTATGAAAAATAATTTAATATTTGTGGGAAAAGGCTTTGACGAGCAAAACCTATGAATTTGCATTGTACTGCCTTACCTCGACATTGAAATTGTTGCCACTCCTGGACAAATATACCAGTTTAATAAAGAAAGCGTAACATAGGATGGGCCATAACATTCCTTTGTCCATTGTTTAGACGTAAAATTGGTTTGGTCATTTAATTCAAGGTTAATACAAAAAACAAATTACTTGTGGCACACCAGACAGAACAGTAGGTATTGGGGGACCACGGCGTGGGAAAATTTTGGATGGTATGGTGCCCTTGAATTCGTTTGAGGTCACCGCGGTGTTTATTTAATGGATGTTAATGGGGTGTTTAATGGGTGTTTAATGGGTTTATGTTTTGTTTGAGGTGGCCGCCGCTGCGCTATGGGTGATTTTGGAATTTAATTTAAATTGAAATAAAAATGCAGACTGCCGAGGCTGAGATTTGAACCGGGGCCTCTGGCGTGTCGCTCGAGTGACAGATGCACTAGGCTATCGGGGTAGTTGTAGGTTGATGTGTAAAAAGTCTACTTATGCGTACAAAAAAGTTATTTATAGAATCTTTTGGTATGTTGAGGCTTATAAAAAGTGTGACGGTTGGTGGTGGCTTGAATTTGTTTTTTTGTTTAGCTTTAAGATAGAGAATTTGTCACGATCGATTTTTGGTTGTGCATTGATTGTGGATGAACAGCATGTCATTTTACAGCTTATCATGAGGTTTCTTTCTTTCAGACATAGACACTGTTAGTTGTTCTATTTTTAGATTTAGATTTCAGAACTGAAAATTTGAATTTGAAAAATAATCTGTCTGCTGTTAGTTGTTCTATTTTTAGATCTTGTTGAAGGGGATTGTGACAAAAACATGCTGCTAAGATGTTAAATGACATGCTCATGCACAATGTTGAATGTTATAAAAAGTGTGTGTGACGGATGGTAATGGATTGAATTTTGAATGGTTGACTATGTTTGAATAATCACAAAAGTCGGTTAGTGGTGGCTGCTTACTCTTTTAAAATTTGAATTTGAAAAATAATCTGTCTGCTGTTAGTTGTTCTATTTTTAGATCTTGTTGAAGGGGATTGTGACAAAAACATGCTGCTAAGATGTTAAATGACATGCTCATGCACAATGTTGAATGTTATAAAAAGTGTGTGTGACGGATGGTAATGGATTGAATTTTGAATGGTTGACTATGTTTGAATAATCACAAAAGTCGGTTAGTGATGGCTGCTTACTCTTTTAAATTTTGAATTGTAGATTTTATGAAAGAGGATATGGTCATGTTGATGCATTTGATCGTTGAATGTGGATCTGGCATTTCAATGGAGCTGATGGGGGGTTGATAAATATAAGGAAGTATTTATGTGTCTTAGCATGCACAAGTGGAATCGAATTATCGAAAAAAGTATAAAAACAAATGTTTTAAAGTTTTCAGTATCAGTCATCAAAAAAGAACAATAAAATGAAGAACCGTCACAGTTCCACAGATAAGGAAGGAATTCTTGACATCTTCCAGATTTTTGAAAAATATCTGAGGGAGTTCTCCCAAGGCTGTAGGGAATTGCAGCATATACAAGATACCTTAGAGGAAGAAATACGTTTGGTTAGAGAGGTGCCAACCTTGGAGAGGCTACAGAGTGTAGCACACCTCATCAAGATTTTAAACATTAGGAGCTGTGAGCTGGGTTTTGGGGATGATGTACCTATCATCCCTATAGAAATATATATGTTTTTGCAAAAATTTTAAAAAATATAAGAAATAAAACTTTTTTTAAAAGCTATAAAAAAAATCATGTTTTTTTCTTCTTATCAGAGAGAGAATTCTTTGAAAAGTGTTTAGGCTTGGGTACTTACGGTGTGCTTTTTCCTTCGACTTTTATTACAGTATTGGGCGGCTACCGTGTTTATCTAAAACATCTCATACATCTTCATACATCTTCAGAGCTGTGAGCTGGGTTTTTGTAGAATCTTATGGGGATGACTGCGTTTATTGAATTTTAAGTTCGCTGCACCATGAAAAAAATATTACTACAATGAATCTAAAACTCAATTTGTTTGTTATCAGTAAAAGTAATAATTTATTTCCTTATTTAGGTATTGAGATTACATAGTTTAGTTTTTCTTAAATTTCTTAGGAATCCATGAGTTGTGTTTGGATGAAAACCCAAGCCATTTAACAAATATCTGATTTTTTTTCGTTTGAAGAACTTTTTCAATTAGGAATGTGTCGGGAAATCTTGTTTTTTGTAGTTCAAGTTCGTAGAATCCACCCTTAATTGGGGTACCTTCATAGTCTTCTAGTAGATATGTGACAGGATTTGTATGTTGCACTTTGATTATTTTGAAGATTTCCGTTGTCCAATTCGGTGTGTATCCTTTATCAAATACATGTTTGTATTTACTTATTCTTACGAAATCTCCAATTCTAAATTTCGGGGGAATATGAATTTTTATATGATTATATACTTTTGAGAGTAAATGCCTTTCATTTGCAGCATTTACCTCGGATGGTTTTATTTTGATTGTTCGATGAATAGAATTATTATATTTTTTAGTAAGCATATCTATTAAACCAATCCACCGATATGAACCACTTGCACTGAATTCCTTCCACATAAGTGTTTTTAAGGTACGATTAAATCTTTCAACAATAGATGCCTTAAGTGAAGTAAATGATGAATAATGATTGATTTTATATTTTTTCATGAGACTTTGAAAAGAGGCGTTGAAAAATTCTTTCCCATCATCAGTTTGTAAGTTTTTTGGGGTACGTGTGTCTTTACTGAAAATATGTTGCATAGCAATAGTGACATTGTGCCCTGTTTTGTTTTTGATGGGAACTGTCCAAGCAAACTTGGAAAATGTATCAATAACCGTGAGAAGATATCGGAAATTTTCATTATCATTTGAATAGACACCCATTTCAACTAGATCAGCTTGCCATAAATCATCTAATCCCTTAATAATAACTCGCCTTTTTTTAAAATTCCTCCGAGCAGGTTTATGTAATTCATTGACAACATCTCTTTTACTCATCTTTCTTTAAACTGATTGAAAAGAAAAAAACATTTCATTCTTATATTTGTTTATTTTGTAATCTTTTATATAATTGTATCAATTTTTTCATTCTTAATAATTTATTCTCAAGTATATAGCAAGCACATGTGTCTGGGCCTTCCTTACATTGATTCGAGGACCATGGGCAATTTATAAAATGACATCCATTGACAGACTCTGACGATGATACACCTTCAAACTGGTTCAAAAAACTCATAGTGTTCAGAAATTCCTCATAATGTTCCTCTAATAAGATATTCTGATTATACTTAAGCAAGTTTAAAATATCTTCAATAATCAAAGTATATTTAATGTTAGACATAACGAATGAATTGTGACTTGACACTATGATGTCTATAATTAAACTGATTTTACTTTCCAGTTGCTGAATCTTTCACCACAATATATGCATTTTTTAAAAACTGTTGTCGTAAATGATGGATTTCGTTTTGAAAGCTTCGCTGCATGTGCTAAATTTTTTCATCGACATAGGTTTTGGAAGTAGCGTCTCTCTTATCATAGGGTTCCTGAATATTTTGTAATCTTTTCAATTTTAAATCGTAATCTCCAGCTTCTGTTTTGAAGAAATCTTCGCCAGGTGGTCCTGGTATACCTTGTGGACCCCGCTCTCCCTGCAATCCTCGCGGCCCAATCTTTACTCTAGCTCTATTGGAAAAACGACCAAATTTGTCTTTACTCATAATATGTCTTTATACAATTATGTTATTCTCTTTTAATTCTTCAACAATAGAGACAATTTCATTAGAGTGATTATTATTCCCTGCTTGTTGTGACCCTATTAAAAGCTTCAATCGATCTACAAGTTCATTCGGATCATCCCAATATATAAAGTCTTTCTTCATGCTTGATAATGTCATTAATCCACTTCCTAATGATGGTGTGGTATTCGCAAATAAATGTTTTATTATGTTGTATTTAGCACCACGATTACCTCGTACTTGTTTCTCTGAATCATGGGAATCTCTATGCGAATTGGTATCCGTTAATATAGTTTTATAGTTGTTTAAGTCTTCACTATTATATATTTTTTCGTTTGGTCTTTTCATGAATAGGAGCTCGTATAATCCATGTGTCCCTTTAAAGTTCTTAGATTTTACATGTATATCATTTCCTTGAACTTTGAACTCACCATCTCCAATATATAACTTTCCATTTTTCAAGTATATACCATATATATTATCAATTAAATTGGAATTGTTAATAAATAGATCCAGATATTTTTTAGGAATGTCGGAAAATTCTTCATGAGATAACTGCTCTGCAAAATTCCGATGCTTAATGCGTTGACTTTTTCTAGTCTTCGAAAGTTCTAAATGGGTTCTTGGAGTACTATTATTGTTATCTGTAATGGCGTAACTAATGGAAGGTGACGGTGTAATAAATTCTTCTTCCTTTTTAGTGGGTTCAATTTTCTTTGTAGAACTTTGAAAAATATTTTTCTCATGATCTTCCTCTTGCTTAACTAATTTATTAAGTGGAGTAGTAATTGGTCTTAAAGCATCCTCTAATTGAGTTTCGTAAGCTTCTTTACCCCGTTTAAGAGCTTTGTATTTTTTTCGTAGTGCTTCTGTGGTTTTAATAAGTTCTTGTTTAAGTTTCACATCTATATGCATCATTTTTATTTGTTTGCTTTTTTATAAAAACAATCCGTAAATAAGGTTCGTATACATCGAAATAATCGAATTAATGGATTTAAGTTAAGAAAGATATTACAGGTACTTGTCTTAATTGATGAACTTTGATCATTGAACTCTGTGCATCGATTTTTAACTGTAGTATTGTGTTCATTAAACTGTAACGAAGTGTTCTCATAGAACATTTCTGCACATATGACACAAAATGATAATGTGTTTTGTTTTATAGGGAAGGGGTAAGACCGCTTTAAACAGAACTTTAGAAAAGGCTCCGAACAGCTTCAAAACGCTTTTTAAACAGCTCGTAACAGCTCCAAACCGCTTTTCAAACAGCCGCAAACAGCTTCAAACCGCTTTTCAAACCGCTCCAAACAGCTCGTAACAGCTCCAAACCGCTTTTCAAACAGCCCTAAACAGCTTCAAACCGCTTTCAAACCGCTCGTAACAGCTGCAAACCGCTTTTCGAACTTTTGAACTGTATATTTACACTGTATTTAGTTTCAGAAAACTATCAAAGCCTTTCCTATAACGACTTTTGTTCAAAGACATATCTTTATCAATAACTAAAAAACCATGTTTAATGTTCCAACATTCTGCATATAATTTTTGAAATGTTGAAAACGACATATCTGAATTTACATGATCATTGTAGATATGTTTTAAGTTCATATCATCCTGTTTAAAGACGATTAGAAAATTAGCATTGTCTCTAATTAAGTGTTTGGGTATTCTGGTATATGTCTGGCCCAAATAAAAACTATCAATGTTATGATGTCGCCCGCTAAATGTTATGCTGCTAAAGTATGTTCGAATAGTGTCTTGTTTTTCACAGGCAATATCATCAAATATAAATATAGAGTTTGGTTTAGCTTCTTCAGGTGGTATAACTTCACTGTTATTGGAAAAAGTAAAGAACCCCATATGCTTTATTGGTTGGACGGCTCTTCGTAGAAATTCATATTTTGGCTGTTGTAAAGATTTTGAATAAATATATATATTTTCAAATTTCAAGCCATTTGGATGTTGTAGCAAAGTCATCATTACATTAGTTTTTCCGCAATTTGATGGACCTGTTATCAAACCTCTTATGCTATTGGGCAATAATATACTGTGCTTTTTTGTTTCAATTCTTTTAACCAAATCCATGTTTTTTATTGGTAGCTGATGTTGTTGTTTTATGAATCGCATGATGACAAAAACTAAATCAAGGTTTTATTGAAAAAAATGTCATAACATTATTAGTGACCTCTGCAAATCGTTGTATATGTACCTAATAAAATGATAGATTTTTCTAATCAACCTAATAGTCAACGAAAAATTGTGAAAGGAGAAGGTTTATTGAATTCTGTAATTAATAAACTACCATTTGAACTTCACTTACCAGGTTACCAGTACTGTGGGCCTGGAACAAAATTGGAAGAACGTTTAGCTAAAGGCGATCCTGGGATAAACTTACTTGATCAAGCTTGTAAACAGCACGATATTTCATATTCCAAATTAAAGAATACACCTGAACGACATATAGCAGATAAAATTTTAGCTGAAAAAGCTTGGCAAAGAGTTAAATCAAAAGACGCAGGTATAAGAGAACGAGCAAACGCATTATTAGTCAACAACTTGATGAAAGCTAAAGTAAAGTTTGGAATGGGTATAACTGATAAAAAAACTAAAAAGAGCAAGTGTAAGCTCACATTTAACAAATCAATTAAAGATGTGGGAAAAATTGTTATTACTAAAAAACCCTACAATTTAAACAGTGCTATTAAAATAGCTTTGTCAGCGGCTAAGAGAATAATTAGGAGAAACAAAAATATTAAGACACCAAGAGTTATATCTGTACCTAAATCAGGTGGAGTAGTACCATTCCTTGTTCCTCTTTTTGCAGGACTTTCAGCACTAGGTGCATTATCTGGAGGTGCTGCAGGTATAGCTAAAGCTGTGAATGAGGCTTTTAATGCTAAAAAAGATCTAGAAGAAAAGAAACGTCATAATACAAAGATGGAATCTATTGCAATGGGTAATGGACTACATCTAAAACCTTATAAGAAGGGTCTTGGATTATTTTTACATGTGCAGCCAAAAAACTTTTAGATTCGCTACCCAAACGTGCATTGAATGAATTGGATATAATTCATTTTGCAAAAATGAATATTCCTCATTTTCGTGGTGTTTTTATGCGAGATAATTTACCCCAGTATAAGCCATGGAAAAATGAATGTGGAATCGTTAATCTAGATTCTTTAAAAGGACCAGGAACACATTGGGTAGCATATTGTAAAAAAGGCAAACTAATTGAATATTTTGATAGTTTTGGGAATCTTCAACCTCCTATTGAAGTAATTCATTATTTAGGTTTAAATATCAAATACAATTATACTAAGTACCAAGATTTCAATACGTTCAATTGTGGTCATTTATGTTTGAAATTCTTATATGATTGTTACTTCTAATAAATATAAAGATTATTTTTTTGAAAAAATGTTCATTGTTTATTTCATCGTCATGGCATTGACACTTACACTAAGCGGGGAAACTTCCTATCTATCAGCTGAATATTTCCCACCATTAAACTTGAATAGGGATTACGTTTGTGGCCTCGTAGATTTTCAAACATATAACTCAATTCCAAATGTGGATGAACGAAACAATTTGTTCCATATTGGAGAAAACGAAATCGAAATTCCAGTAGGATCCTATGAAATAGATGACATTGCGTTCTTGATTTCTAAGACATTGTTAATGCAAAATTCTACCGCCAAAGTAAAGATAGAAGCAAACAATAATACATTAAAAGCAGAAGTTGAGAGTAATGAGATAATTTACTTCGATAGACCTAGGTCTATTGGAACATTATTGGGCTTTGGTAAGCGTGTACTTGAACAAGGTATAACTCATATGTCAGATTTAGCGGTTGACATTAATAAAGTAAACGTCATAAGAATTGAGTGCAACATAATTGTTGGTTCCTATTTTAATAATACTCCTGTACACACTATTCATGAATTTTCACCGGAAGCAGGAGCAGGGTATAAAATCATAGAGGTTCCAAAAAATGTCATCTATTTACCTGTGAACGTTAAGCAAATAACTTCTTTATCATTAAGGCTTGTAGATCAAGACGGTGATCTAATAAATTTTAGAGGAGAAACAATAACCATTCGATTACATTTAAAACCGAAATCAACGTAATGTTACTCTATAATAATTATATATCTGACATCAAAGTTGATCATTTAATTAGTTCTGAAAAGACGTCAAACCGATCAAGATCAAGATTGTCTCTTGAAAACAAAGCATTTCTACTATCACTAGGATTTGTCCTGAAAGAATAAAAAGAAAAAATAATAATAAAATGAGTCAAATACTAAATATTAGTCACTGTCCTAATTATGATAATAGCATTACAAAATTTGAGTATCATAGTTATTCAGCATTTCTTCAATCCTTCAATACCAGTGATGAAATACGTATCCCTATACAACAGCAGGATCTGTGCATTTTACCCAGTGAAAGTTTCATTTATGTAGAAGGAAGTCTGACAAAAGCAGATGGCGGAGTTTCTTCCACAGCAAAACTATGTAACAATGCTATACCATTTCTTTTTGAGGAAATACATTATGAACTCAATGGTATCGATATTGAAAACAATAAAAATGTTGGTATTACAACATTATTAAAAAATTTTATATCATTAAATGAGAATGAAAGTAAAAGTTTGGAAAATTCTTCATGGACTGGAAAGGATAGTATTTCACTTTCATCGGGTAGTTTTAACTTTTGCATTCCATTGAAAAATCTTTTAGGATTTGCTGAGGATTATAAGAAAATCATTATAAACGCAAGACATGAATTGATTTTAATTCGAACTCGAACTGATGAAAATGCCTACATTAATACAGAAAAAGAAAATTTAAAAATGGCAATCCATAAACTACAATGGAGGGTTCCTCACATTACCTTATCCGATTCCAATAAATTAGTACTATTGAAACAAATTCAATCGAAACCAATTAAAATGCATTTTAGAAATTGGGAAATGTATGAATATCCTACTCTACCTACTAACACGGATCATGTGTGGACAGTTAAGACCTCAACACAACTTGAAAAACCTAGATATATTATAATTGCACTACAAACAGCGCGTAAGAACTATCTAAACAAAGATGCTAGTAAATTCGATCATTGCGATGTTAGCAATGTGAAAGTATATTTGAACTCAGAAGCATATCCTCGTGAAGATTTAAATTTGAAGTTTAATCTAAATCAATATGCTATTCTCTATGAGATGTACAGCAAGTTTCAACAATCATATTATCAGAAGCCACCACTACCACTCTTATCTCCACAAGAATATAAAGACATTGCTCCAATTATGGTTATTGACTGTTCTCGTCAAAATGAATCAATTAAAAACGGACCTGTCGATGTAAGAATTGAACTCAAAACGTCCACCCCTGTTCCAGATTTAACAACAATGTATTGTCTTATTCTTCACGATCGTATAGTTGAATACAATCCAATGACAGGAGAAGTTCAAAAACTTATCTAACACGTGACAATTTGTATACCTTTTTCAATAATAAAATATTTTATTACTCTATAAAAAAAAACATGGTGGTTTATTTTATTTATATTTTTATTTTCAAAAAGTCAAGAAGAAGAAGAAAAACATAATTGAATTACAAAATTATCTTTTGAATCCTCTTTTAAATCCATATGGCAATGAACTGTAATTGCTAAGAAAACGTCTCACTTTTATTCATCGCGTAGGCGGGTCGATTGCTTCCCTAGCTTATCTTAAAATTAAAATTTCAACTCCAAAAATATTCTTTGCTGCAGCACGCAGCGCGGCGTCCCCTTCAACAAGATCTAAAAATAGAACAACTAATAGCCGACATATTATTTTTCAAATTCAAATTTTCAGTTCTGAAATCTAACCCCTAAAGTAAAAAATAAAAATCCGCAACCAACGGCCACTCGCTGTTTGTATGCAATTCTAGGTCAAGTTAAGTTGCAGAGCATCTTCTTGACAATACGCAATCTATGCACAATCGAACATCGCTCGAAATTCTCTACCTACACATTCTGGCTACCATACCATATCAACCCATCGAAATTCACAACAAAAAAACCCTACATACATTGTCATCATAATCTTTCCTTTCATATTTTACTTCCCCTCCCAGTCCAGCAAACACAATACGCAAAAACGATACTCCCAAGTCAAAATTCCCTTCAACAAAATCTAAAAATAGAACAACTAACAGTGTCTATGCCTGAAAGAAAGAAACCTCATGATAAGCTGTAAAATGACATGCTGTTCATCCACAATCAATGCACAACCAAAAATCGATCGTGACAAATTCTCTATCTTAAAGCTAAACAAAAAAAACAAATTCAAACCACCACCAACCGTCACACTTTTTATAAGCCTCAACATACCGAAAGATTCTATAAATAACTTGGCGGCACAAATACATTTTTCAATTGATCATATTCCGATGTGTCTGCTGCTTTGCAGCAATATCCAGCTATATACAATCCAAATGTTCGTCTTTTTTCTCAATGCATCAACAAATACCACACCATAATTTGTATGGTTTTTTCACAACCAGCAACAACTCAGCAAACATACCAAAAAGATTCTATAAATAACTATTTTTTGTTCGCATAAATACACTTTTTACACTTCAATATACAACTGCCCCGATAGCCTAGTGCAAGTGTCGAAAGCCCTACACGCCATAGGCCCCGGTTCAAATCTCAGTCTTGGCAATACATTCTTCTTTTTTTCTCAATGCATCAACATCTCCTTTTAAATCAAATATGTAACCAAATTTCTTACTAGAAACCACACCACACAAATAAATTTTTCACAACCAGCAACAACTCGCAAACATACCAAAAGATTCTATAAATAACTTTTTTGTACGCATAAGTAGACTTTTTACACATCAACCTACAACTACCCCGATAGCCTAGTGCATCTGTCACTCGAGCGACACGCCAGAGGCCCCGGTTCAAATCTCAGCCTCGGCAGTGTGCATTTTTATTTCAATTTAAATTAAATTTCAAAATCACCCATAGCGCAGCGGCGGCCACCTCAAACAAAACATAAACCCATTAAACACCCATTAAACACCCCATTAACATCCATTAAATAAACACCGCGGTGACCTCAAACGAATTCAAGGGCACCATACCATCCAAAATTTTCCCACGCCGTGGTCCCCCAATACCTACTCAGAACGTTTTAATTTTTGCGTCTGCGAAGAGTAAAGAAACAATTCTTGGGACGTTTGCAGGATCCCTCGTGGAATTTATGGGTGAGTAAAGAATGAGCTCTATGGGTCAGAATATGCAGTTAACATAGTAGGTAACAATTACAACGCAAGTTGAAAAGTTATGTTGCATGGTTTCAAACCTGATACTCTTTTTATAAATGCTAGAGTGCCCCAGGGCTCCGTTTGGTGTGCGACTCTCCTCTCTTCCCTATCTTGATTAATGTTCTCTTATCTGCACTTCCAATCCTTATCTGTTTTGCAAAATTCGAAATTTACGTCCCTGCTCTTCGAATTTGGAACTGGAACGGTTGCGTATGATTAGCTCATTGAATTCTGACCTTGAAAGCATTATTACATATGGGGTAGTAAAAACCGAATAGAATTTAATACTTCAAAAACAAAATGTTGTCAAAAATCAACATCCCCTCATTGCAATTATCTATGAATTGTACCTCCACCAAAAAAACGACAAACAAAAAGCTGTCAGTACTTCCTATGTGTGTAAACGTAGATCTTCGTTGGAATGACCACATAATGCAGCCTGGAAACGTTGATAAACCGTCAACTCATTGAATATCTTGAAGAACGAAAACTTCTTAATGACCGACAGTACGGCTTTCGTAGCAAAAGAACCACTGACTGGTGATTTGATGGCTTATCTCACCGAAAAGTGGAACTAACCTTTACATTGTTTTGGAGAAAGTAAAATTATTGCGTTCGATATTTGTAAGGCATTTGATAGAGTTTGGCATCAGGCTCTCTTATCGAAAATGCGTGCTTTTGGGATCGATGAATCTCTTCTCTGTTGGGTTAGAAACTACTTTTCGAATCGATCAATACAAGTTGTGTTATATGGTTTCAGTTCTGATACTTACCATATAAATGCTGGTGTTCCCCGGGCTCCGTTTTATCTCCGACTCTCTTCCTCATTTTCATAAATGATCTCTTGTCTGAAGGTTCTAATTCACTTAACTGTTTTCGATTCCAAATTCACGTCCCTGCTCTTCGGAAGTAGCTCTGAAACAGTTGCGTATGACAAGCTCATTGAATTCTGACCTTGTCAGCAGACAATGCTTCGAAAACTCAATGCGGTCTCTTGTTGTTGAACATTCCCCCATTGCCATCATCCATGAATGGTACCTGCATCCCAGAAACCGAAAAGCTGTCAATATTTGGCATGTGTGTAAACGATGATCTTCGTTGGAAGGACTACATATTTGAAGTCGGCAAAAAGGCTGCAAAGCGTTTAGCACATACACATTAAGATAAAATATCTTATAAACTAGTGTTAACCTATTAAATTATAGCAATGAGAGCTATTGGATGAGAAAAATAAAGAAGATAGAAATGAAGTGATATTATAAAAGTAAAAAAAGTAAGAAGAAAAGAGAAATAAAAAATAAAAAAAAGAAAGTCAGATAAACTATTACCTATTTCAACTGCTTGCATTCTGCCGGTTAAATAGGAAGAAATTAGCTTTATAGCCTCAGATGAGAAGTTAAACTGCTGGCGAAGTTTATCTTCAAGTTTACTGTGAACTACTGTGTCAAATGCTTTGGAGAAGTCTAGAAGAACTAAAAAATTTACTTTATCTTCATCCAATGCTTGTCGAAGGTCCTCAATGACATTTAGTAGGGCAGTCACACAGCTATGCTTTTCCCGAAAACCACTCTGTTTGGTAGTCAAAAGATTATGAGCCTTAATAAAATCAGTGATTTGCTTTTTTAGGATCTTTTCAAAAACTTTTGAAAGAAATGCCAGGATTGAAATGGGCCTAAATTCAGTGCACTTAGCATTCTTGGGTATGGGTAAGACCTTTGCTAGTTTCCAGTCGGTTGGAAATTCGCCGGTTGTCAAAATGGTGTTGAAAATGTGAGTGATATAAGGCAGTACAATTGGAAGAATTATTTTTAAGAAAGAAGGGTGCATTTGATCGAGACCTATGGCATTTGACCTTACTGAAAGTATACTTTCAACCACTTCAGTACCTACTGTTAACTCTAGTGAACGCAAAACTAGGGTTAATATTTTCAAATGAGGCTGGAGAGAGGTTAATTGGGGTCAAAGGGTTGCAGGGAGAAGCCAATGGGGGAGTTGAGACAAATTTCCTATTTAAATGATTTCCGTCAGCATTATAGATTGGATTTTTTATGGGCTTACTAAGGCCAATACTACGCAAAGTATTCCACAACTGGCGGCCGTTAAGTGATGTATTTAGTTTGGCAGAAAACATACGAACCTTAGCAGAGCGAATTTTCATCACAACACGGTTGCGAATTGACTGGTAAATTCGTCTAAGCTCAGGTAGACGAAAGCGTTTCCATGCGTTGTAAGCTTCATCACGTTGCAGCATTAAAACGCGTATTTCAGTCGTGAACCAATTGGGATTATCAAATTTATTTTGCTTAGTTATTAAGGGAACATGTCTGTTAAATAGTTGGGCTACGTTATCACTGAGAAGACGTACCTGCATAGAGGATGAAGGTAGGTAGAAAATATTATCCCAGGCTATATTTCTGGTATCTGATTCAAGTTGGGTGTATTCAATATTTTTGAAGTCGCGATAGTTGTATGTGGATGCAACAGGCTTGAGAATGAAACTATAAGTGAGGAAAATTAAATCGTGTTTGGAAAAACCGGGTGCAGAAAGCTGGTCATAAAGTAAAACTTTGTCGCTATCATTCACTAAAAACAAATCGAGTAGCGTCGGATCTCCGCCAAAAAAGTGGGCAGGGGTGGTTATATTGACGGATGCAAAGTCAAGTCTACTCATCTGATCCAAAAAGAGATTTTCACAAAGCAAATTGCTATTAAAATCCCCACATAGAAAAATGTTTGAGCAATCTAAAGTAATTTCTTCTAGGAGTTCATAAAGAGGGGATAGATTTATATTTTTGTTCGGCCTATAAATTGTACCCACGAGTAGTTTATCATTGCTTCCAATGAACTCCACGAACACATACTGAATCCCTGTACTGTATTCAGAGCTACACCTCAACTTGCATTTGATTGTTTCATTGACAAACATTGCTACCCCCCACCCTGACGATTTCGATCTGATCGAAAAACACGGTATCCACTCAATGAGCAAATCTGATTATTTAAACCTTCAACCAACCACGTCTCTGAGACACAGATAACATCCACAGCAGACCCTACAAACAAGTCCCTAAATTCGTCAATTTTCGGCAAAAGACTTTGCGCGTTGATATGACAAACCCGAAGACCATTGTATTGCTTGCTTAAGACCCTAATCATCGAACGCAGAGTTCCATTAACACCCACGCCACTATTGTCAGACATCGTTATTGCTAGGAAAGTAAGAAATAGATAATATTATAAAGTTTATATCAGTAGAGAAAATCAAAGGAAAAAGAAATAAGATAAAATAGTGATTTTATTGGATAATATTGAAGGTAAGGGAATTCTGTTATAAAAGGAGAAAGTAATAAGAATACACATATTCAAAAAAGTTTAAATGTATGTATAATATATGAGAGAGTTTGAAATAGTATAATGAGTAAGAGAGAAAGTAATGAAATTAGGAAACAGAAGTAAAGTTAATATTATGTAGTAAGAGATTAAAAATATGTAAACTTTTAAGAGTTAGGATGACTATAAAATGCTGGTATCTGGGTCTGGTTTTCTTCTGCATTTGCACTTGAACTGGTGATTCTCTCAAGGTCTCCAAGGCAAGTAACTGGTAAAGCTGTAGAGTTTAATCGCCGTTTCACGTATACGACTCCCCGTGAAGTAAAAACAGATGAGATTTGTTTAATTTTTCTCACTTGCATAGCGCGTTGAAACAAATCCCGGTTCTGCATTGATAAGCTCTCACGAAGGTAAACCGGTTTCAATGTGATTCAAGCAGAGTTGTTGTTGGCTTGACTTGCGGAACTCTGCAATTGATTTTAGAACAAAGTTCTTATCGTACGGAGAGTTGAATTTTATCATTATAGCAGTAGCAGAGTTGTTTGAGTCAATTTTGGTGCGAGTTCGGTAAATGTTGCGTAAGGTCGGTGAAGTAATGTTTACTACTTGGCATAACTTGTTGAAAAGATTTTTTAGGTTCTCCTCGGGTAAGTGTGGAATACCGAAAAGAAACGCATCGCTTGCAACAGTGCGGTTATCATAATAATTAATAGAGCGCTTAAGCACTTCTAATTCCACTGTAGTTTGAGCAATTTTTTTGTGTAACTCATTAATTTTGACTTTTTGAGTGGTAAGCAGCAATTTGGCGTCTGTGCATTCAGTAGTAACCTTGCAAAGTGAATTTTTGGTTGTATTTAGATCATCTTTTATGAGCTGCATCTCAGAACTGACGGTATTCTTAAATGATTCTAAGTGTACAACTCGTTTGCTTATATCACAAATACTGCTTTTGATGTCATTTATTTCACAAGTGATTGCGGCTTGGGACTCAGTTAATTTTTATGACAACAGAGAAATGATAAACTCACTTTGTTTGGCAAGTCGTTCGTCCATCATTACCCACATATTGTTGTTGTCCTCCATAGCGTTAAAAGCGACTTTGCGAGTTGGGGATGGGGAAAGAAGGCAGCTTTGGGGGCTTACCGGCAATTTAGTTTTTCTTGAGCGTGTGATTGTTCTTTTCGGTGAGTTAGACATGTGGTGGTGCATATCAATTATATGCACAAGTATATAAGTTAAGATGAGATTGGAACAGCAAAATGGCAAAAGTTTCGACTTATATATATGCAATTTTCAAATTTAAACTATACTTTATCAACACGTGAACAAGTTAAATGGAAAAATCAATGCGTGATTTGAAACTCTGTGTACAGAATTAGCTAGGAGCGTTAATATTTGATCGTATTAATAGGTTAAAGCAAAGAGAATCTGCCAGCACAAAATAATACGTCTATCCTCTAGCTCTCATAATTGAGTCAGTTTAGGTTTTTTAAGACGATACAGGAAATTCTTTACTCCTCCTGACCTGGAAACTATTTATAATGCCAATATCCGTCCAAAACCTTAGTATAACTCCTTTATTTGGTCAGGTGCCTCTGTACCATATTTGCGCCTCCTTGATAGGGGACAAAAGTGAGCGTCGGAACGTCACGTTCTTTTATTGCTTTTTCTACAAACAATACTCTAGTCAAAAAGCCATTTGCTTCCTCCCTTGAAACAATTTAGCCACAACAACCGCCTCGCTATGAATGCCCATCAGTTTTACCTTGAGCTCAACTTCGGACGTATAGCAAAGCATAGAGATTCATATTTCAGTCGCACCACCCGAATGTGGAATGGTTTGCCATACTCTATTTTTACACTGCATTACGACTCACAATAGCTTAAAAGCAGTGTGCATCGGTGGGTGCCGTGAAATAAGGTCGAAGGCAATTAGGCCGAATCGACCCTATTTCCCGAAAATTGGGAAATAAAGTCGAAAATCATTGTGGCACTAAATTTGGCGAAAACAGCGTTCGACTTTATTTCTCAGTTGAATTTGACTTTATTTCTTTGATTAATATTTTGCGATCATTGTTTATAAAGGCTTTTACTTTTGGTAGAAACAGAAATGTTCTGAGGAACATTGGATTTAAGGAGTTGAACTTTTCATCCGTGGTGTGGGGGTTGCGCGGCCCGGTGCACCGCACGGCCGGCGCGGGATCGGCTGGTACAAGCAAATGCAAAAACAGCAGCATTTGGTTGGCCTCAGACATGGAACAATCCAAAACCGGGAGGCTTGCCGACGCTTTCTGAGGTCAACGCGGCGTACCCCACAAGCGGGACTACCAGTGTGAAGCGGAAAAGTGGGAGAGTTGTGATCGCTTCAAGATCACAACTCGTAACGCCGGAAATGAAAAAGAAGAAGAAACTTCTGTAACATATCAGTAACTCACGAAAGTCAATAGCCATAAAAAGATTTGCTGAAGCTCTGGTATTCAAATCTTGAAATTTTTTGTAACAGACAAACTTGCTAGTTAGTAATCATTGAGTGACAGTCACCACTCTAGAAAATCAGAAAAAGGCTGTAAGTTTGTGAATATTTTGTCCATACGTTTAACTAGGGTTGGACAAAGACCTGCACGTGGAACGTAAGGTTCCTTAATAAATTACGTGCTACTGGAGAATTAGCGGACGTCCTGAATACAATGAGTGCAGACATAACAGCCTTCCAAGAAATGCGATGTAATGGGCCGGGTATAAAAATGAAAAGCTGTGACATCTGCAAGGCAACAAAAACATAACAATATTTGGGTGCGGATTCGTCGTTAGAGTTTAACTCAGGGATAAAGTTATCTGCCAAAATCCAGTTAATGAGCGTAAAGTGACCACCCGCATCAGGGCTTAATTTGCCAACATTCGCCAAATATGCGCCCACGTCCCCAGAAAGACGAGAGCTTCAAAGGTTGTTTCTACGAGCTCCCCGAAAAAACATATGAGCATGACAAAATCCCCGAAAATGAACTTTAACTAATCAATTTTGCTCCGGAGTTAAATTTTGTTGTTAGTAGTACGCGCTTCATGCATTTCGAAATTCATAAAGGTACATGGCGATCGCCAGGTCAATCTACCGTCAGCCAAACTGACCATGTTGCGATCGAAGCTAGGCACTCTTCCAGTGTGTCAGATGTCCGAACTTTCGGAGGGGCAAACTTTGACTCGGACCACTACCTTGTTGTAGCCAAGGTACGATACCTTGTTCACGACACGCACGAACTAACACTGTGAAATTTAAAAAAATCGTAAAAAATTAACAAAATCCAAAAAAAAAAAAAAAAATTTATAAGAAAATCGTCATCGAAAATCCAAAAAAAAAAGAAGCACTCTGGGAGTGCCTACAGAAGTGAAAACAGAATTGAATTTTCAGTAAATATTTTAATGTACAGAAAAATCTTTTATAATATATGTAGAGTAGATGTACATATCGAAAAACATCAATGAAACTTATGAGTTTTCATTCACAATTTCATCTCTTTTATTATCATCTCTACAATCATCGTATTCTTATACTGAAATAATAGGTCAATGGTAACTTAAATAGTAATCGAACAATGTTGTCTCGAATCTATTTAAATATATCGCAAAGACTGCATCAATCGTCGCTTTATATTTCGTTGTACTAAGGCTGCGGTCATTCGTCATTCTAAATTAGTGTTCTTCTTTTAAAAATTGAAAAAGTGGCAAATTTGTAGCATCGGCGAAGTTGATGTTAAAATCACCACTCCCAAATTTTATCGTGAAGGTATGCAAAAGCGTCTTCAGACTAAATAAATAAATTTTTATATAAAAACTGTCGTATTACACTTGAAGACGTATTCGGTGAATTATAAACGGCTACTGTTGTAATTTGCTGTCCATTTCCAGAGTGGCAAAAACATTAGTAGGTACTAAACATACTAATGTACCTCGTATGCAAATCCATATGATTTGAGCAACATATGGTACATAGTTGTATCAGACAACATTTTACAGATAGCTACTCCTGCTTCTGGACAATCGTGCCTTCTGAAACTTGCAACTAAATTGAAATCTGGAATATTATACCTATATTTCTTCGTCACCCTTGTGAAATTCGGTTAAAATCAATACATTCAATTTTTTAACGATATAGTGTCTACAGATCTTGTAACTGCGCTCGTAAACTTTGACAATAAAATGAAAAAAAGGACAATGCATTAATTTTAGAAACGAAATTAATTAATATTTGAGTAATGGTTTTCAACCAATTTTCATGCAACCATTTTAATTCCATCGATAAATCATCGCGATGAGTTCTCTTTTAATTTGTTGTAAAGTTCGAATCATCGACCAGTGCTTCACCTACTCTTCATCCACTTCATTGTAATGGTAGTAAAATATTTGGTGCTTTTTATTTTTTTCTGCGTTGCATAAATTTTTCTCTGTCCTTCAATTCCTTTCTTTCTTCTCTGTATTTCTCCGAGTCGGTAAATAATATTACTTGGTAATGTTGCTATTACATTGTTTAAAGTAATTTAGCAGCAGAAAATTAAGGTGTTTCTTGGCTCAATAGCAGAGTCGTTGGCTATTGGGACCCAGTCCCTTGCTCGTCACGAAGGTGGAGCTCCAGCTCATCTTCGATTCCATGAAGAATAAGAAGTCAGCAGGTGTCGATGGTATACTCAACATTGTACTAAGACACTTACCGATTGAGGCTATTGACATTTATACCACACTATTCAACAACGCGCTGAATAATGCATATTATCCAGTGCGTTGGAAGACAGCTATGGTGCATCCTCTCCCGAAAAAGGGGAAGGACAACTCCAATCCGGCGAATCTCCGGTCGATAAGTCTTCTTCCAAGCATCAGCAAGGTATTCGAAAAAGTCATTAATAGGTCTTTGGCCAAATGGGCTGCGGACAACAACATCATTCCGGATAATCAGTTCGGGTTTAAAGCGGGACATGACACTATTCATGCCGCGTCCAAACTCGTTTCAGACATCCAATGGAACAAATGCAAAAAACAATGCACGGGTGCTGTTCTGGTGGACCTAGAGAAGGCCTATGGTTAGAAGGTTTGTATCTAAAACTCACCAGACTAGGCATCAGTAAACCAATGTTGTATATGCTTTATGATATGCTCAACGGTAGAAAGTTCGTTGTGAAAAATGGCAACGTAACTTCTACCACCACATTCGAAATCAAAAACGGTCTTCAACAGGGAGCGGTCAACTCGCCGATTCTCTTTAGCATTTACACTAGCGATCTGATAGGTAGTTTAACGCAAGCAATAGCGTACGCCGACGACCTAATTGCGTACAGAACGGCCCCGAAGGTCGAAGTTATAAGAATTCTCTTGCAGCGTGACTTCGAGAAGATTCAGCGATATTGTGACGACTGGAAACTGAAAATAAATGTCCAGAAGTCGGAAACAATTCTGTTCCGAACTCCGTTGGCCAAGGCATCGCGTGATACGTGTAAAAATTGGCGTAAAATGGTCATAGTTGACACCGGCGGACAGCGTTTGGCGAGCAAAAGTGTAGTGAAAAGTACCTCGGGATCTGGTTAGATCAGTATCTGTATTTCGATAGACATATGAAGGCTGCTCTGACCAGAGCCAGGGGAGCATTCGCCCTGACAAAACGACTGTTTTACAGCAGTCGGCTTGACCCCAGGGTAAAGGTAATTTGCTACATGGCCCTCATACGGCCAATGATCGTCTATGGCTGTCCTGTGTGGTTCAACATTGCCCCTTCCCAAATGGAGAAGATTCGGGTGTTCGAGAGACAGTGTCTTCGACGTTGTCTCGGTTTGCATCGGACACCGGAATCTTCTTATTTACACTATTATTCTAACGAGCGATAAAACTTGTTCGAGGCCATGTTGCGAGAGCAATGATTTCTGAAAACAGCCTGATTTTCGGGGCGTTCTATCCAAACAAGATGTACTTTGAGGAAGCACGCTTGAGCGGCTTTATCCCACCAGAGGCATTCCTCTATCTTGACAAGTGCGGTCTGATACAAGATAGATTGGCAGTACCGCTTATTTACCACGTCAGACGAAGTACTGTAGACCGGCGGCTCCTATATGAACGAGACATCCTCGCTCAAGGCGGAGCGGAGCTCCTTCGGTTCAGTAGGGCTGTGTCCGAACAAGACCGTATTGATAGGGTGAAGCAGGAGAATCAGTTTTGGTGGCTTCAAACGGCATTTGACCATGGGTAGTCGTGGGTGGGTATTTTTTGCCTTGGCCGGCTTACATAGTTGTTTTAGTCTTAGGTCTTAGTTTTAAGTAGAGTAGGCGGTGGCATTCAATCAAATTATCCTTACTAATATTATAAATGTGAAAGTCCCTCTGTCTGTCCGGCTTTCTATGTTACCATCTCCCGCCCAAACTAATAAACCGATTTAAATGAAATTTTGTACAGAGATAGTCTAGAACCAGAGGAAGGACATAGGCTATATATTTTATCCCTAAATTCCCACGGGAACGGGAACGTATACGGGAATTTAGAAACTACAACACCGATTTCAAAAATTTTTCCACCGATAGAATGCTTTACTATCCCAAAGTAACATAAACTTTAATTCATCCTTATATTCCTGCGGGAACGGGAGTCCTTACTAATATAATAAGTGCGAATGAAGCTCTGTCTGTCCGTCGTTCTATGTTACCATCTCCCGCCCAAACTAATAAACCGATTTATATGAAATTTTGTACAAAGATTGGACTGAACTTAAGGACGGACATAGGCTTTATTTCATTCGAATATTCCCTCGGGAACCGGTCCTCACTATTATTATAAATGCAATAGTAGCTCTGTCTGATCACCTTTCTATGTTACCATCTCCCGCCCAAACTAATAAACCGATTTAAATGAAATTTTGTACAAAGATTGCTCAGAACCTTAGGAAGGACATAGGCTATATATTTTATCCCTATATTCCCACGGGAACGAAAACGTATACGGGAACTTAGAAACTACAACACCGATTTCAAAAATTTTTCCACCGCTAGAATGCTACACTATTCCTGAGTAACATACATTTTAATTCATCCACATATTCCTACGGGAACGGGAGTCCTTACTAATATAATATGTGTGAAAGAAGCTCTGTCTGCCCGTCGTTCTATGTTACCATCACCCGCCCAAACTAATAAACCGATTTAAATGAAATTTTGTACAAAGATTGCTCAGAACCTGAGGAAGGACATAGGCTATATATTTTATCCCTTAATTCCCACGGGAACGGGAACGTATACGGGAACTTAGAAACTACGACACCGATTTCAAAAATTTTTCCACCGTTAAAATGCTACACTATTCCTGAGTAACATAAACTTTAATTCATCCACATATTCCTACGGGAACGGGAGTCCTTACTAATATAATAAGTGTGAAAGTAGCTCTGTCTGTCCGTCGTTCTATGTTACCATCTTCCGCTTAAACTAATAAACTGATTTAAATTAAATTTTTTACAAAGATTATTCAGAACCTGAGGAAGGACATACGCCATATATTTATTCCCTATATTCCCAGGGGAGCAGGAACGTTTACGGGAACTTTGACACTATGGCACCGGTTTCAAAAACTCTTCCATGGAATGGAATGCTCCATAATCCCTGAGCAACATAAACTTTTATTCATCCCCATATCCCTCACGGGAACGGTCACCATGTTTCCACGGGAACGGGAGTCTTTACTAATATTATAAGTCCGAAGTTAAATCTGTCTGTCTATTTCTCTTTGTTACCATTAACTGCCCAAACTATTGAACCTATTTATATGAATTTTGGTACAGAGACAGTCTAGAACCTGAGGATGGACATATATTATGGTATGCAACATGTTTTATCCCTGTATTCCCATGGGAACGGGAACTTGGAAAATACAGCACCCATTTCAAAAAATGTCCACCGTTAGAATACTGCACTATTCCCGAGTAATGTAAACTTCAAGTCATCCTCCGGAAACGCCCTCATGTTCCCACGGGAATGGAAGACTTTATTAACATTATAAATCCGAATTTAACTCTGTCTGTCTGTTTTTCTTTGTTTATATTTACCACCCAAACTATTGAACCGATTTATATGAATTTTGGTACAGAGATAGTCTAGAACCCGAAGATGAACATCCTTACTAATATTACAAATCCAAAATTAACTCTGTCTGTTCGTGTTTCTTTGTTACCATCTCCCGCCCAGAAAACTGATCCGATTTAAATGGAATTTAATTAAGAGATAGCCTAGAGCCTGAGGAAAGACAAAGGCTTAATAAGTAATCCCTATATTTCTACGGGATCGACACCGTAAACGGGAACCTTAAGACTGCTGGGTCGATAAAAGTTCTTTCACTGCGGGGTGATTTCTGTCAAACTGTCGAAAATACATTAGACCTGAGAAGAAATGTTTATCTTGATCTTCAAATAATAATTGGCAATCGGGAATGGCTGTTTGAAAGGCGATTTCGGCGCCGACTAATGAGATAGTTAACCATATAAACTAATAAAATATGTTTGACGTATTGGGGGACGTTGGCGAATGTCTATCAATAGACAATATTATGGACACTGAGCAAGTCACATCATACCCTATAGAGTTTCTCAATTTCTTAGGATTATTAGGAGTGGCAGCAAGTTGGTGTTCCAGTGGCAAAAATGAGTAATCCAGAATTGTACACAGCTAAAAATTACACATCTGGGATGCGGCATTAATAATGACTGGAACGAAAAAAGGAGAAAACGTTTCGATTCCCCGTTTTCCTTTAATTCCCACTGATTTGAGTTGCAGGTGTTCGTTTAGAAAAAAATCCCATGGCAACTTTATGTGGCAGAATCACGTATATCAATCCCACAAAACCTTTTTATTTCGCAAAAGATGAAAAAAATAAGAACGTCGTGTGCAAACATATACTAAAATAAAATAATATAACAATGGTTTACTAAAACGCATGAATGTGTCTTATTTGCAAAATAAGTAGCCTAAAAAATTAAGAATGCTGCCGAAAGTCACTATTCCACGCGGACGAAGTCGCGGGCACAGCTAGTATATATATATACTAGCTGACCCGGCGAACTTCGTACCGCCTAACAGTCAATGAATGTCGTTTTACCTTTTAGCTGAACTAATTTAGGGTTTGATGAACGTAATGCAATGATACAAAATAATATTAATGTAGATAGAAACATAAAAATATTTTATTATGATGAATGATGATGAAAACATACAGAATGAGAATAAAAATAAAAAAAAAAAATAATAATTATTAAGTAATTCAAACTCATGTCAGAAAAAAATGATTGAAAACTATGTTGTGCAGATTGTAATACACTCGGATTAATTCATTAATGAGATTTTCATTCAAGCACCTTGTGGTAAACGACATTCTTTGTTTTTTGGTCAGGTGCAAGAACAAATAAAGCGGATGGTTTGCCGACACGTGAGCATGCCACGTACAATTGACCATGAGAAAAACATGCATTTTCTAGATTGAGGCCACAAAAAGTCAAGGATTGGCCTTGTGATTTGTTGATCGTCATGGCGAAGGCAAGACGAATCGGGAATTGAATTCGTTTAAACTCAAATGGCATATCCGTTGGGATCATCGGAATCCTTGGAATAAGAACTTCCTCATCTTTAAATTTTCCTTTAAGTATCGACGCGTGAATCACATTGCTCATCAGTTTTTTTTATCACCAAACGCGTTCCATTGCACAGTTTTGGTTGGTTTAAATTTCTAAGCATGATGACTACTGAACCAACCTTAAGTTTTAAATTTGTTCGGTAGGCACATCCAAGGAGTTTAAAAATTCACTTGGATAATTAGTGGCTTCTTCTTCGTTTGTTACACAGTCGATAGATTTATATGAATACAGAGTACCTACGATTTGATTTTGAATTATAAAATTGAGGTCATCTACATCTTTATTTTTAGCAGCTAAAATTGCTCGCTCACTTAACGATTTAGTATTTTTGTGGTAAGCAATGATATCCGGGAATACTTTGTTGATAAGCTCGTCTTTTGATGATACAAAATTGCAAAAGTTTGGAGGAAATGAAATCAAACCGCTCGATTTATCAACAGGAACACGGCCATTACCGATAGTCAGCAATTGCTTCGAGAAATCATCAGCAGATAGATCGTTCAACAATGCAACTCTCATATTTACAGACAGTTGAAGTTTCTTTACATATCGCCACAGATTTGATGCTTTGAGGCAAGCGTTTATTTCGTCGGCAGCAGTAGATCTTGGAATGACTGGTAGTGTTTGTCGGAAGTCGCCAGATAATAAAATCATTTCACCACCAAAACATCTCGAGTCATTGCGCAGATCTTTTAATGTTCGGTCTAGTGCTTCCAATGCGCGTTTGTGCGCCATTGTGCATTCGTCCCATATGATGATTTTTGATGCTACTAAAACTTTTGCCATTGCGGAGTGTTTCGAAATGTTACATGTCGGTTGTTCAGTAGTTTGAAGGTTTAATGGCAATTTTAACGCTGAGTGAGCCGTACGGCATCCGTCTAACAATGTGGCCGCTTTTCCAGAAGAAGCAATTGCTACCGCAATTTCGGATCTCGCACGTACAGTGGCCAAAATCAATGACATGAGGAATGTCTTCCCAGTTCCACCGGGGGCATCCAAAAAAAATAAGCCTCCATTTCCATCATCAATTGCATTAATCAGTGTATCATAGACTTCCCTCTGCTTAGGATTCAACAGAGGTACATTCGTTTGGACTGATTGCATTAGTTCATGTGGATCATATTCACGTTCACGTTCCAATTCTCTATTAAATGCGTGTCATTCATTCCGCGATCTGGCGCTGGCATTCCTAATCTAACTAACAAACTGCCGCACATGAGGTAACACATATCTTCGATCAAGAGCAAAGTCTGGTTATGCATCTCCTCATTCACCTCAAGATCGGAATTTCGTGAACTGACGCGAATTCGATGTAAAATATCTTCAGACATTTTATCTTTGTATTTGTTCCATAGGTCACGTGGGTTCGATGGGAAGCATGTCGAAATGATGATAGCAAATAATGTACGTATCTGACTTGGAGATGCAGAAATAATTGCTTCAGCGATTGTCGTGTCCCAATTATTATCGTTTTCAAGCAAATTCAGCTCCTGACATGCTGCACGAAATGTGGGGCACACTATACCATTAACAGTTCGTAGTGATTCAAATGATGTTGGCCCTCGAACATTTACCAGCAACAACCGCAAATAGAAACATTCATCATTCTTCGGATGAACCGTGTAAATACGACCAAGAGCATCAGTAAAACGCATATCTGGATAACCAGGAACTGCATCGCCTTGCTTCCGACGTTGAAATTTCTTCGATGTAGCGTTCCAAGTGTAATAACGTGGCATTTCTGAGTAAAGCAATGTTCGTGCGAACGGATCACTTTGACAAATCGCAAAGAAACTGGTCAGTCGCTGGAGGTGTTTCGGCACGTTGAGCAGCATTCGACACTGTGAAATATACTCTCTGACCGTTCTCTAGATGCACCCCCAAATGTACAACAGTGGGATGACGTTCGTGAATAGGAAATGAAAATATACGCCATATTGCTTCATTGCAGTTCACATATCTACCGACTTGATAGCGCGTGATTTCATCGTTGATATTGGATGTTTGGATACCAAAAACCGCCATGTCGCTCCCTTTCGTGACATATTTGCAAATGTATTTAATTGACTTGACCGAATTGCAATACTCAACATTACAATGTGCCTTGAATGTTTTGGAAAGAAGTGGCGAATATGGAACAATCCAACTGTTGTCAACTACGAAATCGTTTCCTTTCACTTTAGTTGTGATAGTTCTACCATTATCATCGGGCGATCGACGCCGATACAATGGATAACCATCGTTGCCTGTAATGGTCTCTGCCGTCAATTTTCGTGGATACCGTTTGGAACACTTGCCGTCGACCATGCACGGTGATTGGCGGTTGATAGTGCCACGCGGTCCATGAATCATATTCGTGATTACAACATCATGTAGGTCTGGATCGGTTTCAGGAGCAGGAATCTCCGCACATATTATGTCATCTATTTGATCTGGCCGAATTCTTTCGACTAACCAAATTAGAATGTGAGCATGCGGTAGGCCTCGTTTTTGCCATTCGATTGAATACATCCAGCATCGAGTATTCCCAAAGACGTGTTGCTTAACAATGTAATTCATTAGTGACTGAATTTTTTGCCTTAAAACACGTGCGGTGATGTCGTGTCGATCACTTGATGTTTGTCCGGGAAGCAGCAATTGAATAATTTCTATCCACTTCGGATTACATGTAAATGTAATGAATAGATCTGGCCGACCATAATGACGAACATATGTCATTGCATCTTGCGCATATTCATGCAAATGACGCGGGCTACCTGTGTATGTCGCCGGTAAAATAGTCAATCGACCAACATTTTCTGAATCTCCTTATGTGCTAATTGCATCGCGTAAATGAATATACTCTTCCGAACGCGATTTAGCTTGATTCAACCGAATGAAAGTCAGGCGCTCCGTTTCAATTTTAACGTACATGTCAACGCAATATTGTTGAAGCAGTCGACGAAATCGCAACAAATAATTGTCAGAATTTTTACGAATCATCAAACGATATGCGTAATAATTCATCGAACTAACCTTCTTGGTAGTTTCCTCACCTGAAACAAATGCAGTAAAAATTGTATTTTAGAACCCCTAATAGGATAACGACTCTTACAGCTACTCACTACTAAATTAGAAATTTCAACTTTTTTTGGGTACTAAAAGCAAACAGAATAAAATGTAATACAATATTGATCTTACCATTCAATGGATTAATCATTTTGATATTAAAGTGATATCCATCGTCTCCTTGCCAAAACATTAGCGGGTATTGTAACGCGTCATATGAACGGTGTGTTTCATATATTCTTTGTAGTTGCCCAGTATTGCGTCGTGTTAATACAATATCACGTGTTTCCAAGTTTTCACCAACAATCAGGATTGCCACTTCATCGATTATTGGAGCATTAAATGTGCGTTCATGTGTTCCAGCTGGTCTTTTATCTGCTCTGATCACAACTTTATAGTCATCACTTGGCATGCGCTCTAAAGCAGTCTTGAACAGCCTGACCAATGCATGATGTTCATGAAGCATTTGCTGCAGATCTTGGAGAATTGCTCTTTTCGTAGCTGTGTTGATCCCTTGACGCCGGTCAAGTTGCACTTCCATATTTCCCATGAATGCTGTGCATCTTCTATAGGTTGCAATGATCCAATGCGATGGCAAATCTGGCCTTGAATCTTTAAAGTCAAAGCCATAGTTATAGTTTGCTTTGCAAACACTTTTTTTAAGAACACTTTTTCTATCAAAATAACATACTATTTTTATTTCAGAGACAAATACAGAAATCTAACAAACTACATTCATAATTTTTTTTACAATCATAGAAAATATAGTTTTTAACGTAAATTACCTTAAATGTCGAATTATATCCGTGTTCTTCGATAATCTCCGCCCCAAATGAAGTCATTTGGAAACAGACATTGTATTTTTGAGTGTTCGCTAGAAAATGTCGAGATTCTAGTGTTTCGCCATAAAGCAGGGAGCACAATGGCTCTGGTGGCGGGACCAATGATTGCAATTTCACTTTACCACTAAGGCAGCACAAACCAGGCGTTTCACCAGCAAACCTCAATGCTCCACAATGCTGGCAAACAACGTCCATTGGACCAATGCAAACTAAACGATGCAAGCTGTAGTCGATGGTGCAATCATATAGAAACGCTGCTTGATTCAAATCAATACTTGATTCATTTCTTCTTGCACTTCGAAGATTATTCCTCTGTTCATCTGTACGATTAGCTCGACGATTTCTCGTTTCTAACCTAGCCGTTTCACGGGCTACCTCTCTTTGTTCTTGTGTTTGAGAAGCACGAATTAATGCCCTTCTTTGCTCCATACTAACGCGGCGCTCTTCACGTGCTATTTCTCGTTCTTCATCAGATAATTGACTCGCGATATTCCGTTGCCTAGTTGCATTACGGCTCCGCTGTGAAAAATTAGATCTTCTAGGACGCGGCATTGTTATTAATATAATACTGAATGTGCACTCGCATAAAACCACAAAAAATCACAAAAAACCACTTTCGCGATATAGACAATAGCTCACTGAGTATATAACCACAACATATGAATAGTTTATCAAGAAAAATTATAGACAACCTATAAAAATAAATAATTTACACAAATTAATGTCTAAAACAAACAAATATAACAGTACCTGAACTTTCGAGATTTTTTACAAAAAATAAATTTCTGAACGCACACATGAATAGGTTACATGTATTTCAAAATCGCATCGAACGACGTTATCGCGCTGGTTTGCAAACGGCTTTACAATATTTGACACGATTTGACAACAAATCTTTGACATGAAATAAACAAATCAGCATTTATTGAAATGATTAGGTTTTTTTTTTTTTTTCTAAAGTAATGTATTTTTGCATTTCATTGCACATATTGAGCTTTCATTGTTTTTAAGATGTATTATGCTATTCGGGGCGGAGACAAATGCAACGAATCAATTACCATGAATATTGGTTTAGCAGATCTCGAGTTATAAGTGTTGTAACAAACCCGACTTTGTTTTATATATTAAGATTTTAAGTAACTGTAGGTAGTTTAGGTTTAATTTTTAAGTCTTATTTTTATTTCTAGTTTTAGGTTTTATTGTTAAGGACATAGTATTAAGTAGTATGTAAGGAAAAAAAAAAAAAAAAAAAATTCAATGGCATTAGTTTTTTTTCCACATTTTCTAATAATTAAAAAGAAAAATAAAAGATTAAAAAAAAAAAAAAAAATTGTTCATAGGCCGAAAGGCAGTAATCTATAAGGTCATGAATTACTTAGAGCGCCCGCTTAGGGTAGGGTTGCAACATCGTTGAAAAAAACATCGATGTTGGAAAGCATCGATGGTCTCCGACTAACATCGATGTCAAAAAAACATCGATGTCAACAACGATACATCGATGTTTTTCCGATGTTTTGCCGATTTTTTAATTATCTTGTCAATAATGAAAAAAAATTGGCTTTATTTACGTGCACTGTAGCTAAACATGTAAATTTACTGGTCTTACCAGTTCCAAATTCAAATCGACAGGATTCATTTGCAAATTGCGATAAGAAACATTTATTTGAACGTAATTAATATTACAAATATTCAAATTTTTTGATCAAATCCAAGAATTTTGAGATCGAATCAAAAGAAGCTCGGATAGTCTTGTCCCCAGAAGTCTATTTCTGTCCTGAGTAATTCTTGACAGACGTGGCAACGATGGGAAGATAAAGCATTACCATTTTTGCATGCTTTTTAAAAACAGATTTCATATGATCTTCTTTGAATATACTTATGTCGCTTTCCATTGGTTTCACTCGGGGAACCACTCATTTTAAAAACCAATGGAACACCCAAAATTGTGTCTATTCAGTTTAACGTAATTTCCTTTGTGTGAGTAAAACACCTATGGCTCTTAAAAAATATTCCTTGAAGAAAATTTTCTTTTTGACATTTGAGTTGGTGCTTCTTGAGTCGATTCTCACTTCAAATCGAGAAGCGGCTGTCACTCCTCATGAGAAGTGTAACGTAACTTTGACAACTCGCAAGTCGCAACTCAAACGAAACATGAATGAAGTACTTTGCACTTCTCTATTTCTGCCGACAATTGAAAAGGAATAGTGCACTCATTTAATAATTAAACAACAATTGTCCCCAGTTACGTCTTATGTCTGTGTGAATAAATCCTTGAGCCGATTCTTACAAAAATATTTTTCACTGAACGGGTTGCCCTTTTCTTAGAATTAATTTTCATATGTACTAACTAACAAAACATTTACAGGCTCTTGATTATGTTATTTTTTGTTTGTAGGTAGATTGTTGTTGCAATTCCGTGATAAAAAAAACGTTTTTGTTTAAGAATAACACTTTACACGTGTAGGGAATGTTCAAGGAAATGAATGTGCGATGCCGATGTTTTTGCCGATGTTTTCAGTTTTGCCTTCGATGTATCGGCGATGTATCGTTTTTCAAAACATCGATGTCAACATCGATGTCTATGACCAAAACATCGATTTTTTGAAAACATCGATGTATCGTTTGCAACCCTACTTAGGGCCAGTAAGTTATATATAAGTAGTAGTAATTAGGCTAGTTTTTCATTTTTTGTCTAGCATACAAGTAGTTATAAGATGAATGAAATAAAACAAAAATTATAAAAAAAAAAAAAAAGTCGTTGGCTATTAAACTCAAGGTCTCAGGTTCGAATCCCAGCCGTGGCGACAATTTTTATTTATGTTTTCACTTTGAATAAATAAAAAAATGTAAGCCATGGCTGGGAATCGAACCTGAGACGCTGGACTATGACGACTTTACATACGAAATACGATGAGCCAAAAAATGGTGTCGGTCGCGAATTTATTGCTTTACCCCCATCGCAAAAGTGCCAAACGCGCCTAAAGAAGTGTTCACTTCAAAAAACAAAATTTAAAATATAAAAATGATTTTAAAACTGATAGTTGTGAAATGATATGACGTCGGAAAGCTACAATCGCCAGCGATTGAGAGTGTCGCAGGCGCAGTATCGCTACTGTGGATAAGGAAATAGCACTTCTGCAGACTGCTTACTGCTCCATCGTAAGGCAGAATGCCTCATTCAACTTATACAATGATCAAGAATGCCGTCCTGCCGACCTAGAAGTTAAGCATGCCAAACTTAAATCAAATAATTCCCATTTTTTCAAGGCAGCAGGAGATCAATTGGAAAGGAGCATGCACTAGCTGATCTGCAGTATATGGTCGGAAGAAAGAATGGCCGATGAATGGAACCTCAGTATCGGTGATCAGTGCTATTAGAGGAAGACCCTCACAATTGAACCAATCGAATAAGCTTATAATGTCGATTATAAGATCTTGTCTGCTGTAATATGAGAAGGTCTGAAACGCCTCGTCAAAACCTTGATTGGTCCTTATCAATATTGTTTTGGACTGGAGAAGTCCACAAAAGATCAAATTTTCACATTGCAGATGAAAAAAAGATCTATGTCTAGTTTCGGCATCCCTGTAAAACTCGTACGACTATGCAAGGTGCCTTTGGAGATTTCACGCTGTTCCGTCAAAATCGGTAGAGTAAAAAGATCTAGGAGGGCTAGCGACATGAAGGTTTCCAGAGCTGCCGTTGGTGTCGTTCTCATTGCGTTGCTTTAGCCTGAAGCGAGCCTTTGTTTTGGTCATGGTCCTAAGATTTGACGCCTTCTCTAATGATGGCTACCAGATGAGACAGGTACGTTTCCCCATTTTTGCCCAAAAATTCTAAAAGGTATAAGGCGATTTGAGCATTTTTTCTCTTTCTTTGAAATTTTCTTTCTAGTTAAGTTTGCGACAAAGGACAATTCCGTTATATTTCGCCGTACTAGATAAGCTTATTGGTATAAAATTTATGGTGGGTGGAAGTATATCTGGAATGTTACGTTTTTTCGTAAACAAAACAAGTTCTTTTTTGTAGGGTTGACATTTAGACCACAGTTTTTAGCCCAGCTGATGAGCTTGTTTAGAGCTGTTTGAAGAAGTTCACTGTGGGTTTTTGTGAATTTTCCCGAAGTCATGATGACGATGTCATCCGCATAGGCTACGGCTTTTATTCCGCTCATGTCTGGTTTGTCCAGGATTTGGTTAACTACTAGGAGCCAGAATAGCGGGGATAACACTCCTCCTTAGGGTGTACCTCTACAATTTTTGATTTTTGGTGGGTGCATGCACCCATTTCTGCTTTTACTATTCTTGTTTGGGGCATTTTCTTTTATTTTAAAACAAATTTAAGCTATCTTAAACAAATCACAGTATTTTTTTTCACCTAGCACAGATATTTCAATGCTCATGTAAACTGAACCCAAGCATTTAAACAGAAGTAAAGAAACACAAGAGAAACTACTCGCATACTTTTGTGAACGACCCCATTTTTGACATTTCTAAACTAAGAAAAAACAAAACACCTGCATTAATTTCAAATGGAACATTTGGCATTATATATGTATATGTAGCGTAAGGTGGGGTAGTTTTCACGTTGGGGCACATTTGACTTTGTAGGCTTTGGTGTGAACACAGCCTTTAAGAAGAAAAGTTGGGATTGTGAACGAAGCCGTATTTAATGTAAGGAAACGCTATGGGCATTAACAGATTTGCTTCACCCCTTTTGAAATAATTTGACGAAACTTTTACTGTCAACTTTCTTCGTAAATCATCATTATCGGGTTATGTTTTTACTAAACCAGCCGTTGAATACATTTTTTTGGCCTTAAGAAATGAAATCGACTTCAAACTACCAACAGTCACGAACATAGCCTCGACTTCTCGATATCGCCAAAAATATTGATTTGACGTCGACTTTGGCAAATTATAATAATATTAAAGAAGCTATTTAAAAATTGTTATTTCCTATTATTTTTACATCAACAAGGCGCTTCTAAATGAACTGATAGTTTTTATGTATGCGAATAAAGTTATTTATGTTTTTCTTTCCTTTTCATTACGAATAAAAATGGATTCTTATAAATATTTTTTAATATCATTGAATAAATTGTTTTAAAAAAAGTGACTTTTCTTTCAATTCAAACACCAAAAAGACAAAATCCGGGGATACTTATTGTGCTTAAAATGTTATTGTCAAATGTTAACCTTTCTTTTGCAAAATATATTTTTAAAAATTATAAAAATCTTAGAAAAGCAAAATGTGCAAGCCGTTCGTAGCCCAAATATCAAACAAAAATACAGACCCTTAAAAATTGAATGTCAAATGTGCCCCAGCTTCTTTTAGGTGCCTTAGGTTTTTAAAAATCATTTTTTTGTATTTTTGTGCGAACTTGGTAGAAGAATTCATTTTTTTAACTTTTATTGAATTTGACAGTTGATCAAGAACACCAACCCTCAAATAAAAAAAACCATGCAGACCGGGATGCGTTTTTGTTTTTATATCATGTTATATACAGGGTGTCCCGTACTTCGTACTTTTTATTGTTTTATTCAAAGAAACCTAAAATTTCAAAATCTTTTATTTTTTATTTTACCCATTTTGTATTTTTTCAAATATCATAAGATGTATGGGTTTTTGAGTGCACTTAGTTTTTTTTATTATTGTTTTGTTCATCTGTAAAAAAAAAGAAACTCTATGTTTATCAGGCATTTTCTGCAAATAAATGACTTAAAAGTCAAAACTATGTTTCGGGAAGAAAATTTGAACACCTCTTAAAATTGGAAATTTGGCAACTCTAAACCTATGGAAGCTTAACTTAAATAGAGTCTTAAAATTTGTTATTTCTACAAAAAATTAATTCTAAGATTAGGTCTCTGTTATTAGTATTGACAGAGATATCGAATTTAGCATAGATTAGGGTACACCAAAGTTAGGCTCTTTTTAAATTGTCTAAGTGATGTCAAAGTTGAGAAACGAGCTTTACTTACAATTTTGTTCTTAGAATATGACCAAGAATCACACCCCAAAGGATAATACACGAAATACGAGACACTTTGTATATGACAGCATTGTGAAAAACATGGCTATTATTGGATCCTTCGCTTTCGTTTCAAATGTTGACAAAAAAAAAACTAACCTCATTATTTTTGTTCCTAGTTATCCCAGTTTTCACTTATCTGAGATGCATCCGCCCCACATTCTGTCGAAATAACGATTTTCTCCCGTACAACAAAATAAGCATGTGGCTGAAGTCGCAGCTGTGAAGCGCCCTTTGCTGGGAGTCCTTTAGAACATAATGAGTCTTTTCCCTCTTCTGATAACGCTGATAAGGATCATTGAAGTTCAAACTTAATTTAATGTTTTGAAAATTTTTACACGCCATCGTTCTAATCGCTTAGTTTTTGTAGGAAAAAGTATACGGCTCCTCTCCACTCACCACACAACTACAAAGTGAGCTGATTAAAAATGAAAAAGGGAATTATTTGTGAACAGATGAAGCGAACGTTGCCTAAAACGAGTTTCCATCATTTCATTTATAATAATAAATAAATGAATAGCCTAAATAACTGAATCGACGGAAAGTTGAAATTAACGAGAGTCTTTATGTGATATGCATAGCAAAGTAGTCAGAGTTGAAACTTTCCTAATGCCCTTTCCAAACAACAATAAAAGTCCTTTAACGGGAAATAACAACAACGGATCGATATTGGTCCCTAAAGCGTTCATACTTTCATACTTTCGATTTTCTTTTGCGAAAGTAAACCAAAACTTCCAACGCAAACAATTGATTAATTCAAAATCTTGAATAACTAATTACACAGAGTTATACCAGATAATAACTCAGTGAGGCTTGAACCGGGTGTAAGTATAAAGGTTGCCTTATCCAACCACCCATCTTTTGACAAAATCGCACCATCATCAGAATAACCGTGTAAAGTCTATATTGTAAGTATAGCTCTAAACCCTTATAGAGTAGTAGGATGATGCTTTTATGTTTGGTTGCCCTGAGCTCATTAGCTTCAAAAAACGAGACCAACATGTAGTCGATGAAAATTCACAAGGCTTCAGGCGTATACCTACTAATTATGATTATTTCAGGATAATTTGCTCCCGTTACGAGATACATTTTTAATCAACAGACGTGTGTGTACTTCTGCGGTCGGCAAGTGGGTGTAAACACGTTCTGTATTTGTATAGGTATGTACGTATACGAAAAATATATACTTTTGTACAACAAACTTTAGCATTTATGCACTATGATCATGTTGTGGTAATATGTTGAAATTATTTTCGGTTTTCCGACTTAATAGCATAACAAATGTTGAGGTAATTGACTGGACAAATTATACCCCGGGGTTTGTGCAGCGCAATGTACATTGGGCTAACTAATAGCACAATGTGTGATGCTAGCTTGTTGTAGGGAATTGAGTAATGACCATATCCTTTGAGATCATTGTTTTCGGAAGTTGGAAAAAAAAAATGAGTATAATGTGACCATCAGTAGCATTTCGTTAGAATTGTGGTTTGAACTTTGGTATTAACAATACATCAGTGCCACATGGCTTTTTTGGTAAGAAAAGTTGAATAATTTGCTTCCTGTTCAAAAAAGAAAAGTATGTCAGCTATGTCTTACAGGTGTTGTCATTAAAACTGGCTTTCTAGTTTTTTTTTCAGCTTTTTAACAACTTGAAAAAGAAAAGAAAAAGAAAAATAGTAAAAGCAGTTCTCATTTAAAGCTGAGTGTTATTATTAAGTAAAAAGTTCAAATGATCTTAACTCAACTATGCGTTTCGCTCAAATACGCCAATTGGCCATCAATTAGATGTTATTGTACCCTTCTTAGACGCAATGTTTAAAACACAAATATAAAAACATATGACGTTTTAAAAGGGTACAACAACATGTAACTGATGAGCCCATTGTTGTATTATAATTATTATACAGGGTGTCGCGTTCTTCGTGTATTATCCTTTGCGGTGTGATTCTTGGTCATATTCTAAGAAAAAAATTGCTCTACTGTAAAATCCGTTTCTCAAAACTTTGACATCACTTTCTGACAATTTAAAAAAAAGAAGGCTACCTAACTTTGGAGTACCCTGACCTGTGTTAAATTCGATATCTCTTTCAATACTGATGGTAGAGACCTTACCTTAGACTTAATTTTGTAAAAATAACAACCTTTGAGACTGTATAAGTTGAGCTTCCATAGGTTTAGGATTGCCAGATTTTCAACTTTTAGTGGTGTTCAAATTTTCTTCAGCAACCACAGTTTTCACTTTGAGGTAATTTTCTTTTCCAGAAACATAGAGTTTCTTTATTTTTTTCAGATGAACAAAACAATAATAAAAAAAACTACACACTAAAATAAAATACTTAAAAAAATACAAAATTGATGAAATTAAAATAAAAAAAAATTTAGCTTTGAGGTTCGTTTGAATAAAACAATTATATGGGCCCTCTAGTAATTGTTTTTATGTATTTTATACAAATACAATTATAGCAAGTGCTCAAAGTGCCCTCCTTCGTTTTGAATGCCAGAGCCCGTTTTTGAATTTCATTGTGGTGAATTTTTTGTATTAACTATTTCATTCATCATAAAAACAACTTTATAATAAGGCCACTGAAGAAAATTTTAAAAAGTTTAAAAAAATATCTGGCAACCCTTAAAAAATATTAACCCCATTCAAATAAAGTCTTAAGGATTAGTATATCTACTAAAAATGAACACCATTAGTACTGACAGAGAAATCGAACGTAACATGGGTCGGGGTACACCAAAGCTAACCTTTCTGTAAATCTTCCTATAGGTTTCAAAGTTGAAAAGCGGGGTGAGTGAGTACTTTTTTCTTTCGAGATTCGCTCTTTATTACACAGTATCTGTTTGCTGTTCATTTATCGACTTTATTGCATCGAATTATCGAATTGCGTGATAACGTAAGAGGTATCGCCAAAAATACATAATTCAGTCACGTATTCCTCGATTAGAAGGGAATAAGTCCTAAAATTTGCAAAAATTTCATTTTGATGCAAGTGTCATCGCTATAAGTTTCTGAAAACAGAAACGACCGATTCATTTGGTGAACACAATTGAACTCACTGATCATTCGCGTTTTCCCATTGAAACTTGCCGATGACCGAAATGTCCATGAAGCATTTAGAGGTTGTTCGTCTCTTGTGCCAATTACAATATTGAGACTTCCTCGCCAATCATTTTGGTGTTGCCCAATTCTTGTGTCAATTGCAAAGGTGAACCTTTATTGCGACATCATCAATGGCAATGACTTGTTGAATTGGGGAACACGCTTAATGTTTGGCGACCCAAATTCACACGCAACAGGCTGAAGAAAGAAAAAAAAAAAACCATTTTTCCAATAGGTACCTATACATATAGGCGATTTAAGAAACCACTAAATGGAAGAAAGAATCAAATCCCGGCTTCATTTACTTCTTCCCTCTGACAAATTAAATTTTTTTTTACTTTAACCTAGCACTCAGCGATATTACAGGTTGTTTGAAAAAGTTAACTATTCCAATTATGCATAAGCATGAGACGAGCTTACCCGCATTTTTTAGACATAAGTTGTCTGTTCGGTTTTGTCAGTTTCTTGTAACTGTAATATTGTAGAAAATGCACAAATTGGACCAGAAAATGTCAAGTGAATCGGTTTCAAGCAATGAAGAAGCAGTATCTACACGGAAAAAGAAGAAAGAGGTAAGAATGCATCGCTTGGATGTGGAGCCATACAAAAGTGTTACGACTCAAAGACTTATAGAGCCTAAGGTAAATGCGGGTCGTGAATCGTGATTGTTCTTTTAAGCTCAACTGCACAAGAAACTTGGTTCTCGAACAAAAACACCCACTGACACAGTGTCAAGTAAAGCTTTTTTTCGGCTATCATCACTTGTTGCTGAGGGAGCAGTTACTTTTGATCAGAGTGGGGGACATTTTACTCGTGGCAATTCTCTGCCTTTCAATGTCATCGTAGCTAATGAGAATTATCCGAAAAGCATTATAGTAGCAACCAAATTGGAATTTAGATGCTTCACTCAACATGAAAATAATGCATGAGCTATTCTGCAGTAAGTCTAAGTACCCAGAGCATTCTAGCATCGTGAGGTATGATTTCTACCAGAAGTATTTCTATACAAATTACTCCAATCGATAATCCACAAGTAGACGTCCGTTCTACATGCGAGAAGTTCAGTACAAAAATAAGACGTCTTACGCTGAATGATAATGCTAAACGTGTAACGACCGCAGAAAAAACGATATAACTTATTACGTGCCAAAAAGATTTAAAATAATAGCAAAAAGCAAAGGTCTGGTGCAGTGTAGTGATTGATCAGGTGTTGGAGCGTTTTTTTTTCGATTAGCTACATGCAAAATTTGCCCTAGCCAAAGATGCCAGTACAAGAACTATGTACTATGTATTTTGTGTCCATTATCTTAAGAACAAAGGAAATTTTTTTACGTACCATGAGGGTGAAGCTTAGCGAGGGCCTGGCGATGTATGCAGTTTGTTTTTTAAAAACATTCGATATCTTGATTCTGCTATTCAGGAACTACTCATATTCAATGATGCTTGTGGGGTCAAAATTGAAACAATACTCTCATCAGATTGTTCTTCAACCCATCACAGGACCGCTTTAAGAAAATATATCCCTATTTTCTAATACGCGGTCAATCTTTCTTGCAGTGCGATCGCAATTTCAGGACATCTAAACGGCTTATGCGGAAAAAGGATCGAATGTATTCTCAATTGGAGTAAAACATCATGATATCCACTGCTGAAAAGACGGGATTAAATATGGCAAGCATTACTTCTGACTACATACTTGATTTCAAAACTAAATAGACAATTTCTTACAAGAAAACTTACATTCCATGCACATTATTTCAAACTGACAACTGACATACTGTTCCCAATCTAAAAGCTACTTGGAAACATCTGAGTTTTTCATTTCATTTTCATTTAAATCCTTATTCAAAAAATGTACATTAGCTTGAACTTATGTAGGTATAAAGCTAAAGTTACATTTAAGAATAAGTAGTGATAAACATTTCCATATTTTATGTAAAAGTGTAGAATATCACTTCAGTGAATTTATACACAATTTAAATTATAACAAAATAATAATTCAATGTAATTCAAATAACTTTTTTTTGCAAAATTTATAAATGTGGGGTGAACATTATTAGATATTATGTTTATATTAATTTTTTATTTTTTACTAAGTTTAGTTATCTCTATTAAGGAATACAAAAAAATGCAGAGGATAACAAGCAATCTATAAATCAAAACAAGATATGAACATTGTTTGAGAAAATGTTAAAGATTATGACACATATGTAAGTACATTTCTTATTGCGGTGTGATCAAAACTAAAAAGCCAAAGCTTAACTTGCTTCAAAAAAGAAGACAAACTTCTAATGTGTCTTAAATTAATAGGCAAACTATTGAATAGCTTACAGCAGTAATTGTAAAAAAGTTTCTGAAGTGAGTAGTACGAAAAGAAGGGACATTTACTTGTGCTAAAGAATTGCTTCGCAAACTACGTCAAAGGACTTTGAAAGTAACCACTTTTTATGAAAACTATTTTTAAAAACTTAAAGTAATATAAATGTTTTACTGGAAGGACAGTCAAACTTCTAAATAGCAACATTGAAGAGCTCCTACGATTTGCAGCTGATAGTAAACGAATAACTTTTTTTTTTGTAACAACAAGGCATTGAAGATTGGTAGCAAAGGTCCCTCCGCAACAAGAGATACCATATTGTAGTCTAGAATGAAAAAGTGCATAATAAACCGTCTTTAAGGAATTACTATTCAAGAACTTCTTAAGATGGTAGATGTAACGAAGAGATATTCGAAAATGTTGTTTCAGATAAGAGATGTGGTCTAACCAATTTAAATTTTGATCAATAATCACACCTAAATATTTAAACTTTTCCACAACTTCAATTTTGAAACAAGACGATCCGCAAATTGAATCATCCTTATAACTGATTCCATCATTAAATGGTATGCAAGAACAGTCTATACAACGGAACTTACTGCATGTTAAGGAGTGAAAACAAAAATCTAAATCAGGAGGAGGATCCTTCGAAGATAGGCTAAAAAACATTAGTTTCGTTTTGCTACTTATCATTAACTTGTGTGCCATGAACCATAAACCTAATAATCTAATATCATGCTTAATGTCAGCAACCAAATTAAGTGGACTGGACGAGGTATATGCAATCCCCAAGTCGTCAGCAAAAGCTGTTATTTTACCTAAAAAACCTTGCGAGAATAGGGAATCAATAAAGATTAAAAAAAATATTGGGCCGAGGACAGAGCCTTGGGGAACACCTTTGTTGATAAACAGGATGCCACCTTAGTAGCATCATCAATTCTCACTAACTGTCTTCTATCCTTGAGGTAAGATGAAAACCAACTTAACATAAAGCTTCGAAAACCAGCAAGATATAACTTACTCAAAAGGATGTTATGGTCAACCATGTCAAATGCCTTCGTAATGTCGACGAAAAGACCTGCACATTGTTTTTTTTCGTCCAATCCTTTATATATAATACTTCTAAAAGCTAAAAGGGCATCCTCAGTGGAGAGCCCTTCTCTAAAACCGTATTGAGCAGCATTAAAGTAGTTTATTTTCTTTAGGTAACTCAGCATTCTTTCCTTAACAGCTTTTTCAAAAACTTTTGAAATGGATGAAAGCAAGGAGATTGGCCTATAGTTATTTTTATCTTTTCTGTTACCCTTTTTAAAAAGAGGTAAAACATAGGCGCATTTCAATTTGTCAGGAAAAGTTCCTGAACAAATACTTAAGTCAAAAAGATAAACCAGTATGTCGACAAGATAAAGCGCAGTTCTTTTAATGGTTTGATTTGACACATTATCAAACCCAACAGAGTTAGAGTTATCTAAAGAATAAATCAATTTCAAGACTTCGGAGCCTGAAAAGTTTGTACTCTCACCTACGTCAGAGTGCATTAGGCATGCACTATTACCGACCATAGTCGATGACTTAACACCAACGAAAAAGTCATTAAAAATGTAAGCTACCTCTGTTTGATCAGCTATATCTTGACCATCTACCGATAGAGCAATGGAATTAGATTTGTCTTTTTTATTTCTGTTTGTAATACATTTTATTACCTCCCATTCTTTTCTAGAATTACCCATAGCATTTTGAAACTTAATGTGGAAATAATTATCGCGACATTATTTCGCTTCACATTTTACCTTTTTGCACCTTTGCGCGGCAGACACCTTGACGTGGTGCGGAGGCTTAAGTTTTTCAATGACTCACCTGCTCAACCGATCTAGTTAAAAGCTGGGTAGGATGAGCAATTGAGGAGTTAAACGAACTAAGAGCTGCCAACCCCCTAAGCCAGGGTGTAATGCGATCCGTGCCCATTGGTTGGTTTGCAGTCAGGGGTTATACCGACTGTAGTATAACGGAACCTTCGTGACACCAGGTCGAATCACGAAGTAACTTAGACCTTACTGTGTTATGCGGAGCTCTGACACAGCTGACCTATTTTCTCTAGCTACTCGTGGGAACATATGAAAAGAAACAACAACAAAAATTTTAAAAACTTTTATCTTCCGCAGGGAACATCTGCAAGAGATATGGCGGATCGTATGGAGAAAGACTTCCGGGGTGACAAACCTGTCATCAGAGATCGTGCCAATAGTAGGGAGCAACCTAACACCAGCAAGAGGAGGTTTTCCGAGCTAGTGTATAGGGCAATCCCAGACGCAAGGAAGAAGCCAGTGGGTATTACCACTGACAAATCTGAGGAAGAAAGTGTTAAAAGAGCAATCTCTGAAAGGACCCTTGGGGAAACCCATAAGTCCAGCACTACTATTCCAAAGAAGAAAGTATGGAAGAAGAAAACCATCCCTCGTCCGGCGCTGGGTGAACCAGGTGGTTTGGACGATCCACACAGACAGGGTCTGAGTGGTGCGGGAGTAAAATGGTACCTCAGATTCATCAAGCAGGGTTTCTCGCGGATAGAATCGAAGAAGAAGGTCGACGAAAGGAAGTTGGCATAAGCAGAGGGCAGGCCGGTAGAAAGCTGTGGAGGTAAGAGAGACAGTAAACACATATCTCCCCCCCAGCAGGCACCCCAGAAGAAAGGAAAAACCGTGACCGAAACCGAGACACATGCCTCGGTCAGCAAGGGCCCGGTAGCAACAAGTAGGGCAGTCTCTTACGCGGCGGCTGCCAGAACCATACGGGTTGCGATTTTACCGAAGGAGTACCCCCGAATCACTCTCTCGCAGAGTGAGCTCTCTAAGCTCGAAGACGCCATGGTGGACGAGATGAGAATAGGGTGGGAAACTGAAATGAAATTTGAAGGCATATCATTCAAACCCGGTATGATTTTAGTAGATTGTACAAATCAAGAAACAGCAGACTGGATCGAGAAGACAGTCCCGAAGCTGAGTGGGTGGAAAGGTTGTGAGCTTACCACAAGACAGGGGGACGACATACCCAAGCCATACAACATCACAATCTTCGTACCAAGAAGCAGTGGCCAAGATCACGGCATGATTCTTGCTCTAATAAAGCAGCAGAATGGTGAAATGAATACCCATGTCTGGAAGGTTCTTTCCTGCAAGGAGGAGGGTAACGGCCAACTGCTAAACATTGGCATAGATGAAAAATCTGTGGAGGCGATTGTCAAACACAATCATAGCATCCACTACAGATTCGGTAAGGTCCAGGTGCATGGCCTGAAAAAAAGAAGTGGTATAGAGGACAAGCCGCCTACTAATACGAATCCAATTAGCACTCTACCAACTCCCCAAATCCCTAGTACACCCACCCACATCCCTTTGCAGGAGAAACAGGAGACATCTCCGAAACATCTCCCAGCAAAATCCATCCCAATTCTATCCCAATCCCTTATTCTACCATCCAGTCCACTACCTAACCCCATTCCAACCCTATTCCAATCCCCTATCCTACCACCCAGTTCACTACCTACCCCCATCCCAGCCCCCAAACCATCATCACCAACAAAGGTCATGATGGATAAAGTAGAGGAAGAGGAAGAAGTTCCCCTCACAACAGAGGAGGAAAACGACCTGTTAACAGGTCCGGGGGCAGAAACCCCCGAAGAAGAAGATTTTTAATGGAGGTACGCGGGATCAGTACCAAGCTAGTCCAAGTAAACGTTCATCATGCCATAGCAGCCTCAGCTATCACAGCGAGGAAAATTACGAGTGAAGGCATTGGACTAGCACTGATCCAAGAACCCTGGATCTATGGGGGACAAATTAAAGGTCTATCCATTAGAAATACGAAGGTAATCCTAACTAATATTATAAATGTGAAAGTCACTCTGTCTGTCCGGATTTCTATGTTACCGTCTCCTGCCCAAACTACAGAACTGATTTAAATGAAATTTTGTACAGAGATAGTCTAGAACCTGAAGAAGGACATAGGCTGTACATTTGATCCCTATATTCCCACGGGAACGGGAACGTATACGGGAACTTAGAAACTACAACACGGATTTCAAAAATTTTTCCACCGATAGAATGCTTCACTATCCCAGAATAACATAAACATTAAATCATTCACATATTCCTACGGGAACGGGAGTCCTTACTAATATAATAAGTGTAAAAGAAGCTCTGTCTGTCCGTCGTTCTATGTTACCATCTCTCGCCCACACTAATAAACCGATTGAAATGAAATTTTGTACAAAGATTGTTCTGAACTAAAAGACGGACATAGGTTGTATTTCATTCGAATATTCCCACGGAAACCGGTCCTCACTATTATTATAAATGCAAAAGAAGCTCTGTCTGTTCACCTTTCCATTTCCGTTACCATCTCCCGCTTAGACTAATGAACAGATTAAAATTAATTTTTGTACAAAGATTGCTCAGAACCTGAGGAAGGACATAGGCTTTATACTTTATCCCTATATTCCTACGGGAACGGGAACGTATACGGGAACTTAGAAACTATAACACCGATTTCAAAAATGTTGCCACCGTTAGAATGCTACACTATCCCAGAGTAACATAAACTTTTTTTCGTCCACATATTCCTTCGGGAACGGGAGTCTTTACTGATATAATAAGTGTAAAAGTAGCTCTGTCTGTCCGTCGTTCTATGTTACCATCTCCCGCCCAAAGTAATAAACTGATTTCAATGAAATTTTGTACATAGATAGTCTAGAACCTGAAGAAGGACAAAGCATGTACATTTTTTCCTTATATTCCCACGGGAACGGCAACGTATACGGGAACTTAGAAACTACAACACGGATATGAAAAATTTTTTCACCGATAGATTGCTTCACTATCCCAGAATATCATAAACTTTAATTCATCCATATATTCCTACGAGTACGAGAAAGGGAGTCCTCACTAATATAATAAGTGTGAAAGTAGCTCTGTCTTTCCTTCGTCTATGTTACCATCTCCCATCTCGCGCCCAAACCGATTTAAATAAAATTTTTTACAAAGATTGTTCAGAATCTGAGGAAGGATATAGGCTATACATTTTTTCCTATATTCTCACGGGAGCAGGAACGTATACGGGAACTTCGACACTACAGCACCGATTTCAAAAACTCTTCCACCGTTGGAATACTCCATAATCCCCGAGCAACATAAACTTTTACTCATCCCCATATTCCTTACGAAAACGGTCACCATGTTTCCAAGGGAACGGGAGTCTTTACTAATATTATAAGTACGAAGTTAAATCTGTCTGTCTATTTCTCTTTGTTATCATAAACCGCCCAAACTATGGATTTATATGAATTTTGGTACAAAGACATTCTAGAACCTGAGTATGGACACATATGTATGTTATGCAATATGTTTCATCCCTGTATTCCCATGGGAACGGGAACTTGGAAAATACAGCACACATTTCAAAAAATGTCCACCGTTAGAATAATACACTATTCCCGAGCAATATAAACTTTAAGTCATCCTCCGGATACGACCCTCATATTCCCACGGGAATGGAAGACTTTAGTAACATTATAAATCCGAAATTAACTCTGTCTGTAATTCTGTAATCCTTACTAATATTACAAATCCAAAACGTTTTGCTTCCCCGTTTTCATTTAATTCCCACTGATTGGTCATTATAAATAAGGCTCAGACGCTTTAAGTTGCAGGTGTTCGTTAAGAAAAAAATTCCCATTGCAACTTTATGTGGCAGAATCACGTGTATCAATCCTACCTTTTTATTTCGCAAAAGATGGAAAAAATAAGAACGTCGTGTGCAAACATATATACATACTTAAATAAAATAATATAACAATGGTTTACTAAAACGCATGAATGTGTCTTATTTGCAAAATAAGTAGCCTAAAAAATTAAGAATGCTGCCGAAAGTCACTATTCCACGCGGACGAAGTCGCGGGCACAGCTAGTATGGGATAAAGAGTCAATCTCTCCTAGAACAGCAATCATAGTAAGGAACGATATTAATCATTTCTGCCTTTCAGAGTTTATGACGAGAGACCTGGTTGCAATCCAGGCCTCAATCAACATCGGAGGCCAAACCAGGTGGGTGGTAATCGCATCAGGGTACTTTCCGGGAGATGAAGCGAACATTCCTCCCGCTGAGGCAAAGAAACTGGTGGATTACTGCCGGAGGAAGAAGTTACCAATACTGGTAGGTTGCGACGCAAACGCACACAACACCATCTGGGGTAGCATAGACACGAATCAAAGGGGTGAGTACCTTTTAGAATTCTTTTTAGAAAAATGCTTAGAAATTTACAATATAGGGAATACTCCTACCTTTGTTACTAGAAATAGGAAAGAAGTACTAGATATTACCTTCGGTTCTACAGTCCTGAAAAACTGTATCAGTAACTGGAGGGTCTCGAATGAGCCTTCTCTATCTGATCACAGGATAATTGAATTTGTTCTAGATGGAATTCTTTGTGGGAATACTCCTAGGAGAAATCCAAAAAGAACCAACTGGGATCTATATAGAGACAATCTCACATACAACATAGGAAATATAGCCACTAACAGGGAACCCAAAAGTCGTCTGGAGCTTGAAAATGCGGTAAGCGAGCTTAATACAGCTATAATTGATGCATATGAATCAAGCTGCCCCCTAAGCTCCGCAAACAAGAAAACAGATGCCCCCTGATGGAACAAAAACCTAGAAGCGCAAAGGAAGAGGGTAAGAAAACTCTTCAACAGTGCAAAAAGTAACAGCAACTGGCATGCTTACCATGCGGAACTTAAAGCCTATAGTAAGGAAGTGAGGAAAGCAAAAAGAAGAAGCTTCGTAGACTTCTGTGAAAGCATAACAACAACCCCGGCAGCAGGCAGACTTCATAAAGCCCTTTCAAGGGAAAAGTCACAAACCACCATGGCCTTGAAATACGCTGACGGCAGTTTTACAGAAAATGAAGAGCAAAGATCGCTTCTCCTGCTTAACACTCACTTCTCTGAAAGCATACTAACAACAGGATATGATAGACCTATACCTGTGCACAGTACTGATAAGCAAGACTGGAAGACAGCTACGATAGTTTGCTCGAAGAAAAGGCTAGAATGGGCATTAAGTACCTTTCAACCCATCAAAACTCCAGGGGTAGATGGAATCTTTCCCGCATTATTACAAATGGGAAAAGAAGTGATTTTACTACACTTACTCAAAATTATCAGAAGCAGTCTGGCTCTAGGGTACATACCTAGTCCATGGACACGAGCAAAGACTATCTTTATACCAAAAATAGGTAAGAAAGACACAACTCATCCTTAATCTTTCAGGCCAATAAGCTTAACTTTGTACTGAAAACCATGGAGAAGGTGATCGATAACTTCTTAAGATCAGAAATTCTAGTGTGTAATCCACTAAACACTAGACAGCATGCATACAGAGCAGGTAGATCTACAGAAACTGCCCTATACCATCTCTCAACCACTATCCAAAAAGTAATCGACTCAAAGGAAACAGCGATCGGCTGTTTCTTGGATATTGAGGGTGCCTTTGATAATACCTCACACGAGGCGGTTAACAAAGCACTTCAGAGGAAGAACACTCCGATTACAATAATAAAGTGGGTTAATGCAATGCTAAGTACAAGAACGGCAGAAACACACTCTAGCCAGATGATTCAGAGAATCATCACTACGAGAGGCTGCCCACAAGGAGGGGTCTTGTCACCTCTACTTTGGAGTCTAGTAGTAGATGAACTATTAGAAAAACTAACCACGCAGGGCATAAGATGCATTGGCTATGCTGATGACATCACATTATTATCCTGTGGGATATATGAAGAAACCCTATGCGATATAATACAGAGGGGTCTGGCAATCACGAAAAAATGGTGTACATCTGTAGGACTGAACATCAACCCCACAAAAACTACAATTGTACCATTCACCAGAAGAAGACTCCTGCCACTCATGAAAGACATTACACTGGATGGAGTAACCATAGTACCCACAACAGAGGTCAAGTATTTAGGCGTGATTCTAGATAGTAAACTCCTGTGGAGAAAACAAGTTGAAGCAGCTACTGAAAAAGCTAAGAAAACCTTAATGATATGCAAAAGTATAGCAGGAAGATCATGGGGTTGTAAACCGAGCATTATTCGGTGGATGTACATAATGATGGTAAGACCTATCCTTACCTATGGAGCGGTAGTCTGGAACAAGACCAGGTGACCACCAGAAAAACATTAGAAAAAGTACAAAGACTTGCGTGCATATGCATATCAGGAGCAATGAGAAGCTGTCCAACTGCAGCTTTGTAAGTATTGCTAAACCTGACACCCTTGCACCTGGCAATAAGAAGCATCTCAAATGCAACGATAGCTAGATTTGCCAAAGAAACTGAGTGTGTCCTGAAATCTAGCGAAAAGAGCATAATATCGAAAGAGTTAGCACTCATTGACTTTCCTCGGGATAGCAAGACCAAGGAATTCAAATTCGATAAACTCTTCAGCGTTGAGCTAAGTAACAAAAAGGCATGGCAAGGTGAGGAAGAGACCTACTCAATGAAGACCCATGCTATAAAATGGTACACAGATGGCTCAAGAACAACTGAGGGAACTGGAGCAGGAATTTTTGGGCCAAGAGCAAAAATTTCAGTACCTATGGGAAGAATGTCAAGCATATTCCAAGCAGAAGTCTATGCAATAGGCAAATGCGCGGAAGTAAACATTGACAGGAAATATAATAACAAACATATTGCAATAATGACGGACAGTTAAGCTGCAATTAAGGCCCTACGATCCTACACAATCTCCTCAAAACTTGTCAGCGAATGCATTGACAAATTGAACAAAATGGGCAGTAATAACAAGGTTACAATCTACTGGGTACCAGGACATGTAGGAATCATAGGCAATGAACAGGCAGACGAACTGGCAAAGACAGGAGCCGGATCAGCACTCACTGGACCGGAACCTTTTTGTGGAATAACAGAAAGCCACATAAGAATGAAATCAAAAAGTTGGAGGAAGACAACAGAGCTAAACACTGGAATGACCTCCCCAAGATGCGCCAAGCCAATCTTCTACTTGGCACTTTCAACAAAAAACGTTACAAAGACGTAATAAAACTGAATAGAAACAATGTAAGAATGCTAGCCGGGTTTTTAACCGGACACTGCAGGCTAAGAAAACATCTAAAAGTACTAGGCATAGAGAGCGACGACCAATGCAGATTTGCAACGAATAGGAAGAATCTCCTGATCACCTCCTAGGTGACTGCGAAGCTCTAATACACCAAAGAAAGATCCTACTATGTAGAGGAGAGGGAGCTAAAACTCCTAAGCGTAACCCAGATACTAAGTTTCATCAAACGAACTAGTCTGGATGAAGTACTTTAATTAAGGAATATCACTTAAGAAGTAGGGGGTACAATAGATCTAAACAGGTCGAGGTACAATACAAAACCCCAATTTTCATTCATTCATTCATTACCTTTTTGCATAGTTTCTTAAACCTTTTCTTTAAACTTGGATTAGAAGGATTTTTGTAACATTTTTTTCTTAATTTGTTTTTCAGTTTGACAAGTTTTAGGACATGGTATGACATCCAAGGTTTCAATTTGTGCCTGTGGCTGGTTTTCTTTATGACAAAAATTTCGGTAGAGGTTTCCAAGTGACTTTGTAAAATATTAAAAAAGTTATCATAAGCTTTGTTAGCATAGTCTTGAGCATACACGTCAATCCAGCTTTCAAATATAAGCTCACCATTTAGTTTTTCAAAATAAATTTTTCTTGCTACATTGTTATCAGGTTTTACCTGATTGACATATTTTAAACTATTTAATACAATCCCTGTCTTACAGTGATCAGTTACACCCAAATCAAAGTTCACACCTATACAAAGATCTGTTGCTAATTCAGAAAATCTACCAAAGACATGATCTAAGCAAGTACCGGATAGTGGTCGCGTTGTTTCATTAATAAAGCTTAAAAAACCAAACTCGGCTAACAGGGCATTAAAATAGTCAGATAAATTGCTGCTTGTTAAAATATCAATGTTGAGATCGCCAATAATAACTAAGTTTCAGCCCTTTTCTACCGCATCAACAAGTTTGAAAGCTCTTCCAAGAAATATCAGAATCGCGAAACTGTAGTCTATAAAAACACAGAAAATTAAAATATTCATTATTAACTTTGCACGTAATTTTTAAAACATCAGCACTTTGCAAGCAAAAACATTTGACTTCATGCTCGAACAAATCACGTACAAAAACCCCTACACCACCTGCAGAGTAGCTTTCATTAGTATTAGCATAGAAATTAAATCCAGGAATACTAAAATCATCCTTCTCACAATCGTATATCCGGGTATGGTACGTTTCGTCATTTTTATCTCGTTTATTGTTGTTTCGCCAAAGTTGTTTCGCATTTTGTTGTTAAATTTTTCGTTTGTTTAGTTTATTTATTTTTCGATATTTCTCGCTTCGTTTTGCATTCGTTTCGTTTAAAGATCATTTGGCCTTTGATTACTTTATATTTGGCTCGTTTCGCTTTGTATTGTTTCGTTTTTCGATTATTTCGCTTTTGTTTATATAGATTTTGATTATTTCGCCATCGTTTGATTGGTATTTTGCTTTTTGTGGATGAATTGTGCGCGAATTTTTACACCTCTAGCCTCTTTTTTCATCCACAAAAAGCAAAATACCAATCAAACGAAAGCGAAATAATCAAAAATTGAACTGTACCGGTTACTTTTGTATTATAACAATTTGCTTAGCTTCTCATCAAACTTTATTGAAAATTGATTAGAATCATCAAAGATATATCATATTTTAGAAGCATTTTCAGAAACAATTAGTTAGAAATAATATCAAATTTCGAAATACAAATTGGGTGCATTGTTTTATTAACAAAAATATTCAGCTGAACACCAAAACTGAACATATCAATAATAATAATCTGATAATGAGCGAAGTAATTGAATGCCAAAACAATAGATTACCTTCGAGACAAAATGCGAAAAAAACAGTTATCGAGATAAATAAAGTCCAAATAATCATTTGTCAGTTCAATGGAATTGCGAAACACATGGTTAACAAAATAATAAATGCAAAGTAACTGTGCAGCGAAATGATTGAAAATCTAAGTAACAGAAAAACAAAACACGCAATGCGAAGTAAACAAAAATAATTGTGTCAAAAACAAAATAATGGAATGCGTAATAAAATGTGCGAATCAATAGGCACCCTCGTATATCCATATTTCTGACAAAAAAATAAGATCTGGCAAGTAAACAAAGGCTTCTAGATTACATATTAACAAATCAAAATTTTTCCGCATGCTTCGTATGTTTTGATGAACAACAGAAAAGGAATTTATATTATTTTTGAAATTTAAATTAAAATCGGTTACATTTCGCATGATGTTATTAGAAGGGTCACTACTATATTGATAAAAACTATTATTTAAATCAAACATTTTGAAAACTATACATTATAAGCTGACGATAGATTAACCGTCTTCTAACTTCTCCAAATCTTCAAGCGATCTTATAGCAGTGATCCTCCCCTTATCTATTTTGCGCATCAAAATCTGAGAGTTCTGAAAACATAAACTTTGACTTTGAATTTCTTATCTTCCTTAACTTTTTTTGCATGCGAATATAAAGAACTAGTAAATTTTGTGAAACAATCATTTATATATTGCCCTTACTACGTCCGTCAAACAACGATGATATTAAATTTTTCTTGGCAGATCTCTTGTTCTTCATTACAGAGAGTTTAAAATCCTTTGACGTGAATTGAAGACGAATAATATTTCCATCAGAATTGTAGTTGTTGCTGTTACTATTGAAAGATCCCGGAACATTTTTCTTCTTCCACGCACGTTTAACATAACATTTCTGGATATCATCAGAACCAACGGTGACATTTAGCACAGAATTAAAAATTGTTTGTACACGATCCATAACATTGTCATCGTTGACGTCAGGAATTCCACGAATCACTACACAATTCTCCAACTGTTTTTGTTCTCTCCAGTTGAGATTAACTTCAAGAGACGTGATCTTCTCTCTTAAGATCTTGTTTTCGTTTTTTAATTGCTGCACGGTAGTGAAAAAGTCATGATTCATTTTTGATATTGATTAAATAAATTTTTTTGCTGCAAAAAAAATGGCGTAACTCCTGCACTACCTTCCACAAAAGCTTATTTGGATAAGGTACCAATAAAAATCACAAGAAGATGGAAGATCTTCTTAAAATTTTTGAGTAAATTTTATTATTCTTTTCATACATTTTAGATGATTTTTCGGTAGGGTTTCCAGACAAGAATTTCCTATACATATTCATCTTTTATTCGAAGAGTGCTGAAACTTGCTATAATACGGCGCAAAATATCTGTTTAAGCCACTTTTTTGTGAGCTCTACGGATAATTATATGTAAATGTACCAAAGTTACACCGACTCACAACTTTCAACTCTTGGCTTCTTCGTATCTCGATACGAAAGACTAAATTACTAATTTTGAATCAGCACTGTAATTTGCCGTATCATTTCAATACGCAACCATCGATGAAAGTGGAAATCGTTTGCTTTCCTTAAATTCTCACGCTTCCGTTTAGATTATGGACAAAATAAGAGGAAGTTGAAAAAATTAATCTGTTGACAAATACTTATAATCAGCAATTTTTTTATTGATAAATACACACATAGCAATAAATAAATCAAGGAAACTCTCATAATACTGATAATAAGCTCAAGCTTATATGTGTGAAATAAACCACCACTCTATTGAACCATGAGCCATAAACAAACAAACTCAAGCTGTACTTGCTCGATAAAACAATTTGAACAATTCCCGGCTTTCAATTAACTGTGGAAATAACTTTCATTACACTGTTAAATAAAGGAAATAATGCCATCCATATAAAAAATAGCATATTCGGATGGCTTTATTCAGTTTTCTCTCTTGTTGAGGTGGATAAAAACCAGGTCATACCCGCAGAGACAAACCCCATTGCAGAAGTTACCCTTTTTCTGGTTTTGGAGGCAAACTCTTGTGAGCATTTCAGTGTTAATTGAATTTTTCCTCTCCAACAGGAAAAACATATAAGTAAAACTGTAGGTATACTATACACCTACGTATATATATTTTTTTAGGAAGCATTTCAGTATAGGAAGCAGCAAACAAAAAATACTGCTCTGATTCCCTATCCACATGCATAGAAACAAAAACTGATAAGCCGTTGCAAAGTTGAAAAAGTCACACCGATATAATAATATTTGTTTTGAACTTTTCATGCAGGTGGATGTGGAAAAAGCCAGATTACCTTTAATGGTCGCTTTTTTTGTACTTTTATTTTTACAAATATGAGTATAAGCACATACCAAGTGGGGTTAGGATAGGTACAGATGTGAAATTGAATCATTCGTGTAGATAGCCCTGTGCACTTTATTCCTTTCAAATTAAAAGGCCACATTAGGTTAAACGTTGCTGTCAAGTGGAGCGGAAATGTGGATGAAAGGCTCAAAAAAGCGTTCAACTTTTTAAAAAATATCTGCTAAGATGTCAAGGGAAAACACGCGCTTGTTGAATTAGCACACAAAACACTAACTGTAACTTGTTGTTCATATCAAACAGTGCCGCCGCTTTGGGTGTGGAAGCAGGGGGCAGGACACGAGCCACCACACGCCTAGGTATAAAATTTTTTTTAATGATCGCACAATACCTCAAAAAAATTGTGTTAAAATTTCAAGTCGATCGGAGTAAAATTGACGAAGTTATGAGAATTTAAGCGTCTATTGCTCCATGCGGCGGGTTTTATACCTGGGCGGCCCCGAATAAATTTTTTCATAAACGGAACTGTTCGGGTCTTGTTATTTATATTTGAGGCATGGTGTATATAAGTCTGTAGCGTATATCAGTTGACCTCTGTATGCCGCTAAACGACGAAAATCTACTGTATTTTTCAAATCGTTTTTCTAAGACTTTTCATATCTGAAATCCATGTGCACATTTTGCTCTGCACTTCTTCACATAATTCAATAGGTTCTGGTGACAGCTTTTGGTTTTTTTTTTTTAATAACTACTAGTTTCTTAAAAACAGATAAGTTGATTTTTTTTAAGCGAAAATCGAGTTTTTGGTTACCAAGTGCTACGAGAAATCGAATAATCTAAGAAAAAACCTCCTGTCATTACCTCGAGAAACATCTCCTTTAACGAATGCATATTGATTTTTTTTTGTTTCGATTAGATTCTGTTGGAAGTTATGTTGCACATAGCAAACCAACTTTTTTCCGGAGTTTAATTTTCAATTTGAAATATTTTGCAATGCAAATTAAGGAGAATGTTGTTCAAATTTTATTTTATTTTAAAGGGTTTTCTAATTGGCATGATATGATTTTGCAGTGGCGTTTCGGCCATTTGTAATATGTCATGATCTATTGATCTGTCATTTGTTTTTTATTACATTCAGAAGTAATTGCAATTTCACCATTGGACCACCTTAAACGTAGTCAATTTTATTATTTTGCCTTGGAACAATTTGAAAACGATAACGATTTTTTTTTTTAGAAAATCATCTTTTCCGATGGCTCACTTTCATTTGACTGGTGCGGTAAATTCTGGAGCGATGAAAATCCACAAAATATTCATGCAAACCATTGTATTCACCTAAATTGACAGTTTGGTTTGGTTTTTGGGCTGGTGGAATCATCGGTCCGTACTTCATTCAAAATGAAGCTGGTAACACCATTACTGTCAACTTTTATGGCCGAAATCGGAAGAAGTTGATCTTGACAACATAAAGTTTTCAACAAGACGGGGCTGCGTGCCACACATCAAATGTAACAATTGAATTATTGCGAGAAAAGTTTAGAGATTCGATAATTTCAAGAAATGGTGATATTGAATGGTCCAAGAAGTTGTAATTTAACACCATTTGACTATTTCTTGTGAGGTTATTTGAAGTCATTGGTCTTTCAAAATAAACCAGATTCTCTTCAAGCCTTACAAGCCAATATTGAACGTTCCATTCATCATATACGACTCTATTTAGTGAAAAAAGTGCTCGAAAATTAGGTTCATCGAATCTGTTGCTTAATTGTATTTACTGAGCTGCACATTAAATACAAAATATTTGAATTTCCTTAAAAACAAGTGTTTTTTTTTTTGTTTAAAAGGAAATCACATCACTCTCATTGGAAAACCTTTGCATCACTCTAATTGGAAAACCCGTTTAAGTAAATTCTTCAATAAACGAACACTACCCGTGACGCCAAGGAATATACTAAATATAAAATTCACTTTACTCCCTTGCTCTTCATCCGATATGTTTCAAAATAAATCCTTTGGCGTCGGCGATAAACAAGTTTCACTTCATTGATACATAGCGGTTGCTTTATACTAAGTCTTTGAAATATACACAGGCCAACATTTGTACTAAACACAGACTAAGTGCTATCTTTTCTTCAAGCAACGCTCCACATATGTGATGAGCGAAACTTACAGTTCTACGACGAGCATCAGCTCCAATCATGTGTTCATAGCTACACCCATTATCCCAAATACACGACGACAGTGGAAACAATATGAAGCCTCGGATAAAGAGGCGACCGATACTAGTTAGTTAGCTAGTTAGTTGAAAACTTTATTTAAAAAACTAGCTTTAAAATTTTTTTAAATTTTTGATTAACTTAAATTTAATATGGTTTGGCCAATAGCCGTCTACCAGATTGACATTATGATTGAACTTTTATGTATGCATATGCATAATAATTATTTGTTTATTTCAAAAGTTTCCTTCGAAGATGCGTTGCCTGTATTTGAGTGCGGTGGTAGTATAATTATACAAAATTTCCCAGCCTAGTTTTCCATTTAGGACGTCTTATTAACTTATCCAAAACTCCTTCAAAATGGGACATCTGGCGATGAAATGGTGCACATCTTCTCTCTCCTTGAGGTTGCATAGATCACATAGAATCGGCAGATCGGGTCGGTGTGGAATGTAATTTAGTTTTATAAATTCACATCGGAGTTTGAATATAACGTTTATCATATTAATGTGATGGCGGTTCATTAAATATGTACTCTCTCTTAAATGTGTATTTAGTTTGCTGTAAAACTGCCTATATTGTGAGGAATGTGCTTCTTGTTTAAAATTTTCCTGCACGGTGTGACTCAATTTCTCTAATATAGTGCTGAATTTTTGACTTATGTCAACTGGGTTCATATCGAGGGAAAATTTAAAATTTTCTCCTACTCGCGAAGCTAGCTCCTCCCACTTTTCGACGAGGTCTCCCCTGGATAAAATCACCTCCTGAAGAACTTTTTTTGGTAGCCTTTGCTCATCCATCTCCATCACTTTTAATATGTACTTGAAGTGCAGTTTTAGAGTCCTAAGGAACAATGGTGGTTCTGTTGTTTCCAAATGAACCATATAGTTTGGGGTACCAGTTGGTAACCGAAAAATTCGTTTTAAAACGTACCTGAGGAACTTTTCTACTTCTTTAAACTGGGTGTAACCCCAGACTTGGGCACCATAATGAAGAATAGAAGATGAGGTCGATTGAAATTTTTTTAGCTTTTTACTATGTTTGATGTACTTATTTCCTATACAGCGAACCCACACTGAAGAAATTGCTGTTTTAGCTTCCGCTAGTACTAGCTCTAAATGTTTTTTCATGCTTAGATTTGAAGTGACTAGTACAACTAAATATTTATATTCACGAACTATTTCGATATTTTCTCGTTTGTAAGTCCACTTTTCGTTATTAGCATATCGCCCGCCTCCATCTCTGAATATCATAATTTTGGACTTTTGCAAATTAACAGACAGGTTTCAGTCTCCGCAATATTTTTCCAACCGGTTAATATTTTTCCAACCGGTTAATCATACGCTGCAACCCTTCAACCAAATCGATGTCATCCGTGAAAATAAGCACCGGGACTCGCATATTTCTGATCGAGATTCCTCCTCTAATCTGCTCCAATATGTCGTTGATGAATAGAATGAAGAGTAGCGTACTCAAGATACAGCCTTGCTTTACTCCCATTTCTGTCGAAAACTCTCCGGAAACAAACTCACCATCCCATTCATATGCAACGTTATTTTCGTACATCGCCCTTAGCAATCTAACAACTTTACCAGAAATTCCCAACTTATAAAGTTTAAAGTAAAGTGCTTCACGAGCAATTGAATCAAAAGCAGCACGAAAATCGACTAAAAAGGCGTAAAGTTTCTGCTTTTTTCTTTTAAATCTCTCCGCGATGTTCCGCAAGCAGAATACTTGATCTACCGTATAGAATAATTTCTTTTGAACCCAGCTTGAAATTTATTTTAAATTCTTATCTTCTACCCACTGGGTAAGCCTATTGAAAATAAGTGTACTAAAGAGTTTGACGGAAGTGTTCAAAAACGAAATGCCTCTATAGTTTTCCGGTGCGTCATAGGATCCTTTTTTATGTAAGGGGAATATTATTGCTTTTTGAAAATTTTTCGGAACATCAGCGTATTCAAAAATTTTGATATACTCCACCGTCAGTGCACTAAGGAATTCTGGTGTACAATTTTTATAAAATTCTACAGGGACTCGGTCATCACCAGGGCTTTTCCTGCTTTGGCTTTTGAAATCACATTTTCTACCTCGTAAATCGTGAAAGGCCCATCTAGTTTCTCGTCCTCGAAATAAGGGGCTGCGTAATGCGGTAGTGGTGAAAATTGTGGTGCATTGAGCAAATTCTTAAAGTAGTCGCACAGATCTGTTGCTCTGAGCGATGCTGCAATAAAATTTTTTCTTCCGTTGATTGACTTGGCGGCTTTCCAGAACTCTGCTGAAGATCTAGAGGAATTTAATTTTCTAATATTTTGATCATCAAGTTTCTTCTTTTCTCCGAACAGAGCTGTTTAGTCCTTATTTGCTCTTGCATACATATTTTTGAAAGGAGAAGAGTTATATTTCCTAGATAATTTTAAAAACGCGAAGGACTTTTTTCTAGCTTTTTGACAGTCTCCATCAAACCATTGTTGCTTAAAATTATTGTTCTTCAGCATCTTTTCGTGCTTTCTGGCGTAGCCTCTGTCATTATCTTAGTAAGATCCTTCATATTCTTTCAGCTTCCGTTTAACATCCTTCCGTTCAACGTATCTACAATTTCTAAAATTTTAGCACCCTTTCCGTCACATACTTTGTCTTTTGATCGTCGTGTTGGATTGATGATTGCAGAAGTAGCTCCACTTACGAAGTTGTTTTGGGATAAACCAACACGAGCATTGAAATCCCCAATAAGTAGAACATCCGCGGAGCTCAAATTCTGTAGAGTTTCACAGAGCCGGTTGAAGTCTCTCACCCAGTGAGTACAATTCAAATATATTGGAACAATTTGGAGCACGAAACCATTAACTTCTAGCTCCTAAACCTCCATTTCCTCAACTCTTTTAAAAAAAGTCGTAACGGATTCTAGGTTCTTGCGACCGATACTATAAAATAATGTGCAATGTATTTTACTTCATTCTTTCACCGACCCAATCCTTTGAATTCACGTGTTTGTCTCGTGACGCATAATGCTTTCACCGAGTTTCGAATCACAGCGATTTTAGATAGGTCGTACTTCAAAAACATGATGTTTTTACTTACAAGATCCGAAGTACATTTGTGCATACTCAAATAATTAAATTATAATATGTGTCGTCATAAATTAATTAGTTAGGCGTTGAAATTGACTGAGTTCTCTCTAAGTTCTTCTCATCTTGAAACGTTTATCCCACAATCTCGTTTACATTATGAAAATGGTTTTGTTTTTTGTTGCGGTTGGCAAAGCAAGAAGCGAAATACAAATTTTAATAATAGATGCAAAAATTCTCAAGAAAAAAAATGTATAAATAAATAAATCTTTGTGTTCCAAGACCAGAAGTATGTTCGCATATACATTCGAGATCCAAGAACTATCAAGATTGACTCATTCATCTCATAAACATCGCTTATCTAGTTCAGCTATCTCTTTCTTCTTTGTCTTGGAAACCAATGGCTTTACTGCCGTCATCGTCGGTCTATGTCTGCTGGCTTCCACACACCAACCAACGGGGTCTATGTCTGCAACATTACCCCATAAAGTTGAACTTGGTAATTAGCTAGGTCCGTCCTCGTTTCATCGTTGTTTTCGTCGTCGTCGTCATTCTCGTCCTCGTGGAAGTCGTAGTTGTCTTCCTCGTCGCTGAGCAAATTCATTTGGTGCTACTCCATCCGAAATGTTTAGCTGCTTCAAGAGCATCCAATAAATAACCAAAACTTTCCTCAGCTCTCTGTTTGTTAGTCAGTGTTGGTAGGTTAGGTTACTACCTCGCCTCCCACCAGCACTTCACAGCACTTCTCTCCTCATCATCGAGTGTAATGGCAGCAGACATTAGCTGGCTAGTGCAAACGAAATTTAAGTATTTTAGTTTCCTTGAAAATTCATTTAATACGAAATGGCTTTTTCTAGGACACAAAGGGCGAGAGCTACAGCAGCAGTGGAAGCAAAGAAGTGGGAAGCGCTTTGCCCAACCAGCCGGGACATATAGTAAGGAAATATAACGTCACAGAAAACAAGAACACCAACTGAGTAGAGTACTCGTGTTTTTGAAACAAAACAAAGCAAAAAAATGACGAAAAAAAACTTCGACAGAATAAATAAAGGACCTTCATACTGTCTATGTGGAAGGAAGCTTTGAATTTTTCTGTTTTTATTTTTTTCGATAAGCTGAAGAGCGTCTTCCTCTCCCAGGAGTTAATGGCCGTATTTATTTATGTATGGCGAATATAAAGTGCTTGTCAAATGTGCTGACATTAAAATATTAAACGCTGTTTTGAATTATTAATGCGACATGGGTCGTTAACTTCTTTTTGCAAATTTATTCCTCGCTATTTGTGCGTGTTTTATTAGCAGGAGTAGTATTTTGAGTCTTAGTTGAGACATTATTAGCTTGTTCGCGGACCTTAAGGAATGGTCTTACTTTGTGTAGCATATCGATCGGGCGAAAATGCCGTTAGATAAGAAAAATTTTGTCGTTGATAGTAATAATTCAACAAAGTCAAATTTAAAATACCAAGTCGTTAAGAAGATGGTGTACAGAGTACACTTTACAACAGAGTTTTGCAATGTGAAGTGCCATGAAGTCACAGTAAGTCATAATGACAGCTAGAACTATGACGAGCTGACCTATAAGGAGGTGGGCAATTATTGTTTCACAAGTTGATCAAAGTGTGTGCTCCAACGAAGAACATTACATTACAGAAGCTTACCTCAAGATCTGTGAATTAATGATAATTATAATTAACTAGAAACGTTTTGTCATCTTAAACTGACAGAGCCATAGGAAGCAGATTTTGGATACGAGTGGAACACAAACCGAGTGACAAATTTCAGAAATAAATAATTTCGTTAAGGGAAGACGAGATTCCTCAATGTGGGAATTATTCAACCAAATAAGTAATACCAATTTGAGTTTTGAGAGATGTCTCCAAGGTCATGGAAACGTTGACTTCAACTCGTGAAATATCTTGAGGAACGAAAGCTGCTAAACGACTGAAATTAAGGTTTTCGTGGAAAAAAGACCACTGGTCATTTGCCAACATATCTGAGCGAAAAGTGGAAACAATCTCTACCCTAATTTATAGAAAGATTTGAGGGAGTTTGACATCAGGATTTCTTATTGAAATTTAGCTGACCCGCCCGGCATTACTAAGGGTCTAACTTATTCAAAATTGTTGTTCACGGCATTTTCTAAGAAACCAAAAACTATCAGAAACACCCCCTGGGCTAACGAGAAGGTTGTTAAAAGGTTTTAAGTTTCTTTTGTTCTATAATTTCCGTTAGAATATGGGTATGAAATGTGTCCCTTGGATTCAAAGACAACTTAGTTTTGAGATATTCAAATAAAATTGAATAAAGCCTCTGTTAATTTAAAATCGGTCAAGCAGTTTCTTAGTTCCCATGGGAGTACGACGGAATGAACAGCATTTCAACGGAGAAAGAATTTTGAAACCGGTCAAGAAGTTTCTATGTTCTCATGTATGTTTTCGTTTCTATACCCGTTAATGTGGAAATAAAGGAATGAATAGCATCCTAACGGTGAAAGAATTTGAGATCGGACAAGCAGTTTGTTAGTACTCGTGTATGTTTTCGTTCCAATTTCCGTGGGAGTTTGTGTATGAAATCGACATGTAAATCTTTCTCCTTAGTCACTCTATCGTAAATCAAATTAAACTTAAAATTCACATCGATATCCGCTACGTTGTTTCCAAGTATACATAGGAACATTCAGCGGAAAGTTGCTTTGTTTTATTCATTGTAAGAATAGGCATGCGTACTTTTGGTATCGATGAGTCTCTTTTTCGTTGAAATAAAAACTACCTTTAAGACGGTTTACCCAACGAGCGGATCACAAATGTAAAGCAGTTAAGTGAAAGAATGTAATCCTTTCGAGATCACGATCGAAAATGAACAGGAAGAGGAAACAAGCATTCATTTAAGTCGAATACCAACTCAATAAATCCTGATGTGCCCCTAGGCTCCGTTTTGCCTCCGACACATTTCGTTGTCTTCTAAAATTATATCTGGTCTGAAACCTCTAATTTTTTTTTTTTAGATCTTTTAAGATTAGATTAAGGAGGTGCTGTCTTGGCTCAAAGAAAACGACATATCCTCCACGGATATTCGAATCTTCTCGGACAGCCAAGCTGCCCTTAAATCTCTTGCCTCTGTCTCTATAAAATCCATCACGGTCCCAAATTGTAAAATGTCTCTGAGGGAGATGTCAAATAAGTTCATCATTCACCTTTCATGGGTGCTGGGACACATGGACATAATCAGGCAGCTGCATGGCGGACGTACAGGCCAAAAATGGCACGACCACTTCCCTACGCTCAGAATGAAACAACAAAGGTGTACCTATCGCTGCATGGACGCTTCAAGGACAACAGACACTATATGGACTGAGAGTAACAACCGCCTTGTAACCAAAAGAGTTTGGCCTTGTGTAGACTCAAAACGTTCGAAAAGTTTGTTAGCCCTGAACCGCCTGTATCTAGGTTCTACAATAGGTGTTCTTACGGGACACTCTCTAATAGGGAGACACGCCTAAAGACTTGGTTTTGCAATGATTTCTGCAGAAGCTGCATGGACGAGGAGGAGGAAGAAACCGTACAACACCTCCCTTGCTCATGCTCTGCACTACTTCATAGCAGGAAAACTCATCTCGGTGAACTCTTCTTCGACGATACTAGCGACTAAGCTTCATAGACCCTAAAAGTCATTCAAAATACATTAAAAGTTCCGCGTGGCTCGATTGGCTGACAGCCACTTCCACCTAACCCACTCTAACTCTCTCTCCCTCTCTTTCTTTCTCTTTCGCTCTATCTCTCTCTCTCTCTCTCTCTCTCTCTCTCTCTCTCTCTCTCTCTCTCTCTCTCTCTATCTCTCTCTCTCTCTCTCTCTCTCTCTCTTTCTCTCTATTTGTCGATATTTTTTTTAATAGCGCTTTAGTAAAATGTCTAGTTGGAGTCCTAAACATAAACAGCCTTATTTATAAACCCATAATAGGGAGCGAATAGCGCTATGTTCCTCTTATAATACCTCTGAACAGAAAAACATAGTTATAAAACTTTCTGAACGTAACATAGAGGTAGAATATGCTGAACGCCGATTTATGTAGTATAGCGACCGAATAGGTTTATGTCATCGCTATTGTGAAATGACAAGGAAATGTTAGTACGCCGGCGGATACGTAGATAGCTTTCAGACACCGGTTTGTTTTCGATAGTGAAGTACACCTGTGTATTACCGCTCAATGCTATAAATTAGATTATAGATTATACAATTTACAATTACTGGCTAGAAAAAAATTGCATAAGGAATGTAAGTTTCTTAATCAAAATCAAGTATATTATATGTACAAAGTTACAAATTATTTCAACGCATAATGTGCATGCTTGCTCCCGGCATGCTTATAATTATAGATTATAGATAGGTAAGATATACACATTATAACTATAATGGTTTATAAATAAGAATTTATGCCACGTAGAATAGAAAGCTATTCACTACATAACTTTTCATTTGTTCAGAGCTATTTAAGGAAATCTAATAAATACGGCTGAAACAGTTTAACCAAACACCCGCCATGCAAAGAATACGCAATAGTTCTCCTTCTTCCTCCAGCCCAAGTTCGGTCTTAATGTAAACTACGGAGATTAATATTTTTGCCGCTCAACCACGTTGTGGAATGCCTTACTTAACAACATCTACCCCTATGCATTTCAATCCACAGAAATTTCAAAATAGTGTTCATCGACATATCTTTTTCATTCCTTTTTTTTCTTTCCGAATATACTACATTGTTTTTCAACAGTTTGTTTAATGGTAGTCGCAACTCCTTGAAGTGCGCGTGAGTTATAAAAAATGAATTCTTAAATCCTCTTCCATACTCGGGACTTCAAAAAACCCCACAAAAAAGTCTGGAACGCTTACATCTGGCGATCTTGCGGTCCAGTGCAAATCGCTTGAACAAGAGATGAGACGACTCATGCACGCCACCTTCAGAATACCGGTTGCGGCTCGGGCAGAGTGTGCCGTTGCTTCTATATTTTGGAACCACTTCTTGTAATTTAGCATTAATTCGTCCAATTGCTGCAGAAAAAACTCGGTCAACGTGGCCTTATAGCTCGCACCATCTAATGGTGTAATTTAGTACTTGTATGTTATAATGAGTTTCTTAATAGATTTTTGATAATTTTTTTAAAACTCGTTAATTTTTTTTTAAACTGTAGGACGGGAAGCCTTACAGAATGGATATAGACCACTCTATAAGATTATTTTCTTGCCGCAATTTTTCCTAAACAGTTGGACCGATTTGAGTGACATTGTTGGCGCCTTTCAGTAGACCTGAGAAGGGTTAAAATTTACAATTGGAAACGGTAGATGGCACTGATGCCGGTATGCCACCATATCTTATTTGTGGTGTACTTTTCTTCTTACCAAGAGAAAATAGAAATTTATAATTTGCCGGTAATTTTTCAAATAAAAAAAATAAAATAAATGTAGACAACATTTATTAAGGTTGTAAACAGTTAAGTCATATGTAATTACAAAGAAAACGCTCATATTAGTCGTCATATTTTCTAGATTTTCATTTTTAAAGAAAAATAGGTTCCATATCTTTGAATAAGAGCAACTATTCGTCACATGCACGTATTGTACGTATCGTGATTCGCAATATGGAGATGGACACAGATTGTCAACATTTTAACGATTTTTAATACTTGCACAAGGTTAATCGGCTGATCTATGTTGCGCTTCTGAAAACGTTTCACTTCCACAATTAATTCACCATCGAAAACGTTATGGGGTGCAGCGATATTTCAATCAAAATTTTGTTGAGTAAAATTAGTGTACTCACTGATTCCAAATGATGTCATTTGATACAAAAATGGCCAAAATCGATGTTCAACGAGAACACCCAGACATTACTTCTTTAGGAAATTTTGTTGCTGATAATAACTATTGCTTACAAGCAACGAAGTGTATACCATCACATCAACTTATCAATTGTAGCTCCAAAAAGTGAATTCTTTTTTGGATGCACCAGGTGGCTCTGGTAAACCATTCCTCATCTCACTGATACCTGATGGAATTCAATCAAGAAATGATATTGAAAAATGCTTCTTCAGACATTGCAACCTCTATTGATGATGGACGCACTCGGCATTTTTAATGCAAATTTTTACGAAATTTGCAACATAAAGCAGCATTCTGGTATGGCTGAATTTTTATGGAAATGTAAATCAATAATATGGGATGAATGAACTTGCCGACACGTCCACTGAAAGACATCATAAATATTACTAGGCTTTTAGTATGTATCTCTAATTCTACTCAATTCTTTCCTATAACCTAAATATCTGTTACTTTTTAGTGCGTAAAATCAGGGGCTTAAAGGGAGCGCTTCTCACAAAATCGGGATATCCTGCCCCCTGAAGCTTTGAATACTTATTTGCAAGACCTGGTCGTGAAGAAAATCATTGACAATAAATTCTTGATTCATCAACAAAAATACCGAATAGGCACAAGAGCTTTCGCTCGTATTTAACGCTGATAACCTTTTCTGAGAAATTAATTAATCTACCTGCGTAAATTCTAAACGAGAACAGGAGTAGTGAGGGCTATTATGATATTCGGTTATCAGATTTGACACAGACTCAACACTAATGACCTCACCCTTCCACCCACCACGTTCACTTCAATTGGCACAACGAAAGGGAAAAAGTCACAAGTGAAGCGTGATGGTGGCGCATTCTCGAACGGTGAAACTATTTTTGCTAGCGTACGTGATTTTCCTCATATCACGTGGCCACGACAAGAAGTGGTGACATAGGACAAGCAAGTAATTAACTTAGTTTATCTGCCAGATTCGATGTAACACTTTCGATGCGGCACGATGGTAATGGGTATAATTTTAGTGCCATGTAGACTTGTATACCTATACTCCTCTACCTATACCAGTCAGTACATAGTCAGTTTTATGGGATGGAAACAAAAGTGGAGGTGTTATCCTTGTACTGAACAGGATAACATCACTTTTAATTAATTATGGGAGGATTTTTGGCATAGACGCGTATTTTGAAATTATACCCATGTAGGCGTTAAGGTTTGGTTTTTGCTATTGGCGCACCAAACGAGTTCATTAGAATTCATTTCCTTTTGCCAAGTAGATAATTAATCGTTGATTTTTCATTGTTGTTCGCGTTGAGTGGTTTTAGAACTCAATCAAGACAAGGGTTACACGACGACGATGATGCTATTTGAGAACAAGGTTTGTCATGTTCAAGGGCGGAAAACGAAAATGTCTTCTCTTTATAAATGAATGGTTTGAATTTAAAGGAAATTAGATTAACTGAACTGATGCTTGAACGGAGGCGGAGGTTGAAATCAACGATTTTTTTGACAAAATAAATACTAACGATGCGATGGGGCGGATATGCTGTTGCACCTTGCTGCATATGGTAAAAGCGTGGAATATCAATACGTGTGGCCTTCGAGTTTTATTATAAACTACTTGAATTTGGTCATTTTGGGAAATATCCAACTCTTAGAAAAGAGGTTGTGAGATAAGCACAAAGCCCCACCACATTCAGAGAAGAGCTCTTTGCCCTGAAGTATAAACCAACTATTTGTACTGCATAGTAAGGGGACAACTCGGACCACTACCTTGTTGTAGCCAAGGTACGAATGAGGATATCTTGTTCACGACCAGCACGAACTAACGCTGTGAAGAGATATGATGTCGGAAAGCTACAATCGCAAGAGATTGCCAATGCCTTTTCCAATAGAGTGTCCCTTCAATTATCCTTGAATCCCATGCCGCCAGCATTAAACATTGAAGACCAGTGGCAGCAATGCCAAGAAGCCATCAGAACCGCTGCCTCTGAGGTTCTGGGTTTCAGTCGCCCAACAAAACGAAACCCATGGTTCGATGAAGAATGCATGCAGGCAAATGCAGCCAAGCAAAGAGCACGACAAATGCTTTTGCAAACACGAACGAGGGCTGCTTACGATCAGTATAACCAGATTTATAAAGAGAGAAGAAGGGAAGAACACCGACTTCTCAAAAAGAAAAAGAAGCAGCATGAGAAGCGCTCGTTTGAGGAAATAGAGAGGTGCCATGACAAGAACGAGATTCGGAAGTTTTACCAAAAGGTAAAAAGATACTGCCAGGTTGGCAAACCCCGAACTCAAGCCTGTAAAGACCAGCAGGGAAACATAGTTATAGAGTCACAGTCGCTACTGAGGATCTGGAAAGATCACTTCTGCAGACTGCTTAATGGCGATGAGGACACAAATTCCGCTGTCAGGCAGATTGCCCTATTCAGCTTGGACGATGATCAAGAATGCCGTCCTCCCGACCTAGAAGAAGTTAAGCTTGCTATATGCAAACATAAATCAAATAAGACTGCAGGTGCAGATGGCCTTGATGCCGAACTTTTCAAGGCAGCTGGAGATCAGTTGCAAAGGAGCATGCACCAGCTGATCTGCATGATATGGTCGGAAGAAAGCATGCCCGATGAATGGAACCTCAGTATCGTATGCCCGATCCTAAAGAAAGGAGACCCTCAAAATTGCGCCAATTATAGAGGGATAAGCCTCCTGAACGTCGCTTATAAGATCTTGTCTGCTGTAATATGTGAACGTCAGAAACCCCACGTCAATAACTTGATAGGTCCTTATCAATGTGGTTTTAGACCAGAGAAGACCACAATAGACCAAATTTTCACATTACGGCAGATCTTGGAAGAAATCCGAGAACGTAATATCGATATTCACCATCTTTTTATCGATTTCAAGGCCGCGTATGACAGTATCTACAGAGACGAGCTGTACAGAGCCATGTCTAGTTTCGGCATCCCTGCAAAACTAGTACGACTATGCAGGGTTTAGGCAAGGCGATAAACTGTCATGTGATTTCTTCAACATCATACTTGAACAGACTGTAAGAAACTCAAACGTCAACACCAGAGGAACAATCTTTCAAAAGTCTGTACAATTACTCGCCTATGCAGACGATATAGACGCCTATGCAGATATATGAAACAGCTGGATCTGCCACCACCATTCTTGATTATCATGACCTTCGACTTTTCCCGGTTGACTACCAGTTTTCATAACGAGCAATAACTAATCCATTTGTTGATAATGAGCTGGAGTGATTCTAGAGAATATGCGAGCAAAACAATATCATCTGCAAAAATTAGATCTTTTACTGACATTCCTAACCCAAAAATGTTGAACATTAGGTATTTTTGTCAATTTTATCGAAAGCAGCTTCAAAGTGGATAAAAAAGACGCAAAGTTTCTTGTTTTTGTGTAAGAACAAGTCCGCTATAAACTTAAGGAGAAATTTGTAGTCTATAGTTGAATAACCTGGTCTGAAGCCCGTTTGAAATTTCTTTCTTTTCATCTAGCCAGGACATGAGCCCATTTTGGAGCGAATATTTTATGTTAGGTGTTTAAGAATGAGATTCCTCTGTAGTTTGCAGGATCCATAGTGTCTCCTTTTTTAACTACCGGAAAAATGAGTGCATATTGAATAGAGCTTCTGCCTTTTCCGTCTTGATTCAAAAGCTGCGAAAAATGTTTCATGCAGTTGACCACTGACCAGGCTTTTGACTTTACGCTCATGAAACAATTTCTTCTCTTCCTTACACGTGGTCTTATACTTTTGGCTATGTTCATTATATAACTGTTTTGATGAACTTTCATTTATTCGTAATAATGTAAATTATAAATTACATTATTATTATTTTACATTCTATAAAAATTTTTCTTATAAGTAATTGGTTGCACCCTGCCTTACGCGAGTTCAACTTTAACACAAATTGCTCGGCCCCACCAGTTGCGTAAGTCTGGCATATTAATGTATATAAACTCTAATGCTAACGCAGGTATGCAAAGAAAAAGCTTTCTGGATACTTTCAACTGATTTCTATGTATTTAGGTGTTCTGAAAATTAAAAAAATTCTCAAAAAGTTCTAGAACGTCAGGTTACTTTGCTAAGCCCAAAATTTTCTTAAAAAATGTTTTTTTTAGCTAATTTGAAGTTATAAATAAATGAGTACATTTTTATTTTGTTATTATTATTATTACTTTTTGTGTCTATGGGATAGTTGAGACTGGACCAAAAAGTGTTGGCCTTCGAGGGAGCTTAAGGTTGGCGAAAAGAACGCTCTGCATATAACTCGTTATAAAATTCTTTTACCGCCGCCTCACTTAAAGCTGGAATTAACGAAGCAATTTGTGAAGCCACTTCTAAGAGATGAAAATTGCTTCAAATATGATATTGTAATGCCAACCCAACATTTAATACCAATTTCCTAATAGAAAACGTTCAACCGAAAACACAAGCGGCAACACTAGTGTAAGTGTAGAAATATACCAGGAGGGGGAATGTTTGACAGCAATGTTAAGACCATGTGGAAATTACTGGGAAGTTGTAGATGTAATGTCATTCGATATAAATAGGCAGCCGAGGCAACCAGATGTCGGTTTTGATCATAGAGTGATGATGTAAAGAGTGAGCTAATGTGAATAAAGTAGAGATAGAACAAAAGTGGTAAAATTAAATGAAAGGTATAGTTTTAGTATTGCGAACTAAGCGCACGTTACAATATTAAAGTTTCTAGGCCTCTCGGAGGCATAGTTGAAAGAAGGTATTTTCACTGGACCAGATATTACGAGCATATGAAAGTCATTTTATTTAGCACACCCAAAAATATAAGAGTATCGTAAAAAAAACCAGAACAGCTCTCAACTTCGATTTTTTTGCAGACTTGTGTAATTAATTGTTGAGTGGGTTAAGGACCCACAATACTCACTCACCAAGTCTCCTCTAAAAATGTGTCTCCCCATTTCGAAAAATGACTAAAACTTTAAGTAAATACGAACGAACTACGAAGTCTGTTCTAATAACTTTATGAGAAAGCCTATGAGGTAAAATCATAAATTTAATTATCTTGGAAAAAAGAAGAAGATAATAATAAAATCGAATGGGAGTAGGTATAAGGCAAAAACTAAAATAATTGCCAAACCTGGAATGAATATTAATGCAGCTAAACATAAAACGCGTCCCATTAACAAGTGCCATCGAATTTGGAATATAATTTGATTAACGAAGACACGTTTACAAAATAAACAAACTTTGACTTCACACAATGACTAAACGACCTAAGCGTTCGCCAGTGATTCGCATTTACTTGGAATTGTGTTCAATGTCCCAGAACCAAGAGAGACGAATACCAACTCCTTTGTGTGTGTAAATTGTCAATTTATATGGAAATTCAATTTAAATTACATGGAAATTTCTAGGAGACGCGCTTGCTTGCTTTTTGGCTTGCCATTGCCATTGCCATGTTGCTTATACAGTTTATTAGTGGGTAGGTCTACGTCTAGCTTTGTGCGTTGCGTATTTACATAAAGCTATAGCTAGTCCTAGTGATAAAAATCGAATGCATATATTTTCGAATTTGTGTAGTCCTCACAAATAATCAATTAACTAAATAATTGAAGTAATTTTCAATTTCCAACAAAATTTGCATACAAATTTGCGATAACGCAGGCATTGATGTGTTAAATATGCCGCTTCTAAATCGTGTAATCTGTTTGAATAATTTTTTAATTGCATTGACTAATGATCACTAGTTTTAAAGGCAAAGGAGTAAATTTAATCGTATTATCCTTGTAAATTGCTCATGGGACTAAAAACATAGTGTTAGTCAGTGTGAACAAATTTTTATTTGATTTTGGGATAAAATTGGGACTGTAATGTCATTAGTTTGTTTAAAGCTTAGGCGTTTTTTGAATGAAAAGACCACTTGATTAAATCGATCAAAATGAATTATTCTAAAAACTCAATGCACATTTGAAACATTATTTGCTTTGAGCAGTAACGATAACGATCCTAGAATAGCTACATCATACATTTTGCTTCATACATTTGAATCATCAATTTCAGTGTTGAATAGGCGTTAGCATCAACTAAGGGGATAAAACGAGCGATTACAAGAAAATAGGTGAAAAATTACGGACTGGAGAGGGATGGACTGTTGTTTTTGTTATGCTAATGAGAAATGGATGTCAAGATGTATAAATCGATATAGGGAAGCTTGTTTAGAGATTTCGAAATAGAAAAATACAGTTGGTGAATGAAGCGTATTTCAACTGAGATATCAAAAAATAGCAAATAATTTCGATGAGTCAGAGAGCTACATTCCCTAACAGATAATCGAGATGTCTTACAAATCTTAACTAAAACTACTTTTTAGGTAGGTATAAATCGAAATTAAAATAGAACACATATGACTATTGAGTAAAAGTAAACAATCAATGTTATATTATTTTGCTATTTCACAGTAGAGAAAGAGAACAATGTCTAGGCCAATCATAAAAAGTTCAGACACAATCGCGAAGGAAAAAAAAAAAAAAAATAGTGCGTGGACCCTACCCGCGAAACAAGGGAAACTTTTCACTTCAAAAACTAGGTATTAAATATTTTCTATTATTTCATTTGAATTTGATTTTTTATTAGTCTTTTCAACAATTGCTACGCTAGTGAAATGTATAAAATGTGATGGAAAAGTAAATTTTCAGTCGACTCAGAAAAAAGGGTTTGGATTTAGCATCAAAGTATCGTGTCAAAGTTGTAAACAAATTACAAATGTTCCATCTAGTGTAAGAATAAACTTTGGTATTTTCGAAGTTAACTATCGGTTTGTTTTCGTGGTGATGATATTAAGCCTTGGATTAGTTGGATGTGAAAAGTTCTGCGGCTTGATGGATCTGTCTAGTAGGTTTTTATCAACACCGACGTACCATAGACACATTCAAAAAATGTGCTCGGTTATAAAAGAAGTAGCAACTCGATTTTTCTCATCTACAACAAAGGAAGAAAAAGCAGCAACAGCCGAGGATAAAACACTGAAGATGCTGACGAACTCACTGTATCAGATGACAGTACATGGGAAAATGATTCTCATCTTTATTCGGCGTAACCTCGTTAATCGTTTACTTTACAGGTAAAGTCCTTGACATTTGCGTGAAAAGTTCATATTGCCATGAATGTTAAACTTGGGAACATAAATTTAACACTGCCGAATACGAAGAGTGGCATGAAGTTCGTGTTAGTGCTGGACAGTATCGGGCAAATCATACTGGTGCACCTGGAAATATGGAGGTCGAAGCGATAAAAACCATGCTTCAACGCTCGGTAAAAAATGGTGTACGATATCGCAACTTATATCGGCCACGGTGACTCTAAAGCTTACTCTGGGTTAGTGAGTTCTAAACCTTATGGTGATGATTTTTTAATATTGAAGAAAGAATTTGTAGGACATGTTCAAAAAAGAATGGGCATTAATTTGTCTACGTGCAATAGTCTAAAATACGGTTGTAGATACTGAAACTAAGACTAAAAAGAAAATCAAAAGAAAGAGTCTGTCTAGTAAAGGGAAGCTTACGGCCAAAATGATTGATAAACTGACGGTATACTACGGTTTGGCTATTAGACGCTACTCTGATTCCATGGAAAATATGAACAATGCTATCTGTGCAACATTCTTTCACTACAGTTCGACGGAAGAGAATCCACAGCATGAAAAATGCCGGAACGTCGCGGGCTCATGGTGCAAAAAGCTGCAGCTGCTGCCAATGCATTAGGTTCGTTTAAACACACGTACACGTACAGTGCTATTCCCGAAGACGTTTCGAATGCCATCAAGCCATATGAAGATCAGAGGAAAGATGCTAACACTTGGAGCGATGTGTCGGCGGCTTCATGAAGAACAACAATGAGAGGTTGAACCAACTTATTTGAAAAATCTCACCAAAGCACTTGAATGGAACTTCTTGCATCGTTGAAATTCATCGTCAGCATTGCTTCTGAAATGTACATCTGAGGAAATATAAAAAGTGTTTTAATTGCTAAAAACTTTACTAATCTTTTCATTTCTTAGATTAAAAAACACGTGGATTATCTCAACTGAAAAACTACTCAATTTTTAAAAGTCGATGCCACTCATAACTTCAAAGCTACTGCACCGATCTTTTTGAAATTTTGAACACTATTTTCGTAAATAATTTACGAGGTAGTGACGAAGACTTTTTCCAAATTTGTTGATTATTGTGATTTTACAGCAATTAGCAGATTTTTTCACGAAAAATCGCGTTTTCACTTCAAAGTGTTCTAAAAAAGTAAAAAATAATAATTTCGAAAAACTCCCTCGACGTTACCTAATAAAAAATATTATCTAACGAATGAACTTTTATTTTTTGATTTCCGATTATCCAGCACAAAGCTATGAGGGGCATCGCAAATCGCCCTTTTTTCGAAGAACGTCCAGATAATTGCTGCCATTGCCGTAGTTTTTAATATTTCTTTGTGAAAACTTGACACCACGCTCTTGAAATTTCATTCACTTTTTGATGTGTTATTAGTTTCAATAGAGAAAATAGAACTGGCTCCTCACAAGAAATTCGCAAAAACAAACCTTTTTTTAACGAATTACCGTTTAAGAACGGATTTATGCAAATATACAGTATATTTGCAAACAGACTTTTGAGATATAGTGATTTGCTCATACAGCATTTAAAGATGAAGAATCTTGGGTCTCAGAATTTTGACCTGCGGTATTTTGATCATATGTACAGTATTTCGTTCATACAGTATTTTGAAATACAGAACATGAACCATACTGCATTATGAGCATACAGTATAACACAGTATTTTGAACTTACAGTATTTAAAAGTACAGCATTTTGGCCCTTTCCCGATGGTTTTTGCACAGAAACTCGGATTGAAGTAGTTCCGCACATTGAGATTATATATTCCTTTTGGATAAAACAAACCCTTTCAATTGATGCTCGTGCTCTTTCACTGAAAGTATATCTGCCTTTTTTGTCTGTTATTTTAAAAACTTCATAAAACATTTTTTTAAAACCTGGTATATTAGTTTCAGGAACGTTGAAACCCAAACCAATCTTGGTGCCAACGTTTGATATTTGATATTGAACCGAATTATTTCAGATCATCTTATGGAGCCTTGTATCGCTCATTTTCGTTATCCTTATCAGGTAATTCGAATTCTACTTTCAGCTTATAAATGAAAATGTTGACAAAACCTAAGTAAAAAGCTAGCTGCATGCAAATTTGTATATTGCTTCACTACTTCCCAATTCGATCCATTAAATTTTCACTGCTCTTCTCTCGATGCTCTTCTACTCCCTTTTTGAAAAATCTTAGCCTTTGCCTTGTCTATATTAACTTCCAAACTCCATATTTTACATTATGAGGTTGCTGACTTTGCTAATAGGACAACGCCACAGCGCTCATTATCACTTTAACTGTGTGGTCACAAAATCTGATTCCACAAGGTAGCCACTCTCCCAGAACGTCTAAATAAAGTGCATATAGTAAAGGCCTAAGATTGCACTCTGTGAAAAAGGCACTAGTCATTTCCAGTATTCCTGATTTATATTTCTGTCAAATACTTGCGTTAAGGATTGTTGGTATAGTTTTTCTATAACGGTACTACGAACAATTTTTGGTCCAGTATGAGAAAACAAGATTTTTTTTCATAATTAACGCGCACATCAAGGGGTTATGGCTACCCTTATAATGTTATAGAACACAGTCCTAGCATTAAGAAAGTAGGAGAGGTTTTATTAGGAGACACCGAATCACGTTGTTTTTGAACTTCTGTGAATCGTATTGCCAGAGAAAAACAGGGTCAAGTAGAGCATTTCACATTCGGGTGGTGTGACTAAAATATGAAAATCTATACTTGACTGTTGTACGCCCGAAGTTGGGCTCAAGGTAAAACTGATGAGCATTCCTAGCGAAGCGGGTGTTGCGGCAAAATTGTTTCAGGGGATGAATGCAGCTGGCTATTTCACTAGAGCACTTTTTCTGAAAAAAGCTATAAAAGAGAGAGAGAGAGAGAGAGAGGTGACATTTCGACGTTGATCAAGAGAATCGATCGATTCTACGATTGAACTATCACCTATCAATTTTAACGCTCTGTTTTGTACCCTATCAAGCAGGTGCAAAGAGGTTTGAGGATGTTTGAGATGTGTGGAGAAGAAGATAAAACAACGAGCTGTACTGTGACATGGGCATGGCAAGAAGAATACACCTCACGAGGATACGATAATACTATGGCTATGCCACGTAGAGCGAATAGACATCAACGCTCCGGCTCGACAAGTTTTCGAAAGAACATTGCAGGGACATCGCGATATGGAAGGACTTTGTTTGGAATGGCCCATTACCAGGCGCAATCGACCGATTAAGAGTGTTAGAGTGGGGAAAGCTCACCCGAAATCGAAGTCGTTATCGAAGGATGTTGGGTGAAAGAGACTACCTTAGAAAGTAAGTTTGTAAGATAATTGTTTTGTACTTTGTTTTTATTTAATTGTCAATTTAATTTTGTAAGAAGTGCCCTCTTATCTTCCTTATTTTGACTTTTCTGGCAAAACAATATTAATGCATGGTTGTTTTTTTCCGTTAAAAGAGTTTAGCACATTTTGTTGATTTTTTAAATGTTAGAGAGGCAGTCTCACATGTCAGATGGCAGAAACAAGAGAAATAAAAAAAAGAAAAACTTTAAACTAGAATGGAATACTTTAGAAAAGAAATAAATAACGACGACGGCAGGAAGTTATTGAATTGAATTGTTCCTATAAGAAAGTATCCACTACACCACAAGAACACTACACCGAATTGACAGACTTCCATTCAATTCGACCGATTTCTTTTGGCAAATGATTGACAGCGAACCAATAGAGGACGGTTGAGGACGAACATAATATCTGGATGGTTGTGATCAGGATAGAAGAGTGTCAAGATGACTGAAGAGGGTCAAGGAGAGGCAGTGCGTACAAATTTCCATTTACTGATTGCTTGCGGTGTAGTGTTGAGACTCGTATGAAATTGTCCAAAGAACGGTAGCAGGCAAGGATCAAGTAGAGCTATGAATGCAATGATGGGTGATGAAAGAATAAAGATGGGAATTTACCTTCATTAGCAGTACTTAAGGAATGGAAGTGTATGGATTATGGCAACGGGCAGAACAGGTCATACCAAGGTGAGTTTGCTGGAAGTCCTTCTCCGGCTAAGTCGTTATATCATCCGACGGTATACTGGATGGTAGAGTTGGTTACGCAGAGCAGATGAGATGCATAGAATCAGAAGAATGTCAGGGCAGTTACAAAAACGAATAATGTAAACACGTTAGTGTTTCAGGATAAACCACTTTGCTTGTTTTGTAGTTGGTCAAGTATAAACGCCGATCATTGTTTTCACTACAGCTGATCTTATTTCTCTATTTTTGGCTCGGACAACTTGTAAGACCCTTCCTTTTGGCCAAATGCTTCTAAGAAAGTTTGCGTCCACTATTATGAAAATATCACCCTCCGATATAAGGCTTTAAGTTTTAATCGTTTCTGCTGTGAACTTCACAACCATTGGTTTCCCAATCGTATTGGAAAAAGAGAAAGGAGAGAACTGCTTAATTATTTTTTTTACTTAATTGGTTTAATAGTGCTTCATATTTTGACAGTCACTATCACTATTGCCACTTAGATTACTCTCTCATTTTTGTCCCCATCCTCTCAACTGTTAAGTAAAAGTGGAATGCGGAGTTATGTGAGTGATGCTCAAATCCACTGACAAGGTTGTTAACCATAGCAGATTCTTCTGCCACCATTTTCTAAAATTCTTAAACATTTTCAAAGTCTGTGGCTTTGGACGGTAAGAAATACCAAACAAATTTGCACAGTTAAGTGGTTGAAAATGATATGTGACGCCAGAATTCGAAACTTGGAAATTGATTTTACTTCCCCTTCTCTATTCTTCTCTTGGGTACATTTGTCTTTTTTAAAGTAGGTACAGGTATATAGTATTCGAATGGAACTGACCATGAACAACTCAAATCCATATTTTCACACTCCATTGAAGTATGTAATAACAAAGTCAAAGCGACAGAGTCTTAATTATTCTAGTGCTCCATCCTACACAAGGTTATGTACAGAAATATAAACATACAGACTTTGAACCCAATTCAAACAAAGCAAGACCAACTTATAATCACTTGGGACCGATCGAAATTCTTCCCAAAAACTAATGGAAAAGGCAACTTAGCCTATGACTGTTAAGAACAAGTCTAGGACAGTTCATGATTTCAAATAAAACTTCTCAATGCAAACAAACAGAGAGAAAGAGAGAGAGCAAATGCCTGAAAGTTCATTTTAGATATACCCAAATAGAACCCGAACCACTCACTCAAAATAAAACTCATTTAATAATATTCAAACTTATAGTGCTGTTGTTCTAAGAATTCTAAAGAAAAATTTGACAAACTTTCTTCCATCACACACACAACTCTTTTACTTTCATAAACCTAATCCCTTTTTAAGGCCGTAAAATGTAAAAGAAACACAAATAACAGAAAAACACATAAAGTTGCCATTCAAATAATCTCCGTCACAAGCCTGACTACATTTTCCTTCCTTTTATTTTAATGTCAAACAAATTGAGTCCTACGCATACCTAATGTACATATGTTGTACTCCTTGTAAGAAACGTCGACAGGTTTATCTCTCACAACCTCAAAAGTAAATATTAATTTACATCCAGAAAAAGGAACAAGAAAAAAAGTTTTAACGACAAAAGTCGACTTTGTCAACTCTGTTTGTGCGTTATGTGTCGTGTCAAAATATTCTGAAGTACCTTCGTCTTATGCTTTTTGTGTAAGTGTTCTATCGTTGATCCTTTCATACAGTGACATGTCCTAAGTCTACAAAAAGGAAACACATGCCAGTCAAAAATGTTCCCGTCATCGTTAGGTATACGTAAAGTCATCATCATCAGATTTTGAAACTCAATATTTGTTTTTGTTGGGATTCATCTAATGAAAGGCCATACCAGTCAAAAAGTTTCTCGTTAAGGTTTTTTGACTTACAATATTCAAGAGAAAAAGTATTGTGTAAAGAAACAAGGAATTTTGTAGTTGTGTATGTGATTCCACGAAAGTCTTTCAAACTCATAAAATCCTATCTTAATTACGAAAGAAACCTATAAGGTCTAAGGCTGGAGTGCAAATTTTTAAAAATGTTTTGATTCAGTTTGTATTTTTGTTTTGCAAACAAATCTCAAAACATATTTTTATAACGGCTCCTTGCCACCGTAATTTGTACGAAATTTTTTTTAAAAATTGTAAGACCCATATGCGCTAGGCCTAGAGGCATCCCGCTCTATTGCACCACCCTATTATTTTTTTGTTTGTAATTTTTCCCAGAATATATGTACATCCGCTTTGAGCGAACAAAATTTTGTACGGTCACAGAACTGGTGACAAAAACTGCCACTTTAGGCCGCGATGAAAAAGTTTGCGATTTTTTTTTTGAAATTTCGTGGTTCATTTAGAAAACAAAGGTCTGTCTAAATTTATGTTGAAATGTACTAGAAATTTAAAAGAAGTTTTAGATTTGGATCAACAATTTCAAAAGTTATAAATATTTTGACAGATGAGTGCAGTTGTTACATATAGTGACTAATTAAGCAATTAACGATGGCGAGGAAGAGACGACCTTACTTAAATTAGGTCGTCGCAGTCAATCAAATGTGCAAAAAGCTAACTTACGTACTTACGGCACTGATGAACAGAGAGAGACAGACATAATGAAATTGAGCGAATCCGCAGACTCAGTACTCCTGTGATTCTGTGCATTCCACTATGATCCGGCAATTGATTATTGTGTCGACAAATCGGTGACAATTGGGGAAATGAAAATAGTTTGCAAATATTGTGAATGAGATCTAGAAAGCCGTTAAAATACGATGGTGAATCTATTGGAATATGTTGTGCTAAAGGCAGGGCGTAGCGAGGTGTGGGGGGTACAGTGTTGACCCCCCCCCCCCCCACGATATTCCCGAGTCGGCAAATCGAGGAAAAAAAAAACAAAGTAGATTTGTCAATTAAGTCAACTCAACCAAAAAGACACGAATGGAAGTGCTTACGATAGTCGATTTGCTGCCCAAAAAAATAACAAGTCGGCAAATTAAGGTAGAAAAACAAAGTAAATTTGTTAACTGCCGAGTCAAGTCATCTCAAGCAATAAAGAAACTAATGAAAGCTTTTTTGTCTCAACTCAGCAATTCTATAATCAGGGACCTGTTTCACAGATAAAACAACACAACATTGCATACAACTGTAATACCAAATACCAACATTCAATACCAAATTCCTAATCGAAAACGTTCAACCGAAAACACAAGTGGCAACTCTTTAAGGTACATCTAATGACAGGTCAGTGGGTGTGAGTGTAGAAATATACCAGAAGGGAAAATGGTTGACAGCAAATGTGGAGACCATGTGGATCAATTTGGAACGCTCTAGATGTATTGTTGATCTATATAAATAGACCGCCGAGGCAACCACAGGTCAGTTTCGATTATAGAGTGATAAAGTTAAGAGTGAATTGTTGTTTACAAGTGATAGTCTAAAAGTCGAGTTGAGGTCGAATAAAGTATATAGATACTGAATAAAAGTGGTAGAATTCAATTGAAAGATAAAGTTTTATTTTTGCGAATTAAACATACAACAATTTTATAATCATACATCACATACATCCGATGAGGACGATGGAAATTTTCAACAAACCACTTTTTTGATTTCACGACATTGCCCATTAATGAAAAAATGGTTGGATGGGTCTTCAAAAAGGCCACTAGGTGTTACGTATCTTAGTCCGACTACCCAAAAATGAATTTATTGATCTCTTGGGTAATGAAACTCAAAAAATCATTGTGAATGAGATCAATAAAACATTTTTTTGGGAATGGTTGACACAACTCCTGACTCATCGCCTTAAGAAAGACTTGCTTGGACTCGATACCTAGTCCAAACCGACGAGAAACCTGTCCCTATTGAACACAGTTTGGAAATGGATGTCGTTTTAACAAAAAAGGCTGAAGAATATGTAGTTGGCCAAAAAAAATCATATCTTCACTTAAATCAAAAGGTATTTCTGTTTCGCGCATGGAAAATTTTACGTCGCATAATCGCGCGTCGGAGAACCGTATTCGGTGTTTATTTACGCACCACAAAACAAAACAAAAAATATAGTGTATGAGAAAGCTTTAAATTGATAAACAGACTGTATAATAACAGTGTGTGTCTGTCAATATCAAATTTAAAGCTTATAAATAGCCATTATTTCAGGAAAACTCTGTTTTTTTTTTTGTAAGTAAGCTACATGATGTGTCGAAAATAGTAATAATACTTCAATCTTCATAAAAAAATGCTTTTTTATTAATACGGATTCGTTTTGTTTGTTTTGAAATTAATTTTTACAAAAGTATAAGTCTCTTATTTACCGAAACACAAAAAACACATTTTCGATACATTTTCTTAAATGTTCACCATTGACTCTGGCGTATACGTACTATTTTTTTTTAAGTTTTATTCAGATAATAAATTGTAACTACTTTCAATACATTTTATATTTAAGAGTTCAATAAGAAAAATTTAAGTTGTTGATCAATTTATCAATTTAGTCTGTATCTATACAAATTCATTGAACTTATTCATTCACATATTTTCACGTGAACGGAAGATTCCCTCAGGAACGGAGTTGGAAATGGAAACTTAGAAATTGCTGGACAGATTTCAAAAATTCTTTCGGCAGTGGGATGCCACATGGTCCCTCAGTAACTTAGCGTATATTTCATCGCTTGGTCTTAAGGTACAGACCCGGCCTGGACTTATTCCAAAAACTCTGTCATCGATAGAGTGCTTAATTGCCCCTGCCACTCTGCCACTAGAATGAAAGCTTGGGGACTGCTTTACTTAATTTGATAAAAATAGGGCCTGAGCTACACCGCTGCCGGGCTGATCAGCTAGTTTTAATAATAATTTCTAGAACTCAAGACGAGAAAATCGACCTTAGCCAAATTCCAAAAAAAAGGAAGAAAAAAGGACATCATTGGAAACACAATCATTAAGCTTAGCCTGCACGACAAAACCTTCCAGGACTAACTCAAGCTAATCGATTCTAGGGGGCTTAGCTGCGACGTTAGAAGCTCACGCTTCCCTCATCCCAAAATTTATAAAGATAACCATTTATCTTACTCTCAAGTTCAGTCAACCGACATGACAGCCAAATTAACCATGCTGTGACCGCCGCGCCGGCCCCACAGTGCAATAGATGCCGTAACTTTCCGACAGTCGAACTTTACCATTGCCCTTCTCTAGTCAAGTTACGAATGAAGACATCCTGTTCACGACTCAAGTGAACTAGCACTGTGAAACGATACTAATGATGTCAAAAAGAAAGAGATAACCAATTCATTTCCCATTTGATTTTTTGAATCCTATGCGTCGCAAGTTAAGCATTGAAGGCCAGCTACCTAGCTATCGTAACCTCACACTCTGATGTTCTGGGATTCGGGGATCGGTCCTTAAAACGAAGCCCATGGTTCGATGTTGGATACAAGCTGGCAAATGCAGACAATCAGAAAGTATGACAAATGTCGAGGCAAAAGAAAACAAGGCTGGATTTCTCTTTTGACAAGTATAAGGAGATTTACAAAAACAAAGTGAACAACACCGAATTCACAAGAAGCAAAAGAATCATCATGAGAAGTGTTGGTTTTAATATACCTAATAAAAAAAAAGATTATGACAGAGTGGTAAGTCTTGAACTCAAGCTATAATTACAAATAGGGACACATTGCGACAGAATCGCAGTCGCTACTGAGGATCTTGAAAGACTGCTTAACGTACGTCAACGAAGAAACGAATTCCGCTGTCAGACAGAATGCATTGGACGATGATCAAGAATAACGTCCTGCCGACCAAGAGGAAGTGAAGCTTGCTATATGTGAGCTCAAATCAATTGAAACTGTAGGTTTAGTTGGCCCTTATGCCGATATTTTCATGGCAGCTGGTCTGCATGATATGGTCGGAAGAAAGTTTGCCGATGATTATAACCTCAGTTTCGAATGTCCGATCCTAAAAACGGGAGTTTTCACAATTGCGCCAGTTATAGAGCCTCCTTAACGTCGTGTATAAAATCTTGTCTTTTGTGATATGTGAACGTGTGAAGCCCCACATCAACAATTTGATAGGTCCTCACCTATATGTTTTTAGAACTGAAAAGTCTCCTAAATATAATATTGATATACACCATTCATCTTATCGATTTCAAGACAGCATATATGACAGTACTTACATAGACAAGCAGCCCAGAGCCATGTCTAGTTCTGGAATCTCTGCATAACTCGTACTACTCTGCATTTTGGAGAACTCACTGATATCGATAAAAAAAAACCTGTTATATCAAAGGCGTCAATCGTCTCGGGCTTATTTGTGTAGCTGAGTAGACAAAAGATTTCTTATAGCCCCACAAAAAATAGTCCAACGCTATTAAATCGCACTACCTCTTGGAGAATTCACAGCATCGTCAACAGCTATTTCATTTAGTTTTAGAAACAAATTACCGAGCGTACGCAGCTTAACTGAGCTCACAATTCTTTAACGATAAAATGGCAAACCGATCTGAGCATAAAACAGCTGTCAAAAAGATCTATAAAAAAAATTATTGTCAGATTGCAAACCACATGTTTAAAAAAAAAACATCTTTTGAGTACTACTTTAACTGTTTCCTGTATGGAAATAAATAAACATGACCTGAGTTATATTTCCAAAGAAATACCGGCCCCCTTTAGTGGGTTTCCCGCTTTATTTATTACAGTGACGTTTGGCGTCCTAGCCGAGTAGCACGTTGACCTTCCTTGGCTTGGATTGGGCAATAAACAGGTGTATTTTTCCCTGGTCGGGGACTGCTGGTCGGGCGCCAAATTAACGGTTGATTTAAAAACCTCAGATAGTTTGATGCGTTAATAGAATACATAGACCAGGGTCGATAATTTTTAAGATGGTAAAAAGTGAAAAAAAAATTACAGTAGGATGAAACCCATTGGAAGAGGTAGAAAAAAAAAGGAAAAATAAATTACGGGCGATCTGAGGTCGGGAAGTGGGACCTCAGGGTAAAAAACGGTTAATCTCGATTTCGGGTAAAACTGCAAGTCTTAGGAAAAAATAAATAAATGGCAAAGTTGTAGGTAATACAAAGATCTACAACTTTTGTATTTAATAACCGAATAACCGAGTTTTTGGTTTTTTATTTTTATCTTTTACAAAATAATTTATTTTTTTACGAAATTTGGTGAAACTTACCTTTGTTTGTCTCGAACATACAGTAATTTTTTAAATTTAAAATATTTATTTTTTCACCTTATATTGACTTAATATCGAAAAAGCACCCTAATCTTCCATCGAAAATTCTCACGTCAATTTCACGGTTATTTGAATTTTTCACATAAATTTTGAGGTTATGTAAAAAAGTGAAAATACAAAAGTTGTAGATCTTTTTATTTCCTACAACTTTGCCATTTAACTTTTTTCCTAAGACTTGCAGTTTTACCGGAAATCGAGATTAACCGTTTTTGTCCTTAAAAATTTTTCCCCTCCCCCTTCCCGACCTCAGATCACCCGTAATTTATTTTTCCTTCTTTTTTTTTGTTTTATTCTCTTCCTCTTCCAATGGGTTTCATCCTACTATACATTTTTTGGTTTTAAAAATTATTGACCCTGGTCTAATATTGCTTTAAATTACTTTATTTGAGACACGTTAGGTTTCTTCTTTGAAGCTCAAGACTCGTCATTAACGTCAAATTAAGTGTATTTTGAGCCCTTGGTTTGCATCAGCTCGCTCTGAAGAAGCACTGTGTTTTTGCTGTTGAGAATTCAGGTAATGAGCAGGATTGTCAAATGGCATGTATTTTTCTTCAAGTGACATGGATGTGTGGTGATTTCGTGTTTTTGACAAATGAATACCCGATTTTTTTACATCTCATAAGGTTATCAAGGAAACCTGGATAAAGTTCAACGAACAACTAATTGTCTTCCGTTTGATCGATTGCAAGAAAGATGCGATGGCACAGCTTTCGTTCTGATGGTTCACTGTGTTAGGGTCATTCCCGTAAAAGTTGAAATTTGTTGCTGTTTCTTCATCATGTCGCACTTTGTATTTATAGGATGGTTGTTTGTGAACTGTTGTATGAAACACTTCTGACACCCAGTAATAAGAATAAAATCTCAAATATAAATTCACCCAGCATTCGACTTCTCTTCGGCTCTTACAATACAACCACATCATCGCATTTTCTTTTTTCATTCTTGTATTTCTAAATATGTACATCAACTAAAAAAGGAGAAAACCCCTAATAAATTCACCCTGTTTAAAAAAAAAACAATATTTCATTTTATTCAGCCATCACGGTGTTTATATTGGGAGAAATGAAGGGAAGAAAATGGAAACCATAAACAAAATAAAGTCTTGTTAATCTACGCAATTCTGTGTTGGAGTTATTAAAGTTACAACAGGCAAAAGTCAAAGTGCTAGCAAGCACTCATATTTCTTATACTCTACCTAAACGAACATCTGGATGTGTAGAGGGTCTTCTCGCTACTCGCATCTGAAGCTGTATTATGGCCTTTCTTTTGGGAGGCTGATGTGCAAAGTTGAGTAAGTATTCCACACACCACACGTGAAGAAAGTTTCACAATGACTCTCAGAATATCCCAAAAGTTATGATAAAATTCTGCACTTAGTCGGGATTCATATATACGAGGATGAATCCAACAACACCACAACAAAGACGAACTAAGAGAAAAGGACAAAGAATATGATTTAAGCTTGTGGGTTAGTAATATGATTCAAAACACACACAAACATGAAAACATACAAAACCGAATGTTACGCATGGGTTAACATTTTGCACATTGTTAAATTTGATGGAAAAATTAGTAGGTCACAGAGTTTTATTTGTTTCTTCTTTGTTCAGGGACGTGAATTTTGAAATTTTAATTGTTATCTCTTCTTACAAATTTTTCCTGCTGTTTTTTTTTTTGTTTATTCCTTGAATTGAGCTTGCATTCGCGATTTATTAGTTGAATATGAGAAAATATCTTTTATAAGACCATTTACTAAAACATCAGACATCGTTAACTAACAAGTATGCAAACTTTTGAGTGTTTGGAAAGTATTTCGTAGAACAGAGAATATTGCCACTGCAACCACTAGCACGTACTTGGTCACTTTTCAGTTTTCAACTTCATGCAAGGCTGAGTGGACTTCATGCATCAAATTTATGAAAAAGTTAGCTGAGTTAGTTAGGTATCGAGAGTGATGGTGTAGTATATCTGGGTCAGTATTTCGGTATATAACTTAGCTGATGATATAGTTGCATTAAATTTAGAAAGGCTTCGAAGAAAGTCAGAGGTATTTCGTATCAGAAGCGAATGGATGTGAGTAAAATTTTTTACTTTCTAAGTTTCTTAAACGTTAAACGATTTCGAGGGCAACATAATGACATGATTTGGATGAAGCTTAAGAATTGTTAGTTAAAATGTTGCATTGTGAAAAAGAGGCGAGTATGCATCCTATGTACCCAAGAAGAAAAATGGCAGAATACGGATGACAAGGCCCGTCTTTTGAATGAAGACAAAAGCTTACAAGATGCGTTTTTTTATGCAACGGATCAGGGTTAAAACAATATCATCATTGCCAAAGAGCTACAATAAGCAGCGAGTTGGTCATATGGGAGTCTTATAGCTGTTTGAAGTTTCTTAAATTGATGATACAAGAGCAAATGTCGAGTATTACCATTGCATAAGTTCAACAATTGCATTTGAGAGAGGAACGGAGAGGGAATGGTGCCAAACGGTTTGATTTCCATAATCTTAGGAGCCTAAAGACTAAAGAAGCCATGATAAGGGCTTCAAAGTGGGCCCAGCTGAACCTAAACAGTTTCAAATGAGAAGAATGCTACTCGAAGGCATGTGAAAAATACCCCTAACATAATAGAGGTGGAAAAGCTCCCTTGCAACAAAGAATAAAAAAATGCGCCCACCTGCATTCAACTAAAAGGTTCTTCGTTCAAATCTTACAAACATTTTTGATTTGTGAATTACGATGAAGTGTTGTAATTCAAGTCAATAGGAAGATCCGGGCAGTATTTCTTATTCAAAAGTTTAAATTCAAAAATTAATTATGCGTTGTGCTGTGTGCGGGTGCGATAACAACAATAACAAAAACGATCCAAACAAAAAATAACGTATCATTCCTTACGTTTCCAAACATTGGGTTTTTCTTAAAAAGCGGATTCATTTTTGTAAGCGGAAAGACCAAATTAACCCGAAGACAGGAAGGATTTGCAGTGAGCATTTTGGAACAGATGACTTCCAAACAAACCTCTTGTATGAAATGAGTAACCGCACAGAAACAAGCATAGTTTTTAGAGGTGCTTAAATTTTTCAAGGGGTTGTGAGTCATAGACGGCTCTTACTGAAACCTTGTTCTTTTCCCTCCATTATAGCAACTACATTAGGGCTGTTTTTTTGGGAGGCTGTCTGGTACCTTGTATTGTAAATACATGTAAAGCAAAAACAACAAAAGATACAGGGGATAAAAGAATGAGTAAATTTTACAAGGGATAGATTATTTGAGTTCGAATGAGTTTATCGATGTTTCATTTTTAAATACGACTAGAGACTTTCATGTATCTCGAACAACAGAAAAAGGGGGTGTTCACAAGTGAATGGAAATGAATTTTGTACAAGAATAGAATAGAAAAGAATTTTGGTAACGATTTTTGAATTGTAGAGATGTATTGATTTTGAATTTTTAATTTGCAGGTTCATAGGTATATAATAATATATCGTAAAAGAAAAGATAAAAGCTCTGTTAAACTATTTTTTTGTTCTTTTTTGCATAGTTCCTTAACACATTTTTCGGTGAATGTTGAAATTTTTTTCCAATAGTATCTACTACGTCATATCTTAAAATAGATATATTTATAGATTACTAGCAGACGCAACCACGCGTTGCTGTAGGTCGCCATCTGTGAGGTGCAAGGAACAATGTTTTACAGCTCTCTGTAAAGAAATTCGCTTAAGGCGGCATCTGTTCCAGATTTATGCAATCTATGATTAATAACAACAAAAGCGCCATCTGTTCCAGACTTATTTAATCTACAAATAATAACCATTAAAGAATAGTACACTCGATTTCGTTATTCGTTACATATACAGGGTGTTCCGTACTTCGTGTAACATCCTTTGGGGTGTGATTCTTGGTCATATTCTAAGAAAAAAAATGTATGACAGTAAAGCTCAATTCTCAACTTTGACATCACTTTTTGACAATTTAAGAAAAGGCTAACTTTGGTGTACCCTGACCTATGTTAAATTCAATATCTCTGTCAATACTAATGATAGAGACCTAATCATAGTTTTAATTTTTTGTAGAAATAACAGCTTTTAAAACTGTATTTAAGTTTAGCTTCCAAAGGTTAAGGGTTGCCAGATTTTAAATTTTAAGTGCTGTTCAAATTTTCTTCCCGAAACAAAGTTTTGACTTTGAGGTCATTTTTTTGCAGAAAATGCTTGATAAACATGGAGTTTCTTTATTTTTTACAGATGAACTAAACAATAATAAAAAAAAAACTAGGTAATAAGTGCACTCTAAAACCCATAGATTTTATGATATTTGAAAAAATACAAAATGGGTAAAATTAAAAAAAAAAAAAAAGATTTTTAAATTTGAGGTTTGTTTGAATAAAACAATAATATGGGCACTTTTAGTAGTTTTTTTTATGTATTTAATACAAATACAATTAAAACAAGTGCTCAAAGTGCCAACGCAGACATTTTTTTCTTATATGAGTTTTACAATGGAAATTCAAGAAGAGCACAACGAATATACCAGGACGTTTATCCTTACTGAACATCTGGCAACCCTAGGCCTATAGGAATCTAATTTAAATACAGTTTCAAAGATTACAAGACTACAAGTAAGACAAGAGTTATCGAGAGCAAACACCTACAATGAAATTCAAAAAAGGGCTCTGAAATGCATTCAAAACGAAATAGGCCACTTTGAGCACTTGTTATAACTGTATTTGTATAAAATACATAAAAAAAATACTAAAAGTGCCCATATTATTGTTTTATTCAAACAAACCTCAAATTTAAAACTCTTTTTTTTTTTTTTTTAATTTTACCCATTTTGTATTTTTTTAAATATCATAAAATCTATTAGTTTTAGAGTGCACTTATTACTAAGTTTTTTTTTTATTATTGTTTAGTTCATCTGTAAAAAATAAAGAAACTCCATGTTTATCAAGCATTTTCTGCAAAAAAATGACCTCAAAGTCAAAACTTTGTTTCGGGAAGAAAATTTGAACAGCACTTAAAATTTAAAATCTGGCAACCCTTAACCTTTGGAAGCTAAACTTAAATACAGTTTTAAAAGCTGTTATTTCTACAAAAAATTAAAACTATGATTAGGTCTCTATCATTAGTATTGACAGAGATATTGAATTTAACATAGGTCAGGGTACACCAAAGTTAGCCTTTTCTTAAATTGTCAAAAAGTGATGTCAAAGTTGAGAATTGAGCTTTACTGTCATACATTTTTTTTTCTTAGAATATGACCAAGAATCACACCCCAAAGGATGTTACACGAAGTACGGAACACCCTGTATACCATGAAGCGTCTTATACAGATAAGTATCCGCTTATTTCTTAAGACACTTTTAAAATATAAGTATTGAACTTTTAAACTTCTAAGTAATGTATTTTAGCGGATTACCGACATTTAAAAGTTTTTCGCACTCACTATCAAGTGAACTGAACCCAAGAGTGTAAACAGAGAAAAAAAAAACCACAAGAAAATACTTGCATACATTTGTGAACACCGCTATTTGCTTTCATTTCTTTGACAACTCGTCACGGATACCAACCATCAAACATAAAAACGCGAACCGTTTTTTTGGATTTACAATACAAGGTACCGGACAGCATCCCATAAACACAGCCCTATTACTAGAAACATTGATGCAGATTCCAATCAAGGAAACAAAAAAATCGAGTTGAAACATGAGAAGATAAGAGAACTGTAGATGCCTTCTTACAGGAAGTTGAGGAAGTTCCTCCACGTATATCGATTGAAGGCTCCTGCAATGATATACAAATCAGTTCCTGTCAGAACTGCGACGTTCTACAAATTCAGATTGAAGAGCATGAAGCGAAAATGTATGTATTTATTACAACTATGTATATTGCATCTTTATTGATTTCTTTGTTTATAGACAAAAATTAGAAGAGGAAATCATTGTGTTAATAAAAAATAGAGAGAAGCTTCAAACATCTTTGGCCAAAAGTAGGTTTGAAAGCAAAATGTGGAGAAAAAATTGAGTTCCATTTTCACCTACGGCCAAATTCGAAAACTGAAAACGGTTCTAAGTTAACACATTGGTCAGAAGCAGACGTTGTGAGTTATATAACCATATTCTTAGCGAGTGCAAAGCCATAGTATATATAGTATATATAGCCAAAGTATAGGCTCCGACAAAAAAAAAACAGGTTTCCACTTCCTTCGATACGGACACTTCAACGCTGGGCTAAAAAAATGGACTTGAGAATCTGGCTGGCTATATTTGCCACAAGTTGCCCGTTGAGACATTGGGCCAGCGTACAAACGTAGACGAGCCACGTTAGTGAAGGTGGACTGATGAAGCCATCCGAAGAACTGGGCCCTATTGCACAAACCACTTTTCACTTTGCACTTTGCAACTTTTCAAAATAATAATTTCCTGCAAAGTAAAAGTGCAAAGTGTTTCACCAAAAATGAAAAGCCCATGACTTTGCACTTTGCAGTTTCTGATGTTTTTTTGCAAAGTGAAAAGTGTGGGCGTTTCACCAACTAAAAATGTAACTTTTCATTTTCAGTCGCAATTTGAAAAGTTGCAAAGTGAAACCATTTAAATGGTTTCAACTTCTTTTCGTTGTAATGACTAAACTAAAAACGTTGAGGCCTTGTTTTTTTCACTAAAACAACGACATCCTTTGAAATCGCTATCAATTTTGTTGCACTTTACTAAACCATTTGTTTATTTTCTCTAAATTGTTATTTGGAATGTTGCTACAATGCTGCAATTATTGCTGTAGGTACACAACATTTGTGTAAAAAAAAAGATCGAACTTTTGATGTCTACACCATTATTTTAACAATTGTTATTGTAATTTTTTTATTCATTTATTGAATCATTATTTCAAACAAAATTTACCTTAATATACAGTTAGTAGAGGTAATTAGTTTGAACTAGTATAAAATGCATTAATTATAAGAACAAGTGGCGAGAGCAATTAACAAATACTAATTTTAGTATATAAACACACAAGACACAAGTTAAACCTTTATTGAAGTTTTTTTTCACAACCACAAATTTTTGCATGTAATTTATATTTAAAGTGACCATAGGAAAACCCAAGGGCTTCAACGAAGGAATCTTATTGAAAAAAATCACGTTAAAATTTATTTCAAAATCTTGGATACCTCACACCTTGTTGTAAAAACTTGTTGGAATGACAAAAGATAAGGTTTGCCAAACCTTTTATATTTTATTTAGTTATTGTGCATGTTGAAACTGAGGTAGTCTTTCATATCCAATTCCCTAAACTTGCCCTGAATGTCAAACTGAGTGTTTTTTTAACCCTGGCCGGTTTGCCCTTAACACGCGGTAGGTTTTTTCTGGGGTGAGTTTCGGTAATGAACAGGGCTGTCAAATGGCATATGTATTTTTTTTTTCAATTGACAAGAATGTGTGTTGATTTTGTGGTTTAGCGCTTTTTGAGGACTGGAAAACCAATAATATTTTTTGACAACCCATAGGCTTGTCAAGGGTAAAGTTCAACGAACACACCTATTATTGTTTTTAATGATTGCTTGGCAAAAAAAATAGTACTCATACGCCACAGTAACCTGCCAAATAATAAAATGCCGTCTCAGCTGCGTTAGCTCCTCACGTTTTATATTTGCTGTGCAGTAAAAACTGGTGTAATGTGTTAGTTTGCCGCCCATAATACGTACCGGTGCTCAAAACAACTCAAAATTTAGGAGCAGATACTTTGATTTTGTATTAGTTTGAAATTATTGTGATGGTGCCTGTCCATACGTGTTATGACCATAACGTTATGCTGATAACACCTAGTGTCCAGACGTTGTTATAATTCCTCGCACAAGCTCTCCAGTTTGTGTTGGAAATTTATTTATTTAAAATTTTTATTTATTTAAAAACATAACTTTCGTTTTTGTACTGATCACATCTTATGTTGCTTGAACCAATTTCGCAAAAATTCTAAATCGTAATTAACATCCGAAAAAAGATTAAAATTATTTGCATTAGAAAACGAAAGAAAGAATAACTGTTTTGTAATTTTTTAACTAGCATATATCTACTTTTCTATGAATGACGCATAAATTTGAATAAGGCGGTTGGCAACCCAGGACGAGTCCATGTGACCATGGTGAAAGATCAATTCATATACTATTATGCATGTTGAAAGGTAACTACTCTATTATGAAACCATTATATGAATTCTATAGTACTATTGTATATGGAATCTATAGAACTATCGAAAACGAAAATGGTCCCTGAAAGCCATCTATGTATCCGCCGGCGTACTTTCATTCCCCTGTAATTTTTAGAGCGCCGGCGGATACATAGATGGCTTTGGGCGATCGTTTTTGTTTTCGATAGTACTATAGATTCCATATACAATGATAGTACTCTCAATTTCAACTATCACAATTAAAGTGAGAGGGAAGATAAGTAGGGACTCATCTCCAACCCATTTAAAACCAATGAGAATGAATGAGTTTTCCGACAAATCTGCTTATGAGAATATTATAAGTTTCATACAAAAAGGTTAAACGAACATACATAAGTAAAATACCGTTTCTGAATATAATCAAGTGAATGTACAAGCACCGGTACATATATATGGACATACATATTTTTAAAAATATTTGTTTTTTGATGCTGTTGCATTTTGTGTTGAAGGTGCTTTAGTGCTTTTTGTTAATAAATTTTTAAAATGAATCGTGCTGACAAGAACGGTAAAAAGCTTGCTGTTTTGGAAGTGGTAAAAAATAAGAAAGTAATTTTTAAATTTATTGTGTAAAGAATGCTTCATTACTTCGACTACTTTTTAATTAAAGAACATCCTTTTTGCTTCGTTCCAAAATAATGTTACTTCAAAAAAGGATAAAGAAGAAGCTTGGGAAGAGGTCTTACTAAAAGCAAAATCACTTGGATTGGCCACAGCCAACCGGACGTGGACTTCTGCCAGGGATAATCTTTTCGGGTTGTGGAAGAGTTGGATGCTTGTAAGTTAGTCCTGGGTAATGGGTCAAATGCAGTTATATTAACTTAAATGTTATATTTCAGGCCAAAAGGGACAATTCGAAGAAAACAGGAACTGGAGGGGGAAAAGCCTTTGTTTTTGACGCTGTCGATGAAGCCATTCTAGACATTATAGGGAAGGATTCACCTGTTGCGGAAGGGTTGAATTTGCCAGAAGCAGGAGGTGATGGATTAGACTTGCCACCTTTGGAGCAAACTTCCCGAGCAGATCAGCTTCCTATTTCACCTCCACGAGAGAAAAAATTGTCCTCAAGGAAGAGGAAACTTGAAGCTGAGGAAATGGAACTCATAGATTTAAAGAAAAAACTTTTGAAAATTGAAATTTATAAAGCTAAATTGGAATCTTATAAACTGGAAAATGAATAACACTTACCAGCATCAGAATTCACAAAAGAACTAAAAAATTCCGAAGACAGGGATGAAAATTCATGTTCCAGAGAGGAAAATATTTTGAACTTTTCTGAATATTGAGATAGCGAATTAGTTAAATTTTTTTAAGTGAAAATTGTTTCTTTATTTTAAATTTGTTAATTTATTTTAAACAGAAAAAAAACGTCTCAACTCATTCAAAGCGGTATTGGCATTTTCATTTGGTCGTTCAATATCCTCTATTTCAATGTCTTCGATGTTGTCACTTTCTTCATCGTCGTTGTTATGATGCTCCCATATTGGTGCCTCTCTTCTCACTTCTAAATTATGTAAAATGCAACAAGTAATTATAATTTTCCCAGCAACAGTGGGCTGCATACGGAGGTGATTCAAACAAGGAAACTTTTCTTTCAATATGCCTAAAATAATTTAATGATTGAGAATGCAAAGTTGAACTAGTAAGTACTTACCAAAACTATTCTCAACAATTCGCCTAGTTCTTTTATGTGCTCGGTTAAATCGTTGTTCCACTGGATTGTCTGGGTTGGTCCTATATGGTGTTATTAACCATTCACTTGAAGAATAAGCACTATCTCCTAAAAGAACTGCATTTGGAAATGGGCGGTAACCCGCGTTAAAATTTGCTGCCAAACGGGAATTTCTCAGTACCCTTGCATCATGTACACTTCCTGGCCAACTTACATTAACAGCGTAGAAGGAACGATCAGGGCCACAAACCATCATTGAATTTAAAGCATGCTTTCCATGCCTATTTACGAAGTTTTCCTCATTTATTTTGGGTGCATCGATGTTTATCATCGTCCCGTCAATACATCCAGCTACACGTGGAAAACCTCCTTGAGAAAAAAACTGTGAAGCTATTTCCGAAGAATTATCTGGCCAGCAAATGGTGTTTGTTAGAAGTTCATCAATTATTGCGTCTGAGACTCGGTGTACTACCCTGCAGACTGTTGCCTTGTTTATTCCGTGCATGGATGCAACTCCGTGGTATTGCGCTCCATTTCCCATCCAACGTAGTGTACACAAAAGTTGTTGTATGGGACTTAGACACATATTCCGTTGACTGCAATATTGCAACTTATGTCCTATTTTGGATAAAACAAACTCTATATTTGTTTTTGTCAAGCGAAAACTTTCCACTGTTTGAAAATTATTTGCAATTTCGAAATTTATTCTCAGTTTAACACCTCTTACATAACTATAATTATACTCGTCGTTTTCAAAAAGTCGTTCAAAGCGATTCATTTTAATTTAATATTTACTATACCCGAACTTAACACTTCAAAAGGTGAACTGCAAATGAAATTTTTTCTTTGCAAATTATTGAAAAGCTTTGCAGAATATGAAATGCAAAGTGCAAAGTCTTTTTGTTTGGTGAAACGAAATCAAAGAATTCTTTGCAAATTGGCTTAACTTTGCACTTTTCTGAAAAGTACTTTTCACTTTGCAGATTGGCGTTTGGTGCAACGAAATTTGCAAAGAGGGAATTTTTGTTTTACTTTTCAAAAAAATAATTTCCTCTTTGCAAATTGGCGTTTGGTGCAACGAAATTTGCAAAGTAAAAGTGAAAAGTTGCAAAGTGCAAAGTGAAAAGTGGTTAGTGCAATAGGGCCCTGATGTCACACATGAACGAATTGGAAGTTATGTTCACATCTTTCAACGCTGAAGATTTGGTCACATACACGAATTTTCTCAAAACATTCAAAGATTTGGCCGAGGATGTTGCGGTAGACTCGAAAACTAAAATACTATTTTTCCAAGCACAAATGTTCTTTCGGATACAAACACTAAACCAGGTCAAAATAGAAAATATAAGATCACAAAAAAGGAAGTTTTTTAAAATAACAACATAAGCACATAAATAAGAAAATAAACGTCTCGTGTGACGTATGTGCGCAGTAAAATGAAAAATGAAACAGCAGCTGTCGTAATCTTGTCTTTTTTCATTCATGGTTTACAAACTGCAATCGCAATTTGATGATTTGATTGCGAGAAATGCCCAAATCATAAAATTGAAAGGATTATAAGGATATTTACCAAAGACAACCGTAATTTACGAAAATATTTAGCAGTAGGTAAATTTTAAATGAGGAGTCGCATTTCCTTTACCCCTAAAACACTCTACCAGCTATTTAACTGAAATTCTGCCTGTATTATGTTTACATTTAAAACGAATGTGATTTAAGTACCTTCGCAGCTCAATGCTATCACCGCACACTCACAGCCTCAAGAGTCTGGTTCAAATCCATACATCGCCTAAATCAGCATTGTTTCCTTTTTCGTATGCTCTCCGACAATGAATCACTACAAAACAATTTACCCGTCCAATATGGCTTGCAATTTGGAAAAAATTGCTGTTATTGGACTTTTGTCATTACTGCAAATAACAAAAAAAATAATTAAATCGAAACAAATTGGCTTTGAGTTGCGACTCGCGAGTCACAATATTTATTTGCTCCGAAATATTTTTTGATACTTAAAGCTTCTCAAATACGATTATTGAGTGGCACTATCTTCATTTCGCTCCCTTTAAAAATTGCTAGCAAAACGTCGTAATTTAGGTACTATTTTCTAATCTAAGGTCTATGACTGGAGCTTATTTCTCTCGATTTGATCTTGGAATTCTTTCCGTATGGATGTCGACAAAACTCTGCAAAGGTAGCAACAGTAATGTGATGGCCTTTTGGACGAACAGCTTCTTCGAAAGACATCACACGGGAAATTCTGAATCTGCCATCTATCGTCTGTCGTCTGTAGTCTGTCGTCTGTCGTCTGTCGTCTGTCGTCTGTCGTCTGTCGTCTGTCGTCTGTCGTCTGTCGTCTGTCGTCTGTCGTCTGTCGTCTGTCGTCTGTCGTCTGTCGTCTGTCGTCTGTCGTCTTTCGTCTGTCGCCTGTCGTCTGTCGTCTGTCGTCTGTCGTCTGTCGTCTGTCGTCTGTCGTCTGTCGTCTGTCGTCTGTCGTCTGTCGTCTGTCGTCTGTCGTCTGTCGTCTGTCGTCTGTCGTCTGTCGTCTGTCGTCTGTCGTCTGTCGTCTGTCGTCTGTCGTCTGTCGTCTGTCGTCTGTCGTCTGTCGTCTGTCGTCTGTCGTCTGTCGTCTGTCGTCTGTCGTCTGTCGTCTGTCGTCTGTCGTCTGTCGTCTGTCGTCTGTCGTCTGTCGTCTGTCGTCTGTCGTCTGTCGTCTGTCGTCTGTCGTCTGTCGTCTGTCGTTTGTCGTCTGTCGTCTGTCGTCTGTCGTCTGTCGTATGTCGTTTGTCGTCTGTCGTCTGTCGTCTTTCGTCTGTCGTCTGTCGTCTGTAGTCTGTCGTCTGTCATCTGTCGTCTGTCGTCTGTCGTCTGTCGTCTGTCGTCTGTCATCTGTCGTCTGTCGTCTGTCGTCTGTCGTCTGTCTTCTGTCGTGTGTCGTCTGTCGTATGTCGTATGTCGTCTGTGGTCTGTCGACTGGCAACTGGCATCGGCTATCTGCCTTCGGTCATTTACCAGGTTCCCATGCCTTTGTTAATTGGAAATTACATTAAAAGGAACTTCAAATGAACTTCACATTTGAAGTGCGTTTTCTAACTTTAAATGGTGTCCCAAACCAAACCGACTTGGCATTTGCCACCACAGCGGCAGAAACGCTGCGCTGCTGATAGAATTTTTGTCGTCAGTAAAACTGCAAATACTTAAAAACGCCTTGTCGCTCTTCTCGCCTTAGTGTGGGTACTCTCATAAGTAACCTATATCGCTATATAAAACATAATTTGACAGTCTAATGTACCACTGCTGCTACTATTTGGTAAAGCCTTTAATCTTCACTGAGATAAAATGGCTTGGTGAAACACAACATGCATAAGGCTACTTAGAGCTGGTTAAGCACGAAGCTAACGAACTTAACTGGGCGGTCTGAAAAAAATTCTGAAATATCGTAGGTATTATACAAGGTTTTAAGGAATGTCTAAAAATTCAAATAAATCTACCTGTCGACTTAACACAATTTATCGATTCCAGTCTAGCTTAGTTCTTTAGAGAAGCTTCAAATCTTTGAGATGAAAAGACCAACTAAATACCACCCTTCTGCAGTGGAATTCATATTTTTATTTTCCATTAATTTTATTCGCTCATAAATCTCTTTGAAAAAAGGGGTCAAACGGAAGGACCTAACCGAATGCGATTTCCTTAAACGTCCACTTGTGCTGCAATATGGCAGCAGCGGCCGGCAGCGGCCTTTATCCCGTGCAATTTCAAGTAAACCAAGAGCCAACCACCATCTAACGAATAAAATTCTTTCTTTTTTTATACAAACACACAAACATACACTCCAACACTAGAAAAAACTATGTCCCTATTACAGTTTGCTACACTATAGCCTGTGACTGGAGTTTCATTTTTAAAGCACAAAGGATGCGGATAAGGAATAGGAATAGGATGGAATGGAATGGGATAGCCGAGAATGCAAGACGTGCTCTTGAATTCCAAATAAAATAACTGTAGATTTGTTGTGCACAATTTCCTTTTACGACTCTCAAGAGCAGTAATAAATCTCGCTGAGAATAGTTTCCGGCAATCATTTTGTTTCCACTTAACCTCATTCGATCTTCTCTGTCTTCCAGTAGCAGCAGCAATGGCATGCACCATACACTTCATATACAACTAAACCTCTAAATCCCAATTCAACTATTCTGAGTCTGAACAACGCCCCTCACTCCATGCTCCTTATTTCTGTCGACCACCCTCAATTCACTTTCATATAAGATTAACAATATCGCTACCAGCAATGACTGGCCTCAAGGAGAGGGCTTTTAACTGGCTATCCTGCGCTTATACCATGTTCTGTGATTATCTGGGGCACACTTAATTTTCGGGAAATCCTTTAAATTTTCGCTCTTGGTCATTACACATGTTTCTATTCGAAGAACATTCCACATAAGAGAGAAGAGCTTGTAGGCGCTTCTTACTGTTCTTGTTTAAGGATTGCTTCGAGGTGCGAATGGAAGGCGTTGTCCATTCGAAAATCTAACACACTACATTCAATTCAATTATACTAAATGAACATAAAGGATGCATGTTTCTGAAATGTCTTGTTTCCGTCGTATTCTAGATTGAGATTAGGATAAACGAGTACCTACAGTCTGCACTGAAGTGACATCTTACATGGATTTTCGTATTACATTCAAGATGGGTAGAGAATGCTTTTATTGATCATTGAACGGGTAACTGTGCACCTCCGTATGTATGTACATATTATCCGAACATGAGTGTTCCCAACAGGATAATTTTCTAAGGCGTTTTATTTGGTCCCTACGAAAACTTTTGACTGAGCTCTACCAGATTTCCAGTGCTCACAATAAAAGTCATCATTAAGTCATCCTTAAACTTCCCTTTGACTGAATATTCGAAGAAATAATTCTAATTGGCTTTGAAAAACACAACGGACCTGAACAAAAGAATTTAATTTAACACTGGCAGTGGCGCTGCGGGTAAACGATTCACAAATCAGTCTCGGGATGTTTGTTTCGAATTAAGGTTAATGTAAATTTCTAGCCAGTAAACAAGGAAGGAAGCCTTAATACATCCTTTATCACTTGGACAAGGATAAACTTGAACCTCATTATATTACGGGTTGATTGGCGCCTTCCATTGAAGTGAGGACTAACTCGAAGCATGGGCAAAAGTTTCCAACAAACGTCAATTCCTATTCCTATCTAGGTGCTGGAAATGCGGACCATTGAAAAGCAATTAAATTTGTGTTGCTGACACGTACGTTCAATGTGAGGGGTTGTTAGCTACAGCTACTGCTTAAGTAATCGGAGGAATGAAAAAGAGAAGAAAGCGAATAATGGAATGAGATAGTAGAGAGTAGAGACACTAAGCTAAGGTACTTTTTTCTGTATTTATTCTTTCTTGTGCATGCTTTGTTGCAGAACGAGGACGGCTTTTATAGCTAGGTTTAGGTTTATATTATTTGTATTGAAGTTCTTTAAGCACAAACTTATCAAGAAGATTTGACGTCAAATAAACTTTCTATCTGTCTTGGCCAGATGTTTTCTTTCCGCTGCTTTAAGTACCAAATAACTGGGTTGGATGATTTAAATCTACTAAAAAAAAGTACAAAACAAGCGAATAAGGCATCCGTCTCTTCAATGGAGAGATAGGTAAAACACAAAATTAAAAAGACAATTATGTTTTTTTTTCGGGAAAGACAATTTTGAATCAGTTTTTTTAAATAGGTAGGTACCTCCTTGTTTTTAAGTTTAATTTAATAAAGACATACAAATAGTAGTATTATTTTTAGTACACGTCACACAGTGGACCATTAAGGCAAATTCATTTTTCGAGTAAGCCTACAATGCAAAGTTTTTCAATTCGCAGAATTAAAAAATGTTTGGATTTCTAGGTTAGGTTAGACACACTTAGACCAACATTAGGTCCATTGTGATACCATAAAATTATGCGAGGAAGTAGAGCTCTAAAATCATAACAAATCATTTCATTCAAATGAAAGGTTTGGGCTTGTAGAGCGATTCAAAGTTGAGCAGTTGTTAGAGTAAGAAAAAAAAAAATAGAAAATTAAATTTTTGGTTGTCAAGGCTAATAGAAGAGTGTTGAAAGTGTAATTTTTTTTTGATTATGTACTATGTACTTGTTATATGCTTCCCTACATAAAAACAAAAAAAATATAAGGTTTTTAGATCTGTTAAATAAATTTTATTTTTTTTTTACCACAAAAAGTGGGCAATTTTTCGATTTAAGTACGAGTCATTGAACTAAACTCAACGGATAATAAATTGCCTTGCATATTTCTCCAGCTGCATAAAGATGCATAGAGCTGAGCTAAACAGATTTGATTGGAGGAATCCGGTGTACCTTTTCTGGTTTTTTTTTTTTCAAAATGTTGAAATATATTATGTTTCATTTGGAATCCAGAGTATGTTGAATCTCACAACTTTTTGTTTTTTATTTTTTAAAGTGGGATTTATACTCGGTGAATAAAATTCATTTTTTGATTCATTTCTTAAGTTTAAACAATCATCAGATGTTAACTGATTTTTCTGCGATTTTTTTAATTTTTTTGTGAAAAAGTCCCATCCACCGACCTGAGGTCCATTTGGACTTCACTATTGAAATTCTATGAAAAATTATATTTTTTTTTTCAAATAAATAATTTTTTTTCTATAAAAGTAACAAATTTTATGTTTAGTTAGGATCTAACTTGAAGTTGCTGGCAGTTTCGGGAGACATTTTACACATAAGGTTCTAGTCCTTTACCAGGACACAACATCTACCACATCCATCGCAGGTGATTTTGCTTTTGTTGTTGTCTGCTTTGGGCAAAGGTGACATCTGCCCCTTTTACAAGAGAGCCTTTCGTGGACTGTTGGTAATTTTTCCTGAACTCTCTCCCAGATTCAGCTCAGACTCCATCAGTGCCTATCCGCTACTGTACATAACTACATAACTCACCAACGCCATTTTTCCAGAAAATCCAAAGATGGATGAGTGTACTGGACGATATTGCTTTTTGTTACTGAACTTTATAGGCTCATTCTGGTCATCAAGAACCTCATTCTCTACAAAAGGTTTAGGCACATCTCATTTGTTTTTCCGGATCGTGCCAAGAATGGTGATCTTTCTATCATGCAACCTCAATGCCGAATCCACCGACGTAAAGAAATTCTCAATAGTGAGGTTAAGTCCAGAATTGAAATATGATGGCATCAACGACATCACCACACCATATCCACGACCAAGTCCTGCACTTTGGTCAGAACTACCTTCAGCTACTACAGTGGATAGATAGCCCGTTGAGCTTTCATTCAGCCACCTAAACTTCTAGCCATGATTGGCATATAGTTAGTTGTTTGATGACCTGAACAAACTAAAATAATGATTTTTTTCTTTTGGTAGACATACCTGACAAGAACAGCTGATATGTATGGATTTTTCATTGAGTAATAAAGTAAAACAGACATATTGAAAGGGATAAGCGTGAATCCCAGATTTGCGAAATTTGGCAATTTTTATCGATTTTGTAATAGAAAATTTTTGTAAATGACCTCAATTCATACCTGCATAGTGACATCTCTGCTTAAATCTTATATCACTTCTTTAAAACGAGAATACAATAGCCAGAAGAATTTTAATTGACAATAAAAACCAAGAAAAAATCAGGTCCGGTGGACACGACTTTTGCTGGGTCGTTAAATCAAATTTTTTAAAAAATTTGCCTTGCTAAGGATTACTTTTTCCATCATTACTCAATTCAATTATTATTTTTGAGTAATACTAATAACACATAAAATCGAATATGAAAATCTGTGTTATTTATTGAGTAATTAAATAAAATAACGAAAGGTACTTTGAAAAGCAAGCCAATTTAAAGTATAAACTCTAATTTAATTTCTCTAAAACTATAAGTAGACGAAGTTATGTACTACCTCGAAGTTACTTTTGTCTTTTGTGAAGTTTTGACGAATGTTCCCTGTCCTTGTTTGATTACAACATATTCTTCGTTTTTGACGCTTCAGATTTAATGCTCGCAAAAGCACCTATGACATCTTGCTTCTTCCCATTACGTTAATTTCGTCTGAAGAAGGACTTTTGAAAGAATATTTTCTTCGTGATGACATTTGAGTTGTGTACAATCTCTTAAAAATGTCTCAAAAGTCAACCTGCATAGTTTGGTGAAATTTGCATCCCACGGTCATGCTGTCTTCCGACCATCGCAAGCAGATCCGCTGATGCTTGCTTCTTTCCAGCTGATCACCAGTTTGAAAGAACATTTGCACCTACTGAACTGCGTCAAAAACATACAGAACGCACCCCCAGAATGAAAGTGACCTAACTCAAAAACTGAAATTGTTGGGGAAAGAGCAAGAAAGTTTACAAAAAATAAAGTTTGGATTAATTTTAAATGCATCTCTGCCGTTTATCATTAAAAACAATTAATTTTTTGCAGACATATATTGTGACAGTTCGAGGACGTTTTGGCAGCATTATATTAAATTTAGATGTTTTTTTAATGTACATTAAAAAAATAAATACAAACCACTTTCAAATTGAGTCAGTCTGCTACAAATTTTTTTATGTACTTCTGAAAGTTTTGCAAGATAAGCCTGTTTAAGACGGAAGGTATAACTGATGCTGATGGCATATAATGGAATCCGTCATTATTTTGCTATAAGGTTCTACGAACATAAAGGCGTAAATTAAAACTCAACGTTAAAAAACACAAAGTAATATTTATTTCATTTTCTTATCATAATCTTATTTTTAATATTATCATTAATCAGGTAGTAGTTACTGAGAATCACACTAAAAATTGCTGTTTTTAGGAACCACAAAAAAAGCAAAATAAAAATATTTATTTCAAATCCAAGTTCCATTAAATCCAAGAAGTTCTTATATTAATATCCATCAGGTTATAATTACTCAGGTAGCTACTTGTTACTAAGAATCATATCAAAAATTGCTGGTTTAACTAGCAAATAAACAAAAAAAAAACAACAAAAATCAACTTTTGCATTAAGTAACCTTGTCCAATAAAAACGGTTTCCTTACATAAAAGAATTATAATAAGCAGCGTAAACACTCGGAATCAGGTTTTTTTTAAGTAGATCACTGAGATCTTTCTTTTTGTTAGTAATTAGCTCAATTGCTTCCGAATAGAGCTTTTGCAACTCAATTTCTTCAAGTGCTCGCATTTTCTTTCTTTTGTTTCTGACGGGTAGGGGTCAACTCGCGGCTTTTTTCTCGCAAACGTTCACTTCGCAAAGTACAATACGCAATTTCTTATTTCGCATATCAAGAACTCGCATATTGTTTTTTCGCAATTCTTGTTTGACAAATTGATGTTTGCCTTGGCGTTCATCTTGCTGTAAGATCATTTCGCATTTATTGTTTCGCTGTTATCTAAAACGCTTTACCTTATCTCGCATTCATTTATTTCGCTTTTTGATATTTCGCTTTATGTTATTTGGCAAAATATTATTATTATTATATTTTTTGAATTTGTTTGGTTTTCACTTTATCTCATGTTCACAAATTTCGAGCGAAATTTGTGAACATGAGATAAAGTGAAAACCAAACAAATTCAAAAAATATAATAATAATAGCGAAATTTGTGAACATAAACCAGACTTGGAAAATGTTGAAATATTGGAAACGGAGCAACATTATTCAAAAAGAATGTTACTGGAGATGCTGCACATAAAAAACAACAACAAAGCTGTAAATAGGAGATCGGATTGCGACAATCTCAGCAACATCTACAGCCAGCTGATCAAAAAGGCAACTAACAATAGTTGAAGTGTTGTACAATGAAGGCGATTTTGAAAAATATTCTTCTTTTTCTCGACGTAAATTAAATTTTAATATGTTTTTGTCTTACAACATATCTCACTTAAAATTTTTTTCTTGTTTCTTTAGTCCATTCTAATACACAATGTGTAGCAATAGTTCTTTACAAGTTTGTTTTAAATAGTAAATTGCAATATAACGATGTAAGTTTCTTTTGACATCACACAAAACTGTGAATTAATGTTTATATAAATTTTCTTTTTCCCATTTATGTTAAAAAAGTCCTGATGATGAGCATAACCATGTTCGAAACGTCGAAATAAAACAAAATACAAAAATAAACTAACACCTCTATTTATATTGACCTATAGCCCACATAAAGAATAATTAATTATCCCTTAAGATAGAAAGGTCACGAAACTTATCATATTTGTGAACATGAGATAAAGTGAAAACCAAACAAATTCAAAAAATATAATAATAATAATATTTTGAGCGAAATTTGTGAACATGAGATAAAGTGAAAACTAAACAAATTCAAAAAATATAATAATAATAATATTTTGCTAAATAACATAAAACCAAAAACCACCCACCTAAATGAAAAAATAAGCAAGTTTCTTTTTTTAATTCATAGACTAGCTTATAAAAACCAATATTACTAGCTCCCACGATAGAATTCGTATGTCGATGAAACGATTCTGCATCTGCATAGTTTTGTGTCGTAGGCATTGTTGCATAGTCACCCTGTTTTGCTGAATGCGACATGGCTACCAATCACGTCGACACAAGATGATGGGTTTTGACGTTTGGCGACAGACGGTCAGTTCCTGTATAGCACGCGTTCGACACTTAACCTTTTTTTGATCTCTTACAATACCTGAATTAACCTAACGAGAGACAATAAATTATATATATATTTAGAGAACGTGGAAGTCTTTTATTAAAACACAATAGTGGCGACGAGGATGGGATCGCTGGGAATTTTTGATTAATCGAAATGTCCGATTTGTCAGAAGAAGAAGAAATTCAGACCAGCGACATTAATAAGGAGAACTTTCCACAGATATCCCTAAAAAAAGAGAAACTACAGAAAATACTTCGAATTATTCATCTTCTAATCTTCATTTTACACCAAATACAATGCAAAGTTCAGGTTCTATCGGGCACATGGAAGCATTCGATGTGTCGAGGCAGTTTGCTTGGGGGTCTTACAAAAGACGATTCGACATTTTCCTAGAGGCAAATAGTATCACAACACCAAGTCTTCAACGAGCTACATTTCCTACTGTGTGCGGAGCACCGCTATTTGATCTGCTGGAGTCATTAATTTCACCAAAAAAGGTAACTGAACTCGACTATAATATGATTTGTAAGACTCTTTCTGATCATTTCTCACCTCCCCCTTCGGAAATCGCTTCGTTCTACAACTTCTTTAAGCGAGATCAACTCACCAATGAAAAAACAACTGAGTATGTTGCTGAACTTCGAAAAATCGCAAGCCACTGCAATTTCGGCGATTCATTAGACCGAATGCTGCGAGATCGGTTCGTGTGTGGACTTCGCGATAGCAGGTTACAGCAGGAGCTCATTGCCACACCAGCACTGACGTTCCATGCTGCTCAGGAGAAGGCAGCTGTAGCTGAAGTAGCGATTCGTAGTTTACAGATGATTAAATCAACCGCGCCTGAGAGGAGTGTCTCCGATGATCAAATAAACGTCGTACAGAGAGCAGCAGGCAGACAAAAGGGGAAAATATCGAAGCCTCCGAATAATATTTCCCCTAGTATTACATCACGTTCAGTTACGTGTTACAGTTGTGGAGGGCCACATTTACGATCTGCTTGCAAATTTCGAACAGCTGTTTGTAACAGTTGTGGCAAAGTGGGACACATTAAAAAGGTATGTCGGGGGGGAATGAGAGATGGTCAGGGTCATGCGAGTTTGAAAAGGGCAACGAACTCTATTGTAAACATGATTTCCTGCACTCCGAATTTAAAACAAAGAACAATTTTAGTTCTAAATGGACGCAAGTGTGAGTTTGAAGTCGACTCTGGGTCAAATTTTACGATCATTTCTGATTTAAGTTTCGATAGACTGTGGCCAAAATTCAAACCACAGCTATCAAATATAGAAACACACATAACGGATTTTCAAGGCAACGCTATTACATTCAAGGGACAATGTGAAGTAAACGTGTGGTATAAAAGCAAAGAAGTCAGGAATCTACCACTTTTTATAGCTACGGGAACACGAACGAACATTTTGGGCTGTAATTGGTTTAAGGCGTTAGGAATTTCTATTCAAGGCGTCCATTCACTCAAAACTTCTTCAGTTGTGGATGAGGTAGTTGACGATTACCAAGATTTATTTTCAAATGACCTAGGGGTTTATAAAGGACCACCTATAACGCTTTTATTGGACCCCGAAATTTCGCCTATTCATTTGCCTGCAAGAAAAATACCTTTTGCGATTCGGTCGAAGGTAGAAGCGGAATTAGAACGTATGGTGGCACAAAACATTCTAGAGCCTGTGGATTATTCAAGATGGGCAACACCTATTGTTCCGGTGACAAAATCAAACGGAAGCATACGCATTTGCGGTGATTATAAGGCAACTGTGAATAGAGCTTTACAACCGCATTGTTACCCGATTCCGTCTATGCATGAGTTGATCGCGAATATGCCAAGAGGTGCTGTTTTTGCCAAATTGGATCTAGCGCAGGCTTACCAGCAACTTAGTGTCGATGAGGAAACTGCTCTAGTTCAAACTATTATTACCCACAAAGGAGCATTTAAAGTAAAAAGATTACAGTTTGGAATTTCCTCTGCACCAGGAGAATTTCAAAAATGTATGTCAGGGTTGCTACGTGGAATGGATGGAGTGGTCTGTTACTTGGATGACGTTGTTGTTGTTGGTAACAGTAGTGAAGGGTTGGCAAGGAAACTTAAAATAGTATTGGAAAAATTTCGAACAGCTGGTCTTAAGTTGCAGAAAGAAAAATGTATGTTCAACGTGCCATCAATTAATTTCCTGGGATTTCGGATCGATGGAAATGGAATACACCCTTTAAAAGAGAAGCTGTTATCGATACAAAATGCACCACCGCCGAAAAATAAAAGCGAGCTTCAGGCCTTTTTGGGTCTTCTAAATTTTTATCATTCCTTTTTACGCTCGAAGGCTACATTGGCAGAGCCTCTACACAGATACGCTCTTAGATACTAATTCTACTTGGAAATGGAAGAAGAGTCATCAAGCAGCTTTTGTTAACCTTAAGAATCTCTTATCGTCAGACAGTGTCCTATTGCCGTTTAATGAGGAACTGCCAGTTATTTTAACTTGTGATGCTTCACCATACGGGGTTGGTGCAGTTTTATCCCATTCACTGCCGGATGGGTCCGAGCGACCAATCGCATATTATTCAAGAACATTAAATCCTTCAGAGCGAAGGTACGCGCAGATCGATAAAGAAGCACTTGCAATAATTGCAGGTATTAAAAAGTTTCACGACTATTTATACGGCCGACCATTCTTAATTATTACTGACCATAAACCACTGCTGGGTTTATTTTCACCTTGCAAGCCTACACCGAACACCCTTTCAGACAGAATGCTACGCAACATTGTTTTCCTAAGCGCTTACAACTACAAACTTCAACACAAACCAGGCAAGGAAATTGCCCATGCAGATGCGTTAAGTCGCTTACCAATTGACGGGGACACCTGTTCTGATAAAGGAGAGGAAGTCTTGATGATCGATTTTCTTGATTCACCAGTTATTCAAGCAACTGATATTGCAAAAGAAACTATAAAAGACAAAACCTTATCACGTGTTTTGCACTGGACAATGAGAGGATGGCCCCTAACTGCCGAAAGAGAATTCAAGAGTTTCTTTGATCGAAAAAACGAAATTTCATCATGCAAAGGTTGTTTAGTATGGGGGCAAAGAGTTATTGTGCCTGAAATTCAACGTAAAAAACTTTTAAATGCACTTCACGTAAACCATCCGGGAATAGTACGCATGAAGGCGTTAGCAAGGAGCTACGTCTGGTGGCCGAAAATGGACGGTGACATCGAACAAACAGTAAAGAGGTGCATGACCTGCCAACAAATGCGTCCCGATATCTCCCCGGTTAAAGGATATACTTGGGAAGAAGAAAAAAATCCATGGCGCAGAATCCACTTAGACTTTGCTGGTCCATTTAGGGGGAATATATTTTTCCTTGTAGTAGATTCATACTCCAAGTGGCTAGAGGTTCACCAAGTATCCTCTACGTCAGCTTCTTGTGCTATGAGAGTTTTAAGACAGCTTTTCGCTACTCATGGCATACCTGATGTGATGGTATCCGACAATGGTTCGGCATTCACATCTCATGAATTCAAATATTTTTGCGAAAGTAATCTAATGAAACATATCTTTTCAGCTCCATTTCATCCATCAACAAATGGCCAGGTGGATCGAATGGTACGCACGACTAAGGAATATTTGAAAAAGTTTCCTGGATCAGATATTCAATTGCGTTTAGCACGTTTTTTGTTAGATCAACACATAACACCGCATTCCGCTACTGGACGGTCGCCTGCGGAACTACTTTTCAACCGTAGACCACGAACGTATTTTGATAAACTACATCCTGAGTCAATACCGGTTCAAATAAGAAGCTCGCAGGAACCTTCGAAAGAAAACAAATTCAAAAACGGTGAATCGATTTGGTATCGTAACTATGCAGGAACACCAAGATGGGCACCAGGCGTTATATCAGAGGTTAGAGGTCCTGTTTCAATTGTTATCGAATCCCAACAGGGTCATGAAATTCACCGGCATGCGGATCAGGTCCGTCAAAGATCAACAGAGCAGGAAGCTACATGTCCCGGGGACTCAACAGAGATGCTAATTACACGACCAATAAACGAAGCACCAGGAACTCAATCCGAAATCAGTCGTTCAGAGGGATACAACATCGAGACGGCGACGGCGCCAGCGGTTGCAGAAATTCAACCCGAAATTCGGCGATCAGAAAGGCTCCGCGCCAAGGCAAAGAAATAGAAGTATAGTTCAATCTTTGGGTGAAGGAGTGTTGCATAGTCACCCTGTTTTGCTGAATGCGACATGGCTACCAATCACGTCGACACAAGATGATGGGTTTTGACGTTTGGCGACAGACGGTCAGTTCCTGTATAGCACGCGTTCGACACTTATTTTTTGATCTCTTACAATACCTGAATTAACCTAACGAGAGACAATAAATTATATATATATTTAGAGAACGTGGAAGTCTTTTATTAAAACACAATAGGCATATTGAGGTTAAATTGGTATGATAAAAAATTAATAAAAGACTTTAGCATTCGCATTGAACTACTCCAAAGGGCTATCACAAGATCACTTCATGAAATATCAATAAAACTGAAAAAAAAAAAAATGCGTACAAAGAATTGAATAAATAAGTGGATTAGAAGCGTGTGGCGAATTAACTGTTTGCGAGATAAGGGAATCCGAAAGTATCATCAGCCAGTTGCATTATAAGCCAGTTGATTGGAATGCGAAAGAAGAAAATGCATAATGACTTGTGCGAGTTAATGTTTCAGCGAGATGAGTGCGAGGCGAGATGACAATTTGGGAGCTGACTCTTGCGAAATGAATAAAAATTGTTTAGACATTCGCGAGATCATCGTTTGCCAAATGAAATGCGCGAGTTGTTCGGCACCCGTTTCTGACATTTAGCCGTTTAAAATCCTCTTTATAAGATGTTTTGTAATAAATAAGAAACGGATCTCCTTTTACAAATTTCATCATTTTAACATTACCCCAGGTAAATGTTTCTCTGTCTTAATTGTCCGTGTAGTTGTACCCCCATTGATCTTGTAGATTTTTCAAATTATAAAAGTAATAATCGAGTTCATGAACAACAAAGGGTGACCCATGTTTTTTTGTAGTTCTGATCAAAGTTACGTATTGCTGTGGAATATATATTGTACCGGATTTCAAGCTCTTCTTAACTTCCTTTTCTATTAAGCTGTGAACATTATCGCCTTCATTTTCTGTGTGGCCTTGTATCAAAAATTTGTGGGTGATAGTCTGAATATTTTCAAAATACGCTACCGCAAATGAACATGAGGTAGCTATAAATTTGTTTTTGTTTTGGCCACCACAGTTATCGGAATAAAAAATGACGTTTACTTTTTTGCCTGTTGATCCAGCATCAACCGATTTTAAGTAATTAAATATGCAGGACCCCAATTCATTAGAACCTCTTTTACCTTGCGTTTCGTCCCAAAAGTAGCAATTAACATTCTTATAGCAGCAGTATGTGGGATCACTTTTTAATTTTTTCGATTTATCTAGTTCTACTATAGTAAAATATATACTATTCAGCCTTGATTTATAATAAAAAGCACAGACATCGCCCATTGGACATTGCATTACAGCTTGAAGATCAAAATCGGCACAAATAGTAGTGTCACTTACGCTTTCACGATCTTTTCGCTTTTCTTCCCTTGATAAGATTTTCTCCTCCAAATGTGTGTCATATTTTTCTTGAATGTCTTGTCTGTTAGCTTCTGGACGCAGCAAATATTGATGGCATAAGTCACATTGGTCCTTCTTTGGTTTAAAAAAAACTTATGTTAAACTGGGTACTGAATATCTCGTAAAACTTTTTAAACTTTCCATAGGACTTATTGCTTTGTTTTTGACTATCTACATAATCTCTGTATATTTCTATGATTGTTTTCAATCCATCAATGTACTCTCGTGTAGTTTGTGCTCTTAAATAATGCGAATTGATCCGGGGAATGGAGTTGATATGGTTATTCATATCCTGAACTATATTTGCATCAATTTTTATGTGTCCAGCATGTTTTCCTCTAAGATCTTTTTGCACGAAACCTTCGGCATCTCTTTTGCTTTTAACAGTTCGAATCATTCGATCAGTAATGTCCAAAGTATTCAGGAAGAATGTCTTACACACTCGCCGCTTTTCATTATCGACTGAAAAATAAAACGCGTTGTTGAACTTTCTGGGAATAAACGCATTAGAATAACGGTATTTTGTAGCAATTTCGATCATGAAAGAATTGATGTACGAACGTTGAAGATTAATGTCACTGAACTCCCAAAATTTACTAAAAAGTACTGATCTCTGATCATCATTGATGTTTTCTCGACATTTGAGTCTACACTTTCTTTTCAGAACACGGAGGTTTTAAGGAGCGTGCTTCAATTTCACGCTTGGACTTAGAGGTAGATGTGTAAGCACTAAGCACGGCCACTATTTCTTGCAATTTTAGCGGGTATCTGTTTCCACTCTACGACATTAATTTTCCTCTTCCTGCTATTCTTGCCATCTTTTTTTTAGTGTCTTTGCTACCTGGCGACGAGCAGCCACTGGATGACGAACTGCTGCTAGATGACGAACTGCTGCTGGATGACGAACTGCTACTGGATGAGCTTCTACCAGATGAACTATACGACTTGAGGATTTTTTCTTTGCTTGATATGAGTGAGAGACAAATTTCGTTGAATTTTTATATTTGCTGGAATCCAAGTTCCCCTGCACAACATAAGAGGGATCATCGTCACTTAGGTCTAAATCGCTTTCATCAGAATGTATTGGTGATATCTTATATTTATCAGTCTTAATAGTTTTTCTGTGTGGACGGCAATCAATTGAAAATGACGGCAACACGTCAATATCTGTGCATTTGTCACCTTTGGTGTTATCTTCGATTACGTAAGGCACATCTTTGTTAGAAAACGTCACGTCGTTTTCGTGGTTTTCCTCACCTTCATCTTGATCTTGTTGACAGCACGAGGATTGTGGATCTGTACTTAAAGGTGGCGGTATAACATCAATTGAGGATGGCTGTAAACAGTTACTGTTGCTGACGGTGTCTACGGTGTCCGAACTTGATCGTTTGGTAGCAATCGTTTCCTGGCTTAGCTTTGGAGGCGTTAATCCCATCAAGCAAAACATATGCTGAACCTGTTTTGATGTCATTTTGACCAGAAAACAAACTTGACTAGTAGAAACCTGAAACAATTACATCGATACATTTAACTAACTTTGTCATTAGGACTATGAAAAAACGTACTTTAGTCAAAAAATTTCGTACACAGCTTTTATAAAATAGGGACCTTTTTCAAGAAATGTCTTTCTAATTTTTATTTTTTTGTTACTAAAGAGGCTGAATACATAAACTAGCAAGTGGTTTTTGTGTATGTTATAGTCATAAACAGACCTATTCTTATAAATGCCGTTCTTCTCATATGTATTTTTATTATTAAAGAGACTTAATGTAAAAACAGTCAGCAAAATCAAACACATATTTTGTAATAAATAGGCCTATTTCAAAAAGGATTCAGTTTAAAGCAAATTGATTAATGTACTTACGTTCACAGAATTTACTATGGACTGTCACAACTTGAGATCTGTCACTTCAAAACAGGTCCACTCGCGAGCACATCTGACGCAATACTGATTAGGCTAGGCCTCTCTCATTTTGCATGCGTGGTGAAAAAGCACGATCAACAAAAGTGACCGATGTAAAGAAAGTCTCTTTCGTCTTTCTTACTCATATATCGGGGTTTTTTCACCACAGGGTTTTAGAGTACGCTTTTTAAGGTCAGTTTATTGCGAAATCAGAGATTCCATGAATTTCGAGTTAGGTCACTTTCATTCTGGGGGTGCGAGAAGGCATTTTCGATCATCGTCCAATTTGAATGGGGAGTTAGTGTTTTTATCCCTGCAAGTCTTTACAGGCTTAAATTAGGGGTTTGACACAATGGCAATATCTTTGCACCATTTGGTAAATCTTTCGATTCTCATTTCTGACATGGCATCTCTCAACTAATTATTCCTAACGAGCCTTTCGCATTCTGCTACTTTGTCTATTCTGAAAATACGGTTCTTTTTCTCCTTGCAAATCTCGTTATACTGGTCACAACATTTGTCGTACTTTTTGTTTGGCTGCTTTTGCCTGCCTGCATTCTTTATAGAAACATTGGATTCGATTTTGGGGCCAAGTGAAACCCAGAATCTCAGATGCAGTGGATCTGATGGCTTGTTGACATTGCTCCCACTGGTCGTAAATGCTTGATGCTGGTGGCATAAGATTCAAGGATATTTCGCGGAACATTCGATTTTCGATTGGAAAAGGTACCTACTGGCAATCTCTTGCGACTGTACCTTTCCGACGTCATATTCTTTCACAACGTTGTTGGTTTATGCGAGTAGTAAACGTACTATCCTCTCTCATTCGTACATTGGCTTTAACAATTTAGTGATCCGAGTCCAAATTGGATCTCATAAGGTTGGGACACCTTTTAAACTAGAAGAGTCGATTTGATTGGCGGCTAACCGATCTGGAGATTGCCATGTACCATTACGAGTTTTTTTACCATTACGAGATGTGGAAAGCGTATGCTACAAACAACATTACATTTTCGTAGGGTTTTCCCTTGTTTTGCGTCAAAATTGCCCATAACGATTTTCAAGTCATGTCTATGTTTCTTCTAAGAACTCGTCGAAACAGTCTTTGTTATTCTAGTCGTTCCTTTCTGTGGGCGCTTGGGCTCGTATTATTCAAATGTTGGTGAATTTAATTAAATTAAATAAACGGAAAATCCGCACCAAGTAAACATTGTAGATGTATAGCAGTTTCTAATTTTCATTATGTCTGGGCAATTCCATTGCATTTCTTGGGTGTCGGTTATGTCTGCTTGGTAGCAGCCTAAGACGTCCGCTAATTCTTAACTGCACGTAATTTGTTTAGGAATCTTACGTTCTACGTGCCGATCGAGATGTCTTTGTCTTTTTTTCCCTTGCTTGGGTAGTCGACGTTGAAATCATAATTGTTATACAAGCCCGTTAGTCATTTCGGAAAAGCATAGCTTTTACGTCATACAAGTTCCTTGGAAAAGCTAGGTCCTTTTGGGATCCCCTTGGACAAAGAGGGACGGATAATCTGGTATATGTTCCCCGCTTGTGTGTGAGAGCTGCTCGCAGTCATTTTATTAAAAACTACTTTTAAAGATTTATCTGTTCAATCTTTCCTTTAACAGGATTGTGCCGATATTTCAATGCTTTTAAAAGTTACGATTCTTGCAATGAGAAAGTCATTAAGGACAACATTAGGTCCGCCTCCGCGAAGGTATATTATATACCATTCAATACTTCGATACGGCTAATTCTTGTTTTCCCAAAACGCTCACATAGGCTTGCAAAAAATTCTAATTATCAGATTTTTGAACCAGAGCTTCTTACGGATCAACCTCATTTCCTGTTTGAAAATCTGACACGCTAGAGTAAATTTTGTTAATTATTTCTTATCTTACTATCGCACCTACTCGTACTGTATAGAAAAGACCAGATTGGCATACTTCCGTCATAAGAGATACTTGGGGACATAAATAGGTACACTTCCATTATCTGCCCTTTGATGACTTGAGTAAAATGGAAATAGAGAGATTCCTAACCTCAAAAGAATTTTTAAAATAGAATGACACTTTCACTTATGATATAAACCAACTATAGATGGCATTTCTAAATGCTGATTGAAGCTGTCTTTTTAGCAAAATAATACATTTTCACATAAATTCAATCATTTCCATATTAAGATTGATCAGGAAATCAGTACTTTAAAGACCAACACTAAAACAAATTTATTGAAACAGACAACGAAAAGCGAACGAATTAAAATTTCAATTAAACGAAACCCATCTTGCCTGAACAAACACAGAACCTAACATTTTTGAACGTCAGAGGAAATCGAGTATTTAATGCAAATATTCCCATAAATTGAACTGATAAGTTCAACTAAAACAACAAGGAGACTCTTTTTTTTAACAAAATGTGTTTCGTTTGGAGAGTAATGAAGTTCCTAATTTATGGTGAACAAGAAAAATGTATTCAATTCTAATAACCCAAATAAATTCAGAAACTTTCGCCCGACCCTCATTAATATTCTTTCGTTTATATGCAGTAGCAGGAAAATGGTGGCAGTAAATTTAAAACGAATTCCACTTCATTGGAACAATAAATGAGAATCGATGTTTTAATTCTCTTTCTTGATTGTGTTGAATAAATTATCTTCTGTGTTTTGTTGCACATGATATAATACATCAGACTGAAATTGATAAGTTTGAATGTCGCATGTGAAGGAGGTACACGAGGCAAATAGATTTAGAAATAACAATAGCAATAGTCCTTCCCTTTAGAAGTTGTTCTTACTTACTTACTTAGGTGGGCATTACAGTTCGGGGTGAACCTGGGCCTCAACCAACATCCTTAGATAACGACTTCTATTTCGGGCGAGCTCTCTCCAGTTTCGCACTCCAAGTCGGTTGAGGTCATCCTCCACTTGATTGCGCCACCTAAGACGAGGTCTTCCCCTTCCGCGATTTCCCTGCAATGTGCTTTCGAACACCCGACGAGCCGGAGCGTTTGGGTCCATCCGCTCAACATGGCCCAACCATCGTAGCCTCGCGATGCGTACTCTTCTGGTTATGCCCATGTCGCGGTACAGCTCATACAGCTCGTTTTTGTATCTTCTTCTCCACACATTGCCTTCGCATACGGGACCAAAGATCATTCGGAGAATTTTCCTTTCGAAACGACCAAGGGTTTCCTCATCCGCTTTCGATAAGGTCCATGCTTCCGCGCCGTAAAGCAGGACTGGGATGATTAAGGTCTTATATAGGGTTACCTTGGTTTTTCTGGAGAGGGTTTTGTTTCTCAATTGCCTTCTTAACCCAAAGAAGCAACGGTTGGCAAGAGTTATTCTCCTTTTGATCTCCGCACTGATGTTGTTGTCCGTGTCTACAGCGGATCCTAGGTAGACGAAGTCCTGTACTACCTCGAAGTTATGTCTGTCTATTGTGACGTTTTGTCCAATTCGTCGATGTTCTGTTCTGTTCTGTTCTTAGAAGTTGTTCACATGAGAAAATATTGTCGTCAAATATTAACGCAATGATTAAAAGTTCTGCCTGTTACGTGTTAGGTTAAGGTTCGCATCCCAGAATCTCAGTCATCGATCTAGTGTCAAACGCGCATACACACGCCGCGCTTAGTGCCCGCATAATTTCTGTTTAATTCCGTGCCACTTATCTCCTACCACCTAAAAATTAATTAAAAACTTCCCTCACCAAATCAATACAAAATAATATCTATACCCTTTAAAAAAAAATAATAATAATAAATCATTAGCCACGCCGCGCCGTGAAAAAAAACCTGTGCAAAAATATATCAGTGATAAACCGTCAACTTATGAAATATCTTGAAGAACGAAAGCTTCTAAATGACCGTCAGTACGGCTTTTGTAGCAAACGGTCCACTGGTTATTTGATGGCTTATCTCACCGAAAAGTGGAACTAATCTTTACATTGTTTTGGAGAAAGTAAGATTATTGCGCTTGATATTTCTAAAGCATTTGATAGAGTTTGGCATCAGGCTCTTTTATCGAAAATGCGTGCTTTTGGTATCGATGAGTCTCTTCTTCGTTGGATTAGAAACTACATTTCCGACCGTTCAATACAAGTTGTGTTGGATGGCTTCAAGTCTGATACCCAATTCATAAACGCTGGTGTGCCCCAGGGCTCCGTTTTGTCTCCGACTCTCTTCCTCATTTTCATTAATGATCTCTTGTCTGAAACCTCTAATCCACTTAACTTATTTGCTGACGACTCGACCCTCAGCTTTTCATATTCGTTTCCAAATTTCCGTCCCTGCTCTTCGGATGTGGAACTGGAACGGTTGCGTATGATAAGCTCATTGACTTCTGACCTTGACAGCATTGTTTCATGGGGTCTTATGAGCCGAGTAGAATTCAATGCTTTGAAAACTCAATGTCGTTGAAGCTTAACCATTGCCATTATCCATGAATGGTACCTGCATCGAAGAAACCGAATAGCTGTCAGTACTTGGTATGTGTGTAAACGATGATCTTCGTATGACCACATATTTGAAGTCGCCAAAAATGCTGCAGAATGCTAAGGCTTCTTGAGACGATGCAGGAAGTTCTTCACCCCTTCTGATCTGGCTACAATTTATAAGGCCTTCATCCGCCCAAAACTGGAGTATGACTCCCATATCTGGTCAGGTGCTTCTCAAACATCTTTGCACCTCCTTGATAGGGTACAAAATAGAACGTAAAAATTGATAGGTGATGATAGTTCAAACGTAGAATCGATTGATTCTCTTGAACATCGTCGAAACGTTACCTGTCTTACTCTCTTTTATCGCTTTTTCTATCAACAGCGCTCTAGTGAAATAGCCAGTTGCATTCCTCCCCTGAAACAATTTAACCGCAACACCCGTCTCGCTAGGAATGTTCATCAGTTTTACCTTGAGCCCAACTTCGGACGTACAGTCAAGTATAGAGATTCGTATTTCAGTCGCACCACCCGAATGTGGAAAGCTTTACCTGGCTCTGTATTTCCCCTTCATTACGATTCACAAAAATTCAAAAGCAACGTGCATCGGTGTCTCCTTTCAAATCCTCTCCTATTTCCCTAAATGCTCGCACTGTGTTTAACAACATTATAAGTGTATTCATAACCAGTTGATGTGCGCGCTAATTATAAAAAAAAAAAAAAAATAACTAATGTTTTTTAACCACTATCGCCTTTCGCGAGGAATCGGCGTCCTCCGATAGTAATTTAGAAACTTGTAAGGATCCTCTCTTCGTCACTTGGTAATGTTGTAAGAAATGTGCTCGCACTCCGCGCCGCTCTGTTGCGGCACTCTATTTATTTTTTACTAATAATAAAGCGCATCAGTGGAGCCGCCCTTTTGGAGCAGGTTTGCCAACAGTGATGTACAAGAAATCATTCTTACGAAAGTTTTTATAATGAAAAAGTTTTCCACTGACTGATCGATGAAGTGCGGTGGAAATTTATGACCAGGTCATCCCATGTTCTAAAATTGCGTTACAAACGATATCTGGATTGGCGTGGGCGCATTTTAGGCTAAAGGATGAATTTAGCCCTGATTCGAACCATCATTGTAAGCTTTGACGGATTTTGATTGATAACCTTAACGGTAAAAATTTTGGAGTAGATTTTAACATTTTTTTGGGTTGCATAATATATTACAACACCATTTATTAGAATCTAATATCTAAACAGCAAATATTAAAAGAGAGCAATCAATAAAACAAGAATTTAATTTTAATTATGTTAAGAAATTAAAGAGTAATGCGTAGAACTTAGCAAGTTCACTTTCAATTTTACTTTCAATGTTGGCACTTGTTCTAAGGATAAGAAATATTAAAAATTTGCATTTAGAAGAATATAAATGAACAACTTTCATTTTCCATTTCTATTTTTCTCAATTTAACTCTCGATTCTCAATTTATTTGCCGCGTTTCAACTTTTTACTTTCGAGGTAAACAAAAAAATGTCACTTTAATTTTTTTTACAATGGCTGTGTTCAAAAAGTTTCATTTTTAATTTTAGGATCGGGTAAGCAAATCGAATTAGGATTCAGATTTTGATGCAGGTATTTATTTCAGGGTTGCTAGTTTGTGAATTAAAAGCTCATTAAATCATAAGTTAGAAAGTGACTTATGAAATAAATAAGTCAAAAGCTTAGAGGAATAAGGAACAAGAAGAAAAACCATTGCTTCTCGTGTACCACCACCAGAAGTCAGTTTACGGACAGTTGCAGTGGTGTGTGTGTGGTTTTGTCTCTTCTGGTATCTCCTCTGTGGTCAGAAGTCATAAGCTAGCAAGTGACGCATATGACTAATCCTGTTCCAGCACAGCGATTTTTCGTAGCAGTGCACAAAATAGAGTGCTCTCGAGAGAGTAAAAAATTTCCCCACCCTGCGAATTTCTGGAACTAAAATTTCTGTGGACAGAAAATGTGCACAGCCTAAATTAATGCAACAACTTCCAAACAGACTTTTTTCAAAGCGTTGCGTTGTTGCGAATGTTTTGTTCAAGGTGTTTCTTTACTTTTGAGACAATTACGCTCTTTCAGAGAGTTTCTAAAAGAATTTTACAACCACTCCTTAAAATATGACAGATTGTGAATTTCTGTGCACAAAATAAAGAAACAGACTTATCGAATCTGTTGTCGCAAATCAGAAATATTAACGAACTCATCCCAAAGACTGCCAACCTCTAGGTTCCAATTTCAAAAAAAAAAAAATTTTTACCAACCATCCCGGTCGTTAACTTAGGTAAGTAAGTTATTTTTGGTCACTTACGCTATTCACTTAGGAGTTGTTTTTTTTTTCCATGACCGATGTTTTGCGATGTTTTGCTTATGTGAATTTAAGTGAATATAGATTCCCAATAAAACTCGGATATAGTTTCTACATAATGATGGTGATGGCAATACATTTAGTAAAGGAGGAACTATCGATTCATTGCCAAAGGCGATACCCGTGGAAAAACATTTTTGCCTCTGTTGGGACTCGAACCACGAACCTCTGGGTTGACAGGAGGACATGCTAACCATCACACCACGCGGGTACCACCAAACTTTAGAGTCCAATGTAATACTGAATAACAAAACATTGACATAGCAAAAGGAATAAAATAACCTCCGATTATTGAATTGTAGTATAGATATACAGGGTTTTCCTTAATTCGTGTAACATACTTTGGGATGTGATTAATAAGTTCCGTTTCTCAACTTTGACATTACTTTTGACAGTTTAAAAAATGCTATTTTTAGTGTAACCTGACCTGTGTTAAATTCGATATCTGTCACTACAGATGACAGAGACCTAATCTTAGACTTAATTTTTTGTAGAAATAAAAATCTTCCAGACCCACAATAAAATTGAAAAACGGGTTCTGGCATGCATTCAAAACGAAGGAGGGCACTTTGGGCACTTGTTATAACTGTTTTTGTATAAAATACAAAAATAAACTACTAAAAGTGCCCAGATTATTGTTTTATTCAAACAAACCTCAAAGCTAAATTTTTTTTGTATTTTTTTTTTTTTTTTTAAATTTTACTCATTTTGTATTTTTCCAAGTATCATAAAATGTATGAGTGCACTTTTTTTATTTATTTTTTGTTTATTATTATTTTGTTCATCTGTAAAAAATAGAGAAACTCTCTGCAAAAAAATTACCTCAAAGTCAAATCTTTGTTTCGAGAAGAAAATTTGAACACCATTTAAAATTCAAAATCTGGCAGCCCTTAGTGCTCAACTTAAATATAGTTTTAGAGGCTGTTATTTCTACAAGTCTTAGATTAGGTCTCTATCATTTGTATTGACAGAGATATCTAATTTAACACAGTTCAGGGTACACCAAAGTTAGCCTTTTCTTAAATTGTCAAAAAGTGATCTCAAAGTTGAGAAACGGACTTTACTGTAGAACTACTTTTTTTCTTAGAATATATGACCAAGGATCACATCCCAAAAGTATGTTCTACGATTTACGAAACACAGTGTATAAAAAAATATGAAGTTTAAGAAAAAAGATATTTAAATATAGTTTCAGCACTTGAAAAAGTTTCTTATGGAGTTTTTAAAAGGAATCTAGTAAGGTGTTATAGGTCCCAACAGCGTGTATAAAGAACGGTTGATTTGAGTTTCAGTATTTAAAAGTAGGGGAGATCATAATATAACTTCCTTGTAGTTGCGAAAAATTAGGCTTTTGAAAGAGATATCGAGGGGATTTATTAAGAAGAAAAAAAATATCAAATTTTGTTGATTGATTGAAAACCCTATAACCTGAATGTACCGAAACATGATCGAAAAAACTTCTACCATAAATAAAGCGAACAATATTTCTAAATGCAACTTGTAGCTTGTTTTTGTTAGCACAATCAGAACAACAAAAATGGGGCTACCGTAAAAAAGGTTGGTGTGTTTTGGCTATATTCTTTTTTGTGGAGACGGAAGACAACATAAATCCGACCAACAGTGCATGCTGAAAGATTGTCCCACGATATTGTTTGATTTAAACAACACCAAGATTCTTTTTCAAGTTTAATTATTTGGCACATATGACATATTGATAGTTGTGTTATAAATAACAATAGCCTGACATTTATTTAAAAAGTTTCAAACGATTCTCTCTAGACTGACCTATACCAAAAAGATCTTCGTTTACTCTTGCTGTTGCATCGTCAACCATACAAATTTGATAGCCCAAGTAAATTTGGACGTCGTCTGCATACACATATATATGCATTTTGCAGTGCTTGAGTAGAGGGGGAAGGTTATTGTTGAATAGCGTGAACAAAAGCGGACCTTGTATGGATCTCTGCGGAACACCACTAGAGGTAGAGCCTTGAGTTCGCATAAGCAGCATGAGTTCTGTGGCCTAGACATCGTTCAATGAGAGATGAGGCTGAGTTTCCAAAGAAGAAAAATGTTTTGAGCTTGTTCAGAAGTATCTCATTCTAAGCAATATCGAAAAATCGAGCTATAATATGTTTTTTATGAATTTGCTGCCGTATGTCGTAAATTTTTTTAAGAAGTGCGTGTTGTAGTCTGAAAACAGTTTGCATGGGTGAAACAAAACGATGATTTTCCAAAATTGGTAATAAAATGCGAGAGTAAAATCATGCTTTCAGGAAACCGGGGATATAAGGTAAGGCTTATTTACCAAGAACACATCAAGCAAGGAGGAGCTGGAAGATGTAATGTAAATGCGTTGGCCGATCATAGTTAAACAGGGAAGGGGTTAAGAGATATAAGATTATCATAAAAATCTTTAAACCTAGTACTTTTTTAATCAAAAAGGTGAATATTTAAATATCCTACAATGATCACATGGTTTTGGTTCGACGTATGTAACTTCTTCGAGCACATCTGTAATCATACTGATTTATCAATTACATACAATTATTTTTTCCATCATGCCAGCAGAAATGATATAAAAAAAATGATAATGCGTAGCCTACTTTCCTATACAAATAAAACGATCATTTCGAAACCAATAAAAAATATCAAAAATAAAATTAAATAGGAAAGCATTGACCCCAGTATTGTTAGTACTGTATTTTAAGTTAACTTGGAACGAGTCAAAAACAACATTAAGTCTAAATTAAATAAAAACAACAAAAACTATTTAATAGCTATAAAGAACAATTACACCTTCATCTGATTTTACTTCACTATTTTCATCTCTTTGACTTCATTTTGTTTGGCAGCAGAATATTAAATTTTTATTATTTTCAAATGTGTTATTTGGTTTCAAAACGCCCAGTGAAGCCCAAAGCAGACACCTTGTAATTTACGATCTGTAAAGCCAAGGCCTTTATAATGAGCTGAATTTGAGCTGTCCAGAAAAAGATATTAAAAATGAATCTCTGTATCAGATTTTATAGTGTGTTACTATGAACATAAAAAGAAAAAGTAACTAAAATGTTCCCATGTCCGTCCTTAGATAAAGTAGTGAAAACACCTTTTCTTACTCGAACTACAAGCCCGAGATGCTGCTATTCTAGTACAATTGAGTACGTACCTTCATTGCTGGGATTCAATAAAAAACACATTAAGCCCTTCAGAGTCTTATTTCATTTGACTATGTAAAAGAAAATAATGTAATTCCTTGTGTTCGGCGAACGTAGTATTTCAAGACCGTTTTGTTTATCTCTTTATTAAGGTAAGTGAAATAAAATTAACCCATTTTTATATACCTGGTTGTAGTTTGATGATAAATAAAGGCGTGGTAAAGGATTTTGTTTAAGGTAAATACTTCACGTATACACAATTTGGTCAAATTTGACGCAAATACTGGGATTTACGGCATTGCTGTGTTTTCCATATTAAAATGAAGAGGCTATTAAAGTTAACGAGCATATTTGATGCATCACGTAGGTATGTACTAAGACGAGATTAATACCAACAAGCAAAACATCTCTCTCCCTTATACCCTAACTAACAAACCATTTTAGTCGATCTAAATTGCTTTTGGAGCTTTTGCAAACTTAGCTCCCCGATTGTATAAGTAATTCCTCACGCTTTCGTAGTTTCGGTAAAGATAAATAAAGATGACGTCCTAATTCCTGTTTGCTTCTTCTCCTTTCTATTTTTCCGTCCATAAGTTGCATGGCAGTTTGTGTCGTATATACAGACGTTTTGACCGCAAATTGCGACTTGGTATTAAGCTATCAGTTTCCTGCAGAAGGACGTGAAATGTAATGGGTTTACCTGAAATGGCTCCGGCTATTATGATGGTTTTAAGGATACCTTTTTATCCACTTTTCAAGGGATTTAATTTCACAGAAAAAGAAATAGAAGAAGAGCTAGCGTTATGCCAAGACAGCACGACGATGGCATGGCACGGCGGCGGAGGCTAAGGCCCAAGGGGAACGATAGAATCTTTGCTTCTTTGTGGTGTTTTCTTAGCTCATGCAAGCGGAATGAAGCATTTTTATTCAGTCTTCAGTGAAAAGGAATTTTATTTTCATCATCAACATTTTTAAAAGAAAAATAAACCGAGGAAAAGGCAACAAAAAAAAAAAAAAGAGAAAGAAAATTGAACCAAGAGAAATAAAAATAATGCGCTTGGGTGGGAATGGGAGTATAAGAAGCAAAAGTAGAAGTAGGAAAAGAGAAGAAAATTGACTTAAAGTGTCTTCTTACAAATTGAAGCTGATAAAGAGCACAAAGAAAAACATTTTTCTTTTTAAAGCAAATAAGTTAATGAATTGGAAAAATTACAAAACGAGCATTTAAATCGTGCGGCTGCTAAAAATTTACATGCAGATATAACTTTTGGCAGTGAAGAACGACTCGGCGTGTCTCGTGTGGTAGGGGAACCTTATCACTTTTTATTGTTCTTTGATTATGTGCTCTTTTGTTGAAAACGTTTTAATATCATAGAAAAGTTAAGAAATTAAGATACAAGTTGGGAAAACAATGAACAAAATTCAAGACCTATGTGGGAAACTTACTTCATATAGCAGGTACGACTAGGTCTTTGTGTGCAAAGATAGGAAAGGAGCACCCATACAATCATCGGGCGCTGATGGATGTTGAATGCAGACCTTTTGATTAAGAGGTGCCGACAAGCGATTTAGCAGGTCTCATAAGTATTTCGTTTATCTTTACAATCTCTAACGCTCATTGCATTGTGTTCTTTCAACTCACCAAAACCAAAACTTGCTTTCTGTTATCGCGATGGTTATTGGGCTTATGTTAGACGAGACGATTCTGATTGGTGTCAATTAGGCGATGTGGCGCTCAGATGTTGCAGATTATACTAAAACACTTCAATTGGCGCTTCAATTATGGAGCTTTTGGGGACGTGTGTCTGCAATAACGATTTAATATTCTCTTTCAAAGCGGTAATCGTTCACAAAAATTAGTCCAGCGATCTTGGAGCTGACTCACAAGTTTAAGACTCTGTTTGGTAAATGTACATTCGAAATCTAAGCAACAGTAAAAATAGAGCATATAAATTAAATCGAAACTCTAACAATAGTTCTTTATTATATGAAAAATATTGCAGTGTTCAAAAGAGGTTTGATTTTCTAAATAAGTTTTTGTACAAGCATCCCATTTTTTGTATTGAAAGCAAACTCAAAATCAATGCAAAATGTTTTTGGAATTTCATTAAAAGCAAAAAGAAATCAGTGGGCATTCCTAGCACTATGCATTTGATGACATAAATGGGACTCGGAAATTTTGCCAAATGGTAAAAAGATCCTTCCAGTGTAGCAAAGCCCGAACTCAAACCTGTAATGGCCAGAAGGGAAAAGCATAGTAGTAAAGTTGCAGTCGCTACTGAGGATCTGGGCAGACAACTTCTATAGACTGTGTAACGACGATAAAGTGACTTAGAGACTTCATCGCTGTCAGTCAGTCCTGTATTCAACTTGGACGATGATAAAAGAATACCGTTCTCCCGACCTAAGAGAAGTTAAGCTTGCCATATCAAATCTTAAATCAAATAAAACTGCATTTTCAGATGGCTTTGATGCCGAACTTTCCAAGATAGAAGGAAATCAGTTGGAATAGAGCATGCACAATCTGATTTGCATAATATGTATGGTTGGGAGAAAGTATGCCCTATGAATGGATCATCAGACTCTCACAATAGCGCAAATCATAGAGGAATAACGTCGATTGAGATCTTGTGTGCTGTAATATGAAAACCTAAATCAGTAATTTGGTAGGTCCTTATCTTTTAGGTTTTAGACCAGAGAAATCAACAATAGATCACATTTTCACATTACGGCAGATCTTGGAAAAATCCGAGAATATAATATTGATATTCACCATTTCTTTATCGATTTCAAGGCCGCGTATGACAGTATTTACAGAGAGCTGTCAAGTTTCGTCATCCCTTGGAATATGCAGGATGACTTTGGAGAATTCACGCTGCTCCATCAAGGTCGGTTTTAGCATGCGATTTTTTCAACATCATACTTGAAAAGATTGTACTCAATCAAACTACTTCAACACCAGAGGAGCAATCCTTCAAAAGTCTGTACAATTTCTTGCCTACGCAGACGATATTGACGTAATGGGAAAATAATCGTGATGTCATAGGTGCTTTTGCGAGTATTGAAACAGAAGCGGTAAAAATGGGTTTAATGGTTAATGAGGGCAAAACGAGGTATGTATATGCTGTCATAAAAAAAAAACAGAGATCTTCGACGATTTGGATAAAGCGCTAAAATAGACAGACACAACTTAGTACTAAAGGACTTCGTGTAAACAACATCAGTGCGGAGATCAAACTGAGAATATCTCTTGCCAACCATTGCTTCTTTGAGCTTAGAAGACAATTAAGAAACAAACCGCTCTCTAGAAAAACCAAAATAACCCTTAATAGGACCCTCCTTTACAAACTGGGGTCCATTTGGACCCCAGAGCATGTTTCAACACTCAGAACATTTTTGTTTTTCATTTTTTTAAATTTGATTTTAACTCAGTGAACAAAATTTCGTTATTTATTAATTTCTTAAGTTAAAACGATTATCAGATGTTTACAGATTTTTCTGCGATTTTTTGTGAAAAGAACCCGTCCACCCGAACTTTGGTCCATGTGGACCCCACTGCTGAAATTCTATCAAAAATTAAATTTTTTCTGATAAATAACTATTTTATTTCAAAAGCAGCATAGAAGGATCAGAAGGATATAGTTTGAAGTTGTTGGCATTTCCGGCAGACATTTAACATAGCTGGTTCTAGTGTGGCAAAGGCAACAACATCTGCCACATCCATCGCAGGTGGTTCTGGTTTTCTTGTCGCCTGCTCTTGGGCAAAGGTGACATCTGCTTCTTTAACAATAGAGCCTTTCGGGGACTGTTGGTAATTTTGCAGAGAGCATCCAATGCAGATTTTCCAATGCCATATTGTGTTGCAGCTTGTGAATAGTTATTCAATTCTGACTCAACCAGTTCTTTGGCAGGTTCGATAAGTTTATCACTTCTGAACAAAATTTTTGTTTCTTCTAGGCGGATTGAAGTGTCGTGATTGAAGCTACGTCCAGTAAGTTGTAGAATACAACCATCGGCAAGCGATTTGTTTGACGTGTACATGAATATATTGAGACCATTTGGTTGAATACATCGACTCCACCTTTGGTGGAGTCATGACAGGTTTACTTTGATAATTGGAAGTGGCTTTCTTGCAGATATGTTGTGTTGGTAGCAATACCACTTGCTTGTTTGGCTTCGGAACATAGCTCACCAACGCCATTTTTCCAGAAAATCCAAAGATAGTTGAGTTGAACTTTACAGGCTTATTCTGGTCGACAGGTTTACTTTGATAACCGGAAGTGGCTTTCTTGCAGATATGTTGTGTTGGTAGCAATACCACTTGCTTGTTTGGCTTCAGAACATAGCTCACCAACGCCATTTTTCCAGAAAATCCAAAGATAGTTGAGTTGAACTTTACAGGCTTATTCTGGTCGTCAAGAACCTCCTTCACTACAAAAGGTTTAGGCAAATCTCTTTTGTTTTTCCTAATCATGCCAAAAATAGTGCTCTACTTATCCAGCAACTTCAATGCCAAATCCGGCATCAGTGTTGCGATCGATTTTTTAATTTTATTTTCTCAAATAATCAAAAATTTAAATTTTTAAGTCTCTTTTTTAAAATAAAAAAATTTTAATAACTTCTACAAGTAAAATAATATCTCCTAATTACTACATCTCTACTTTCTAATAAGTAGAAATTCGGAGGAACTATATGTACAAATACCTCAGCTATAATTGAAGTAAACATTTTCCATCGCCCGCTGCCCTTAAAACATATTTCTAACACAGCCTTCGAAACGGAATTCACAATTTTTTTAGTTTCTTTATAAAACTAAAAAAATTTTTTTAAGTAAATTCTAAAAGTAAAATAACATTTCCTCATTCCGGAAAACCATATATCTACTTTCTAATGAGTAGTAAGTTTGCTTTTTGAAAAAATAAGCTTCAATAATTTGAGAAAAACTCAGACAATTTTTCAGGGCTTCTGAAAAAAAGTTTGAGCTTGTAAAAAGTATATTCGGAGGGACAAAAGTCCCAACTTCGATCAAGGAGTTATGTCTCACTTAGATGGGACATAAGTCCCAAAAATAAAAGTTGGGACTTTCGAGAGGCATAAGCGGTAATCCCAGATTTGCGAAGTTACGCAATTTCCATCGTTTTTGAAACTGAAAAATTTTATTGAGGACCTCTTACATACCTGCAAAATGACATCTCTGCTTAAATTTCTTTATCACTGCTGTATGAAATACATAAAAACAATTCATACAATAGCCAGAAGAACTATAACTAATAATACCTATAAGTCAGAAATCAAATGACTCGTGGGGTCCATTTAGACCCTAGTTCGAGGGTGGACACGACTTTTGCCGGTTCGTTAAGAAGGGTTAATCATGCCAGTCCTTCTGTACGGCACCGAAACGTGGTCTTAATCGAAAGCGGAAAGCCCTTGGTCGTTTTGAAAGATAAATACTCCGAATGATTCATTTTATTTCACTTTAAATTCATTTTTATTTTTCTTTATCTTATAACTGCTTATATACTCTGACTGATATTTGGATTGTACTTAAATCAAAAGAAGAATTTCTCAGCTTTTCCTATACTTAACTCTGTACTTCAGCTGACGCTGTTCTTCTCATCCGATTACAATTTAATAAGCGGTGATTGGATATAGCTGCAATAGAAAGAAAGTCACATTGTTCAACCAACTGACTGAAACTAATTTACTTCCCATATTCAATTGGAACGAACCCCAACATCCCAAAATGTATGCAACCTTTTGGAACGGATAGAAGATAGCTCCGATACTAAGGGACATTCAGAGTAGAAGGAATGTAATATAGTTTTGCATAAATTATTTCCGGCAAAGTAGTAAATTCCTCCGATGCAACGTATTTCGCATAATTGTTTCTAGCAACTTTCAGTTTTTCCCCGTTTGAATACTATTTTTTTTTTTTTTTGCTGATGGGTTGTGGATGACAGTGTAATAGGGAGTCCAATTAGAATCTTTAGGACTTGTCCAATAAGGACGAGTGCACAAGAGACAGTGAACACCCAGACACAAATCAACTTGACTTAGTGGAAGATAGTGTTTAGTGTAAATTAAAATGAAGGCATGGCAATAGAAGGAAGAGTCAAACTTTTTGTTTTTCCGCAATTCCTTTCTGCGTCTGACTCTGATGTGCCTTTTTGTAATAAGAAAACTTTCTTCGTCCCTCATCAACTTTCCGCTTAAATAATCTTCAAAAGTGCCAAAGTTGTGCATTTCTTGATGAAAAAAGTTTCTCCTTGAGCTTGCAGTCTCGTGTTAATTGTTGTAGAATCGATGATGATGATGATGATGACGATGTTACATAGTTTGATAAACATCACTCCTACGAAAGTACTCATTATGACTACTATTACAACAATTTTGTTCTTCTTCTAAAAACTACTAATACTTTCGACTTATGACACCAAAACCCTATATGGCTTTGAATTGAAGGGCTCATAATGATGGTTAAATATTAAAATATGTTAATTGGAATATGTATTGTAATGAATTGTTTGAATTTATTGTGATTCATTTCCGTTGACTGATTTATAACATTTTCCTGCTGGACTTAATTCGATTACTTGAATTGGGTAATGTTAACTATTTTGCTTCAATGTGTAGGTTAATCGGGAAAACTTTTTGTTTTTCTGCCATTTTCATCAAATCAAAGTCGTGTTCGGGCAATAAAAAATACCAATTAATAAATTAATTAATTGGATGGTTTGGATTGGTTGCACTTGCAAACACTTCTGTAATTGATTTATTTTTATGCTTTCCTACGTAACAAGAATAGGTTGTTAAACTCTTTGAAAACGGTTGGTATTTCATAGTTGGTGAGCATCTGGTAAGGTTACTGCAATTTTATTAATTTATTTATATATTTGTTTTACCAATTGACTTACATTGATAAAAATCTGATGTCAGCTCTATCGAAAAGGCTAATTTACTGGCAGCCCAGTTTGCTGCTAGCTCGAATCCACACAGTATTTAAGCCAATCCCGTGCTTGGGAATGAAGATTCTATACCATGAAACAGATTTTTTTACGTAGGTACTCATTCTTATTATTCTGAAGATGTGTTCTTCTACGCTGGCAAAACAACTGCGTAAACTTCTCCATCTTTCCCATTCTGCTGGGATTTTTCGGAGAAGAAGGAAAACTGTATTTGTCCACCCGGTCCCTAAAAAGGCAAATCTTCCTCCCTTTCAATTACCGTCCAATTGCACCAACGTCCCTTCTTTCCATGGTCGTGGAAACGTTGATAAATCGTCAACTCATGAAATACTCTGAAAAACGATAGCTTCTTAATGACCGTCAGTACAGCTTTCTTAGCAAAAGGTCCACTGGTGATTTGATGGCTTATCTTACCGAAAAGTGGAACCAATCTTTACTTTGTTTTGGAGAAAGTAAGATTATTGCGCTTGATATTTCTAAAGCATTTGATAGAGTTTGGCATCAGGCTCTTTTATCGAAAATGCGTGCTTTTGGTATCGAGTCTCTTCTTCGTTGGATTAGAAACTACCTTTCTGACCGTTCAATACAAGTTGTGTTGGGTGGTTTCAAGTCTGATACCCATTTCATAAACGCTGGTGTGCCCCAGGGCTCCGTTGTGTCTCCAACTCTCTTCCTCATTTTTATAAATGATCTCTTGTCTGAAACATCTAATCCACTTAACTGTTTTGCTGACGACTTCACCTTTAGCTTTTCATATTTGTTTCCAAATTCACGTCCCTGCTCTTCGGATGTGGAACTGGAACGGCTGCGTTTGAAAGCTCATTGAATTCTGACCTTGACAACAGTGTTATATGGGGTAGTAAAAAGCGAGTAGAATTCAATGCTTCGAAAACTCAATGTTGTCATTTGTCGTTAAAGCGATTATTCATAAATGGTACCTACATCCAAGAAACCGAAAAGCTGTCAGTAAAAAAACTGCTACATAAGAACAGCCAAGTGGGACCGCAACTAAAAAAGCCGCGCCATCGATCCCCAGCAAGAAGCAGCAGCCGGCCAAGCAACAGCAAAGGTAACAACAACAACAACCAGTGCAACAACAGCAGCAGCCACAACAGAAGAACAAGAAGAAGAGTAGGGTGCCCCCAATTAAGACCCTCAAGATGGAATTACAAGCGACCAAAAACTTATCTAAGTCCGCCATTGGCGAAAACTTTACCATTAAAAGATTAGGTCAAGATCAACACGCGATCCAATGTCAAGACATTGGTGACCATTAGATCGTTCGGGAGTTGTTGCAAAAGACAACCACTGAACATTTTACGTATACTCCCAAAAAGGAGAGATATAGAGAGAGTTATAGCCTACTTCTGACCCAGGGGAGCTCTTAAATGAACTCCGCAGGTTGGCAGGCGACGCCGACAATCTTGAGTTTATCGAGGTCAAGTCATTCACCACGGCTTAAACAAGACGGGAGAAGCGGCTATTGCCGATGTTCCTCGTCACCTTGTCACCCAGTAGCCGTCTGGAACGTCTCAAGAGTATCTCCGTCCTGGACTACCAGATGGTAAAATGGGAGAAAATAAACAGGCACGATGACATTTTACAATGTCTTCGTTGCCAACGGTTTGGTCACGCCGCATTCAACTGCCAAATGCAGTCGAGGTGCGTAAAGTGTGGAGAGAACCACAACAACAAAGAGTGTAAGCTCGGTGAGACAAAGGTCGAGGATAAGACCCTGTTGAAGTGTATTCCTTGGGGTGGAGATGGACACCCTGCTAATTATCGGGGTTGTCCTCGATAACAGATTGTTAAAAAGTCAAATAAAGCTGCTCTAACAGCAACCAAGGATGAGGGAAGGCAAACAACCAGATTAATTCCAAGGGCCATCGTTCTCGAAATCTCTTACGCCCAAAAGGCGTGGGGCCTGGGAAAACGGTACAGCCTCCCCAGAAAGCGGCCACATAGCCGTTTTTGTCAAAGGCTGCTGCTGGGGAGTCAGAGGTGATGGTTGCTCTGCGTGTCATTCAGGCACAACTACGTTAAGACACGTTGGCCGCGCTTTTCCGGTGACGTCTCAAGGGAACTTCCTTCGAACGCTATTGTGCCACTTTGCAACATGAATCTGTCGAACTTTGAGATCGATGGGTACCTGCAACGTATGGAGGATGCAGTCCGTAGTACAATAAACAGGAAAACTCCTAAATATAAGCAACATGACTTTACGAACATGTACAGAAACGCGACAATAGACGCACTCTACAAACACAAAAGTAAACTCCTGTCGAGACTCAAACTCTTGCACATGAGGCTTACTGACCGACACGATTTGGAGATTAGAACTCTGGGGTCATAGATCAGGAATCTCCGGTCGGTTGATACGACCAATTAATTCTAAATCGGAGTGGTAAAAATCATTTATAAAAAACAATGAGTAATTGCGATAAATGCAAAAGTGGAATACGCGGAGAATCGGGTATACGATGTGCGGGAGTGTGCGGTAAAATTTATCATTATTCGGTCAAATGTAGTGTGTTAGACTCGTACAGTTGTAAGGCATTTGACTCATGTAAAAGAGTGAGATATAAATGTGAGGACTGCATGATGTACCTACATTGAAAACGTTGACGCAATGGTAAAAGAAATGCATGACACGGTGAAAAAAAATAGTTTTTATTTGCAAGAATACAAAGAAGAATTTGAGGATTCGCTAAAAAAAAATTAAATTGAAATTTAAGCTTTACTTGAGGCGATTGAAACGCGGTATACCAAAGAATAAAATATATGGAAGTAGCGCAGAAGGCTTGTGAAAGAAGCGTAAGCAAAGTAAACAAAATCACCGAGTCTTTGCAAAACCATGAAAGAAGAAATACACGGTGGCAACAAAATTATTGCAATGCTCTTAGATTTCCAAAGGGCATTTGAAACAGTGGATCGCAATATACTGTTAAGTAAATTTTGTAAATACGGTGTGAAAGGTATTGAATTCGATTGGTTCAAATCTTACTTATCTGAAAGAACCCAAAAAACCTGTGTTAATAATTCAAAATCGCGCGCGATTGAAACTTGTTTTGGTGTACCGCAAGGCACTGTACTTGGCCCCTTATTGTCTTTAATATATATAAACGATATCTGTAAAGATTTAAAAACTTCCAAAATATCTTTGTTTGCCGATGACGCTCTATTGTTCGTAAGTGGAAAAACTAAATTTGAACTATTGAACCATATCAACGAAGATTTGCTGAACCTATGTACGTCGTTAAAATTGAACAAACTGAAGATCAACGTTAGTAAAGCTAAATGCATGGTGTTAAACAGCGATGACACGATCAATATAACAATTGAGGGTAACATTATTGAACAAGTAAATGAAATTAAGTATTTAAGAGTTATATTAGACAGTAAATTAAATTTTAAATCCCATATGAACTATGTAACAAAGAAAGTGTCGAAAAAAATTGGTTTTCTCAAAAGAATACGCAAAAATATAACAACAATTTGTGCTGTGAATATTTACAATACAATTATAAATCCTCACTTTGAATTTTGTTCAACGATTCTATTTTTATGTAATAATGAGCAAATAAGCCAAATGCAAGTATTACAAAACAAAGCTATGCGAACTATTCTTAAATGTAATATTTATACACCAATTATATGGATGCTGTCGTGTTTGAAATGGTTAAACATTAAGCAAAGAATAATGTTCAACACACTTATGTTTGTGTTTAAAATGAAAATTTAGTACCTGAATATTTAACTTCAAATTTAACGTATGTAGGTGAAAGTCAGCCTTACAACTTAAGATCAAATAATGATTTTAGACTCCAATTGTACAGAAACTCAAGAACTCAAAATATGATTAATTATCGTGGACTTTAATTGTTTAATGAATTACCTAGTGAAATAAAGAATGAAAGTTCCTTAACTAGATTTAAAAAACTACTAATAGCGCATATAAGAAACACAAAAAATGTTTAAATATTGTATCTATTATATTAGGTTTCGTGAAATGTATACATTTGTAAACTTATTTATATATTTATATATTAATTTAAATGAATTATAATAGTAAAAATCTACTAAATAAAATTTACATACATACATACATACATACCCGAGTATTTTTCCGGAAATAAATAAAATTTTTAGGAGAAAAGATCAATAGGACCTTCAGAGTATTAAAATCCAAAGGACGACAGAGAACGAAAACTCACTTCTGACACTAGGAATAGATCCGGATTACTCTATCTTGGATTATGACAACTTTATAGTGGAAGATGCTAAAAAAAAAAGTTGAGTGAGTGCATTGGCCTGAATTACGACCTTGAGAACAGAGCCTTCGTTGGACACTTCTATCTTAGAGTCGAGATCTCGCAGTGGCGATCTGAGAATACTGGTTTCACTAGGTTCAATGAAGACCGACTTGCAAATGCAGTCATCGCCGAGCGAAACGGGGATATCTAACACCCTGTTCGTATCAAAGATGGACCTCGATAGCATCTTTTACAAAATAAAGAAAAAGAAGACAGCAAGAGTCGACGGCATATACCCAATGTTATGCTGCGGAACCCCCCTTCGGAAGCAGTGGACATTTACACCACGCGTGTATCGGTGTCTTCTTTTAATTTAATTTTGACAAAAAACTTTTCAGACTTTACCAAAAAAAAATTTACATCATAAGAAAATCGACTAAGGAATAATCCTTCACATAACATTTTACAGAATTCGTTCAATTGAGTTTAATAAGTTTTACTTTTTTTATGTATTTGGCACTTTGATGGTGAATAGTTATTAGAGCAGTTTTGAATGAAACTTTTCACATTTCCAATTTTTACAATCCCAAAAACAAAGAAAATACATTCACTTTTTAAATTAATTTCAGACCAACCGACGAAAAAACGCTGCAGTTGTTTTTGCCGTTCTACTCTGTGGTTCTATTGTACAGATACAAACTTTTTTTTTAATCAAAAAATGTAGTTCCTTAAATCAAATTTGGAGCCGAAGCACATGTCATGTGAAACCAACATAAAACGTCTTGGTTTTGTTGTACTTAATAGATACAAAGCAAAGGCAACCAACGCATTGTCCAGCCAGCTCGGGATATCATATAAAAATTATGTAACATTAAAACGAATTTGAAATGGGATTCTCTTTATTCAGTTGCATATTTCAATTTCAACTAATTTAACTGATAAGGGTTCTAAATAATTACTGTTCGTAAATTTTAGTTGGCAGTGTTCCTGTTCATAGCCAAAAGCTTACTGACCTGGAAAGCATGTGATAGAACTTTGTAGAAATTCATGCATTGCTCATGGTGTGCAAGTATTATGAAATATTGTGACTTACATGGAATACAGAAGCGTAAAGGGACGATTATAAATTCTGCAACAAAAGTTTTGACTTTAGTTTAGAGATGAATAATGCATTCAAGTTGTAACATAGGAACCAACACACACACGAGAGTGAGCACACTACAAGAATTAAATTTATTACAGAGACACCTTTGCATGGTCTAAGCAAATTTTTCATTAAACAGTGACGTTCATCCGATAATGCAGGGAACTGTGATGCTTAAGAGATGAGTGAAGTAGAGAGAGGAAATATACATATATATATATCTGTACTCGTTGCAGTCTTTAGCTTGACAGCCAAATAACACTGTCAACTGAAACACTGGAATAAGAAATCTGAGCAATTTTGCATTTGATGACAAGTTCTCGAGCAATACCATCGTATATAAAATCTTATATTATATATTATATTATATTTGTTCGAATTCCAACAGGAGCCAAAAATGATTTTCTACTTGTATCGCCTTTCGAGAGGAATTGGCAAGTCCTTCGATAGTAAATTCATTGCCATCAAAAAAGCGCAGATTTTGTAGCTCAGTCCATTCCTAAGGCATAGCTGTGAGAAATGCGCTAGGCTCCCTGCTCTGTTGGGTCTCCCCTTTTTAGTCTTTTTATTTTTTTGGGATTTGAAGAAAAAATTACAACAATATAGTAGGGGAGCCCAAGAGGGGATTTCGCGCGTTACTCGAACGCGTCAGAAAATCATATGGGGAGAAACCTTGCACCATGTAATGTACTCCTACCATATATTAAACCTAAATGTTGGGGCGTTCACTGAGAGCAGCCCTTCAGATTAGTAAAAAAAAGTCGATCATCGGAAATACTCGAGCGCCTCAGATTAAAAGATGGTAGGTTGATTACATCGAGAAGAGTGTATATTTCAATAATCTGACAATTTGAGCGGGGCCTTCGTAAGTAGGCGAGTCACAAAGATGTAAAAAAAAAATCGATGTTTCGAAATACTCGAGCGCGATTAAATTTTTTTTATTTTGAAGGTAATTTTATCAGGATTACAGAAAACATATAATCTGACATTTTGGTTGGGGCGATTGAGGTAAAATCGTCAGTCAAATGTATAATATATGATGGTTAATATCTCGGTTAATATTGATATTAGCAATTGGTCCAGAAGACTTTTTTTGTAGAAAACTAAATTCTCTACAAGTTTGTAATTTGCAATTTTTCTGTAGCTTTTGTTATTTACGAGATAACTGCGACAAAACGTGAATTTTATGCAAAAATCTGGTTAAGTGGCCCGTACCACCTTCCCGGTATGAGTAACGACTTTGCCAAAAAGAACATTTTTGTAGAGCTTTCAATTTTGAGAAAAAAACATCTTCGGTTAAAGCGATCCCATGAAATGCCGCTGAGTTATAGAAATTTAAAAATAAAAAATCAGAGTTTCCGTGTATTTTCAATGGAAAATCTTCACACCTCTTGATCGAGCACTTAAAATTAATATTAAGGGCTCAAACTTTCAGGATTTTTTTTAAAAGTATTTTCAACAAAATTTCGATACAAAATTTTTAAATACATAATATGTGTACATATTTTTTGATTGCATCCAGTAACAAAAAATAGAAACAACAAAGAATTGTTACTTTAAAATTGTCAGACTAAGAGTACGCCCCCATATAATTGTCAGATTATCATCCTGGAGGACGAAGACATCAAGTTGATCACTCTGTATAAAAATCTGACACGCTCGAGTAATTCAAGGTCACGTGTTTTTTTTACATTTTTAAAAATCAGCCATGACTGATCGCCCCACTCAAATTGTCAGATTATTGAAATATACACTTTTTAGAGTACACTTAACATTCACTTTGAAAATCTGACACGCTCGAATAACTTTTTATTTTTTTGTTTTTTTAACCTCTCTTTACGCCCATTTGCCCCCAGTAAATCGTCAGATTAATATACATCCGTTATAAGAAAGACAAAGCGCGTATACTCTATGAAAATCTGACGCGCTCGAGTATTTCAATTTAACTGTTTTTTTTTTACATTTTTAAAAGCTCATACACGCCCATCGCCCCACTAAAATGAAAAACTGCCATACACTTTTTTTCGTTTTAGAACGTAAACTTCACAATCCAATAAGTCCCCATAACGCTTTAGTAACTGCAAATTTAGCGGCTCGGGCTCCCCTACTAATAGGATAAAATAATTTGGGGTTAGTACCCTGCTCAAGAGGTGCCGTAGACCCGCTAGTAGCTTATACCCAAATAACATCTCTACTCAAATAACATGTCCAAGTATTGAAAAACTTTGAAAGGCCTTTAAACCAAAGCTATAGAAACCAATTCAGGGGTTTCTACGTTTTGACTGTTGGAGTCCACCGTCGGTCGATTCTGTGAGTCGAATTCATCCGCTGGCTGTGACATTCCACACAAGCTAAGGCACAGTAGATGAAAAAGGGATGTAAAGTTCTTTAAGACTCGCTTCGGTTCTTGGCCATCATGGCATGACTGGTGATTAGATCGCCGAAGAACTTGCGAGGCAAGAATCTCAGACAGCTTTTTCAGGACCTGAACCATCGCTTAGTCTTTCAGGGTCCTTAGTTAGAGCTTCAATCACCGATAGTCGATCTGTCAAGAGCACAACCATAAATGGCATGTCTCCATTGGATGCTGACAGACCAAACGTATATGCTCCCCCACGTTTTATAAGAAGACTGCAACAATTTTGCTATTCCGTGACAGAAAAAAATGGAGAAAGCTTATTGGCGTTGCCACAAAATACTTATCTTTGCCAAGCACTGAAACCTGTTATAGGCTTAAGTGGTAACACACTCTGTGAATCTTGTAGAGAAGATGTGGTCAGGCGCAGCACTTCTTCTATGAATGTCCTCCCTTTTCTTGCATGAGGTTACAGATACTCGGGGCAGACATGGTGATTGGTGACAGCTGCTAACTCAGCCTTCTTATCATGGCAGCGTCTTTTGGCTTTCCTACGAACATCTGGAAAACTAAGTAAGTAAGTAAGTAAGTAAGTGAAAACTATAACAAAAAGAAGGTTGCTATCAAGAAGTACAATAGACCGGTATCCGGTACTTAGGTCTGAGGGCTCCAGCTAGTATTTAAGTATTTTAAAAGCCTTCAGCAGAAAAAATGTAAAGTAGGCACAATTGACGCCCAATACCCAATTGAATTTTTTTGAGCTAGCAAAAAAAATATTTCCGGGCACAATTAAGAAGTTATTTCCATAAAATCAACTTTCTGAATTTCCTTGATTTGTTCCAATGTTTCTTACAGAATATATTATAGAATTTGATAAATTGTAATCTGGGCTTTCTCCCTTAAAATGCTTAATTTCATGTTGCATACACGTCTTTTGTGTAGAAAAAATAGCTCAATCACTTTGCTAACTGAATTTACATCCAAGGGCTGCTGGTGGTGCATGAGTACCTACTTTTCATATTTCACTAATAGTAAAATCACAAATCATAAAAAAAAATTTTACTTCGATGATTGATTTTCAAGTTGAACAAAAAGCTCACACACCAAAATAAACTTATTTCAAAAATATACAAACAGCATAAATACGAAGAAATAAACTCGAGAAACAAACGACCGAAATCATTAAAACAAAAGGATATTTTCATTTGCAAACGTACAGTCTTTAACATTACCCAATAAATTCAATATTAAGCTATCGTTTTACTGAAGGAGATTGAATTCAATTTGGTTTCTCTTCATAATGATGTGGTTGGATGCATTGGAGTGAAATCTATGTCAAACCAAAACTATCATAACACATGACATCAGAGCAAGTGGCTTTTGATTTTACCACAAAATATTCGTCTGTCAACTGCAGTGACAAATTATACTGCTGGTAAATCATGGTTTTTTTTTTTTGAGATTTCAATTAGTCTGTTCATTACGTTGCAGATTGGTCACATGTGTGTTTGCATTACTTTACGATTGGACCACCCCCATTTTTATTCTATGTTTGTTTATTTTTTGTAACAACGCAGTTCGTTTCAAAAGAATATAAAAAATGCAAAATTAAAGCAAAAAAAAAATTCTGCAAAACACATTACAAATTTAGAAATTTTCTACAGTAATCTTTAATTAGAGCATTGAAAATTATGTGAAAAAGGCTATAAAGACTTTAACATCCAAATACATCACTTCTGCATGATCTACAGTGACATGGGCAAATGTAGAAAAGTACACATCACGAGACTATGATGATTAGGACATGTAGAACGGATGAACCTCAAAGCTTCGACTCGACAGGTTCTCGAAAACACATTGCAAGGGAAACCGGGTGCAAGGTAAGATTCTGGATTCTGGAAGAAGACCTCAAAAGACTTGGATTGCAAAACTGGAGGGTTTTTGTGCTCATCAGATCGCTTGGATCATCAAGGAAGAAGACTCCTAGATTAAGTTTTCGTTTGAGGGAGAAAGCAGAATATAAACAGAGGAGATGTGGGATGGTCTATTTTTATTTCTTGTTAAAACAGCTCTTTCCGAAGTCGTTTGGGACAGCGTCGCGTCACTTCCTATGCTTTGTTTGAGGTAATATCCGAAAATAATACCGATTATGGAGCTTATGTGCAACCTGTTTAAGAATAAAAAATAGACCAAGAGCTAACGACAGATTTGCTTACCTCATTTTAGCAAGGCTCAAACTTTGCTCATAGAAAGATTTAGGTCCGACAAGTATAAAAGTGCCCGTCTTACACTCCGGTTCGGTCCATGAGGCCTTAAGATTAGGGCTTGAAGTTGTAAAAAATAAGTGCCCATTTACCTCATTTTAGCAAGGTTCATCTTTTAACATATTCTTCAGTGATTCAAAATATATACACGAAAATAGCATTTTAAGACGTTTTAGCTGTCCATGACATGCTGTAAGACGCTCGTATATATATATACAAGATGACATAAAAACAAACACACATTTCAAGTGTATGACGTTTATTCGGTCAATAACCCTTCGTAAGACGCTAAAAATTAAATTAAGATAGAAAAAATTACATCAGCCTTTGAACGAAATTAATCAGGTATATTTTTGCTTTTAAATTAATGTTTTGAAGTACATAAATATTTAAATAACATTTTTAAGAAATTAGGTATATTTTTTTTACTTATTCTTATTAAATTTCGCAGTTTGAATCAGATTCATCAGAATCGGAGTCCAATGAAGAAGTTTCTGGATCATCGTCTGAAAACAACAAATTGATGCATTATTATTGCTTCGAAATAATTTAAATTTTAAAATGTTACCATGGTCATTATTAGTATTTGGGTTGAATGAAGCCTCTTCAATCACATCACATACGGTTTTTGGCAGCTGGTTTCCATCAAACCAATGGAAATCATATTCATTGTCTTTAAGACTCCATCCATTTTTACCTGGTAATAACATTGTTGGATTTTTTAAATATGAATTTGTCCACACAGATGTAATATATTTTGTTCTCAACAAATGCTGATACAATTCGGCCTTACAAGGAGGTATGCTAGTAGCATCAAATCCTTTTATTTGTTTGTGAAAAGCTTCATTTGAGGTTTTTACAATGAAATTCCTCATAAATATTTCAAATCTGGCATCATTAACTTGATTTACGTTTTTAACTTTGTACATATTACAAATAAAGTCTTCAAAGGTCTAAAGTAACTCAGCGTTTGAGTCAGTCAAATCAAATATTTTAGCAAAGGCTTCTTGATACTGCTGGTTTTTTTGCATAATTTTGAAAGGTCCTACTTTTCCTTTCCGATAAAAGGCTGGAATAAAATCACACCCTGTGAAAGCATGTAAAGCAGGTAGGCTTTTGGAAAGTGAATCGCCTAGTTCATTCCAAAGTTTAGAAATATCAACATATCTTCGATTGGTGCTCACACCAATATCAATCCAAACTTTGAGTTGTTCACATTTTAAGTTTTTCATATTACCAAGCAGTATTATATGAGGCATAAGAGCATATTATAATAACGTTAGCGCTGTATTCGATGCTGCAAACATGGAAAACGATTTTAGTATCGGCTTCTTCGTGGTTGTGTAGTTTCAAAATACATAAAGGTACATGGCGATCCCCAGATCAATCAGCCGTCAACCAAATTAACCATATTGCGATCGACGCAAGGCACTCTTCCAGTGTGTTAGATGTCAGAACTTTCCGAGGGACCAACTTTGATTCTGACCACTACCTTGTTGTAGTTCTAGTACGCTCTTCATCATAAATGCAAGTGTTAGAGCAGTGTTTCCCAAACTTATTTTTCTCGTGGACCACTTTCCAAATTTTACTGGTTTCGGTGGACCCCCTGCTGCTACATTTCTACCACATTCTTAAAGTCACCAAAAATTAAAAATTGTATCGCTTCTGAGATCTGTCCCTTTATTATGATAGGTAAAATAAAAACGAAAAATGGTATATTTTATAACACTTAAGTTATTAAAAGAATAGAATTACAAAAAAAAAAAAAAATAATGAGGTAATATAGATTCAGGTCATTTGATGGAGTGTCAGCAAACGATCAATGTTTGGCTTTATTTTGGCAATAACTGCAAATCCACCCGCTCTGTGATGTTTAATTTGCTTCTTTTTTTTTGTTAAGAGGTTTTCAACGGCACTAAAACTCCTTTCGCAAGGTATGACGAGGGAAAAGCTATTCAAAATTTTCTTGCGATTATCCACAGTCCAGGACATTTTTCGGGTATTTCTGCTTGCAGCCACAATGTTTGGTATCATTTTCTAAATTTCACCTTCAGCTCCTCATTGGTGCTTAGCTCCAGCAGCTCCATTTCATCAAATGGATTTGTGATCCATGGTGGTATATCCATTGTCAGCATATCTTCAAACCTGGTTTTGAAGTCAGCATGCAGGGCACATAAATGTTGACTATAGGTATGGTTATCCTCATCAATACATTCTATTATTATAGGTATCAAGCCCCGCTCTTCCGAAAAGGAATAGTTTTGATAAAATAGTTACTTCAAAATCAATTTAAAATGATTGTGAAATTACGGTTTTATAAAATTAGTAGTTATTTGCAAGAAAAATTACAAAATTAATTGCTCTGAAATATTGCTTATTCGGCCTTTTTAGAGAGGCAGTGCTTCTCTCGTGAAAAAATCAATTGAATAAAAAGTGCTATGTTTGTTTTCAAATCGAAAGAGTACAATCAAAATATCTGTAAGTTACTAAGTTACCTTTCTATACGAGCAGTTACGATCAAACGATTAGTACACGTAAAAAATATACATAACTACTATATAAAAAAAAGGATATTTACTTTTTTTTAGCAAACACTGATGATATAAATTTTCTCACACCTTTTTTTTGAAATTCCGGAAACAAATGAATGAGTTCGCCTTTGGCATCAAGTATTTAAAGTGGTGATCAAGTTCATGTCTGAACAAGCATCATGTCGAGCGGATAGCGCTTTGCAAGTCTGTACACGAAATTGTAAGTAATATCGAATACGCAAGCTTGGACAAGTAACAGTCGCTTGCCTTATTGAAATATTATCTCATTAGTTAGGTACTCAAAACAATGTAGGCAGCAGGCCCTTATAAAAACTATGCTTACATTTTTGCTCTTTACTATTAAAAGCAGATAAATTTTCGTGGACCCCCATTAACATCTTATGGACCCCCATTTTTTGTTCACGCTTACGTAGACCCCCAGCAAGTCTCCCGTGGACCCCTGGGGGTCCACCTGGACCACTTTGGGAAACACTGTGTTAGAGGTTAGAAAACACCAACACCAGCACTGTTCATACGACATCAGTGTGAACAGTGCCTAACTCCAAAATAGTTCGCCCTCTAAAATAATTCAATCTAAAGTAAAAATTCTACTACATTTTTCCTAAAAGTGTTTCATCGCATAGCGACGGCACGGCATTCTACTGTCAACCACCAACCGAGCAACACCTCTTTTTTTTATAATTAAATTAATTTTCTTGGGCCATCTGCCATTTTTTGCTTTGGTTGGCATTAAATTTCCTCTTTTTTCCAAATTTATAAATTTTGCCCTTCTGGCCTGAGTAAATCTTAAATTGTAAACGAAAAGTAATTAAAACATAAAGAAAATCCTGCGTGCTGAAGAAATTAGTAAAAGCGTTTGTTTTTTTTGATTGTGGTCTCATCATTTGGTCCTTCGAGCCGGATTTTTCGGCGCCAGCGCATGTCGACCACGCTGCATACGCTGCCACAAGGAGGCACAATCTTTCGCCTTGTGCTCCAACCGCGCTGCATGCGCTGCCACAAGGAGGCACAATCTTTTGCCTTGTGCTCCAACCACGCTGCATACGCTGCCACAAGGAGGCACAATCTTTTGCCTTGTGCTCCAACCACGCTGCACGACCAACTACGCTGCACGACCAGACCACGCTGCACAACGCCAGACCACGCTGCTTGGCAAGCCACACCACGCTGCATAGCGCGCCACACCACGCGGCACGCCGTCCGACCACGCTGCCACAACCAGCGTGCAGCCTACAGCCATTTTGTTTTGCGCCTGGCTCCAACAAAAAGTTCTGGGAGATTGCGCCAGCCATATTGCCTGGCTCCAACAAAAGGTTTTTTGGAAGACTGGTTGCTGGCGTCAATTTGAACACCAAAGCACGTGACCTGACCAGGAAGAGTGCCCATGATCATCACGAGACCTGAACCTGACCAGCCTGAAGCGGAGTTCCTGTTTTTGGTTTTTTTTTGCATTTTTTAACACCGTGTAAAGGGTAAGTGAACATTTTTTTTAATTGGCAATTTTAAATACATTACAAAATTTTTTTTTTCTTTGTGTTGCACCCTGACCGAAAAAGGCGTCATTTTTTACGTGGTGTGATACGAAATATCGGTATTTTGTGGTTGAAGCGGTTCCTAGGTATTCACTTTCCATCGCAGTAGTTTTCATTAATTTTTGAAATTTTTAAAGCAACTTCGAAAAACGCGATTTGGTTGTGTTCCCCAGCCCTTTTTTTTTTTTTTTTGGTTTTTTGTGATTTTTAATAGACTGTCTTCCTCTTTGAAGGAGTCTGCGTTTTTTATCGCGTGGTAATTTTTTTTCTCGTTCGTGCAGCACACATCGTTCGTAACGGTGTATCAAAGCCGGGGTGGTTGGCCCTCAGTAGAATCTTTCAAGCCTGTTGAAGATTCTCGCGCTTTAAAATTTTAACTTTTTTTGAAATTTTTAGAATACTTCAAGCCTTTTGAAGATTCTTGCGCTTTAAATTTTTAACTTTTTTTTGAAATTTTTCGAATCTTTCAAGCCTTTTGAAGATTCTTGAGCTTTACAATTTTAGTTTTTTTTTTTGAAAATTTAGAATCTGTCAAGCCTGTTGAAGATTCTTGCGCTTTAAAATTTTAACTTTTTTTGAAATTTTTAGAATCCTTCAAGCCTTTTGAAGATTCTTACTTTTTTTTCTCGTTTGTGCTGCACACACCGTTCGTAACGGTGTATCCAAGCCGGGGTGGTTGGCCCCCAGTAGAATCTGTCAAGCCTGTTGAAGATTCTTGTGCTTCAAAATTTTGATTTTTTTTGAAATTTTTAAATTTAAAATTTTTACTTTTGAAATTGTTTCTCTCGTTCGTGCCGCACACACCGTTCGTAACGGTGTATCCAAGCCGGGGTGGTTGGCCCCCAGTAGAATCTATCAAGCCTGTTGAAGATTCTCGCGCTTTAAAATTTTAACTTTTTTTGAAATTTTTAGAATACTTCAAGCCTTTTGAAGATTCTTGCGCTTTAAATTTTTAACTTTTTTTTGAAATTTTTCGAATCTTTCAAGCCTTTTGAAGATTCTTGAGCTTTACAATTTTAGTTTTTTTTTTGAAAATTTAGAATCTGTCAAGCCTGTTGAAGATTCTTGTGCTTCAAAATTTTGATTTTTTTTGAAATTTTTAAATTTAAAATTTTTACTTTTGAAATTGTTTCTCTCGTTCGTGCCGCACACACCGTTCGTAACGGTGTATCCAAGCCGGGGTGGTTGGCCCCCAGTAGAATCTATCAAGCCTGTTGAAGATTCTCGCGCTTTAAAATTTTAACTTTTTTTGAAATTTTTAGAATACTTCAAGCCTTTTGAAGATTCTTGCGCTTTAAATTTTTAACTTTTTTTTGAAATTTTTCGAATCTTTCAAGCCTTTTGAAGATTCTTGAGCTTTACAATTTTAGTTTTTTTTTGAAAATTTAGAATCTTTCAAGCCTTTTGAAGATTCGTGCGTTTTTAAATTTTGGCTTCTTTGGAAATTTTTTTTTCTCTCTCGTTCGTAACAGTGTATTCAAGCCGGGGTGGTTGGCCCCCAGTAGAATCGTTCAAGCCTATTGAAGATTCTAGAGCTTCGAAATTTTGATTTTTAATATTTAAATTTCGATTTTTTTACTTTTGAAATTTTTTCTCTCGTTCGTGCCGCACACACCGTTCGTAACGGTGTATCTAAGCCGGGGGTGGTTGGCCCCCAGTAGAATCTATCAAGCCTGTTGAAGATTCTTGCGCTTTAACATTTTAACTTTTTTTTGAAAATTTTAGAATATTTCAAGCCTGTTGAAGATTCTTGCGCTTTAAAACTTTAACTTTTTTTTGAAAATCTTAGAATCTTTCAAGTCTGTTGAAGATTCTTGCGCTTTAAAATTTTGACTTTTTTTGAAAATTTTAGAATCTTTCAAGCCTGTTGAAGATTCTTGCGCTTTAAAACTTTAACTTTTTTTTGAAAATTTTAGAATCTTTCAAGTCTGTTGAAGATTCTTGCGCTTTAAAATTTTTACTTTTTTTTGAAAATTTTAGAATCTTTCAAACCTTTTGAGGAATCTAGCACTTTAAAATTTTAATTTTTCTTGAAATTTTTAGAATCTCTCAAGCCTTTTGGAGATTCTAGAGCTTTAAGATTTTGATTTTCTTTGAAATTTGATAGACTGCCTTCTTCTTCGAAGGAGTCTGCGTTCTTTTTTATCGAGTTTTGTCCTCTTTAGTGCCGCACATACCATTAGTAACGGAATCTTTCAAGCCTTTTGAAGATTCCAGTGCTTTAAATTTTCGTTTTGTGAAATTTGATAGACCTCCTTCTTCTTTGAAGGAGTCCGCGTTTTTCTTTGTCGCGTTTTCTTTATCGCGTTTTCTTCACCGCGTTTTCTTTTATCCCGTTTTCTTCATCGCGTTTTCTTTATCGCGTTTTGTCCTCGTTTATGTAGCATGGGTGGTTGGCCCCATGTAGAATCGTTCAAGCATTTTGAAGATTCCCGTGCTTGCAATTTTCCTTTTTTTTAATTTAAACGACTACCTTCTTCTTCGAAGGAGTCCGCGTTTTCTATCGCGTTTCGTTTTTTTAAACACATATCTTGGCAAATTTTCGGCAATGTCGATCCCAACGAGACTCTATACGGTACGGCAGCACAAACTGTGCAAAAACTGTTTAAGCGCGCGTCATGCAAATGTCGCCTGTTCAAGTAAATATTCTTAGAACCACTGTTAAGTCGGCATCGCTCACTGTTGCATCTAAACGTTAACGAAGACGGAAATAGTAAAATACAGTCCACTAATCTCCTTAGTGCAACTAAAGCTCCTCAAATGTCGTCGTCGTCACAGCCATTCGGGCCTCAAGCGTCGTTTCAAAATTTTCATGTCGGTGCCTCTAAGAAAATATTGCTTGCAACGGCACTAGTTTGCATCGTGCACATAGTTCGCGCTCTTAAATACCCTGGTTCCGAAATATCCTTTATCTCAGTGGTAAGACAAAAGCGTTTTGAACTTGCCCATAACCAATAAGAATACATCCATTTTCGGAATCAGTGGTAATCTCGCCATACCATCTCGCATTCTCCGCTGGAGATTTATAAATTTGTCTTGTACCGCCAAATCTTGGTCGACCCTAGAGACACTCCATTTCAACGAATCCTCTTTCGCAATTTTTCAGAGTCCTCTAGTGGGACTAACAGGCATTTCTCTCGACAACTCCGAACAAAACACCAACTCATTGGTAGTTCAACAAGAACCGGAAGATTTTCTTGATTTTTTTCGACTCTATCCCGCGCAATGCGCGTATTGTACTTTGTTTTTCGCTTCTTCGGGTCTATCTCAAAGCAACAACCCAGCAAATACAAGTCTCATGACATCTCAGGGTTTGAAATGGAATTTTATTCCACCCGGGGCACCTCACATGGGAGGTCTATGGGAAGCCGGCGTTAAAAGTTTCAAAAGCCATTTAAGAGGGCTGGGGACCAAGGCCAAATTTACGTTCGAAGAATTTGCAACGGTTTTAGCACGTATCGAAGCATGTTTGAACTCGCGTCCAATATCGTCCATGTCCACAGATCCTTCTGATCTGTTGGCATTGACGCCGGGGCATTTTTTACGCGGCGGTCCGCTTTTATCTTTTCCGGAACCGAATTTAGCCGATGCAAATTTATCGCTAATCAATCGGTGGGAAAAAGTAAAATGCCTCCAACAACAGTTCTGCCACAGATGGAAAGATGAATACCTCAAGGAACTACATCAACGACACAAATGGAAAACACCTCAAACCAACATTAAAGTTGATGATTTGGTCGTCATTAAAAACGAAAATCTGCCATCCACCGAATGGCGTCTAGGCCGTGTTATAAATATACACCCGGGTTCCGATGGTCGAGTCAGAGTTGCAACATTAAAGACCCAAAACGGAGAAATAGTCCGCCCCATAGTAAAACTGTGCCTATTGCCCATTAACTAAATTGCCAATTAAACAAAATTTCACTTGCTTTATTTTCAGTAATATTTTTTTTTTGGCGTATTTCGCCAAGGGGGGCGGTAATGTTCATACTACATCAGTGTGAACAGTGCCTAACTCCAAAATAGTTCGCCCTCTAAAATAATTCAATCTAAAGTAAAAATTCTACTACATTTTTCCTAAAAGTGTTTCATCGCATAGCGACGGCACGGCATTCTACTGTCAACCACCAACCGAGCAACACCTCTTTTTTTTATAATTAAATTAATTTTCTTGGGCCATCTGCCATTTTTTGCTTTGGTTGGCATTAAATTTCCTCTTTTCTCCAAATTTATAAATTTTGCCCTTCTGGCCTAAGTAAATCTTAAATTGTAAACGAAAAGTAATTAAAACATAAAGAAAATCCTGCGTGCTGAAGAAATTGGTAAAAGCGTTTGTTTTTTTTGATTGTGGTCTCATCAAGCACAAAAAGAACGTATAGAAAATATATATATGACAAAAAATACAAATAGTGACATAAAATAAAAAATACCTAACATGAAATACAATAATAATTAAAGAAAACTACTAAAAATAAAACAAAGTATAAACTACAAATATTTTGAAAAACAATAAACTAGGAAACATTGAACAAAAATCATGCATGTGGAGCACTGGTTTTAAATTTTTGTTTTAAAGTACATTTATTAATGTTGAAATCTAAAAGTAGGGAGTTAGAGTTGTATAATCTACTCATGCGCGATAGCGGCTCATGCATGCCGTAATTGGTTCAAATGAAGCTACAATCGCAATAGATTGCCAATGCCTTTTCCAATCGAGTGTCCCTTCAATTATCCTTGAATCCCATGCCGTCAGCATTAAGCATTGAAGGCCAATGGCAGCAATGTCAAGGAGCCATCAGAACCGCTGCCTCTGAGGTTCTTGGTTTTACTCGGCCACCAAAACGAAACCCACGGTTCGATGAAGAATGCAGGCAGGCCAATGCAGCCAAGCAACAATTGCTGATGCAAAAACGGACAAGGACTGACTTACGATCAGTATAACGCGATTTACAAGGAGAAAGGAAGGGAAGAACACAGACTTCTCAGAAAGAGAAAGAAGCAGCAAGAGAAGCACTCGTTGGAGGAAATAGAGAGGTGCCATGACTGGAACGAGACTTGGAAGTTTTACAAAAAGGTAAAAAGATCCTGCCAGGCAGACCCCGAAAGGTAAAGACCAGCAGGGAAACATAGTTGTAGAGTCACAGTCGCTACTGAGGATCTTGGAAAGATCACTTCTGCAGACTGCTTGAAGGCGATGAGGACACAAATTCCGCTGTCAGGTAGATTGCCCCATTCAGCTATGATGATTATCAAGAATGCCGTCCTGCCGACCTAGAAGAAGTTAAGCTTGTAACGGAAGTTGTCCCTATCACACCAAAAGCGATATTCAGCAATCCCAAAGATACCCAGGAACACAGGAATCCCTGCAGGAACCTCTGGGTAGTGTGACAGGTTGTTCAACTAGCTATGCGCGGGTAGACATGCTTGCGTAATGCACGAAAAACTAGCTCGTCGGTGGGGTGGGATCTTGCGCAGGCTGCTGAACGTCCGTACCTAATTAACATGTCTAAAAAAAAGAATCATTCAGTTCTCCTAATCCAAAAAAGAAAATAAATAAAAACTTAACCTCTAACCAAAGGAAACTAACAGATGGTAACGGTTCCCTTGAGTGTTGCCCTCCCACTATCCATATACCGAACTAATAATGGATAATCCTTGGCTTTTGCTCCACTCGATTATTCTTTGCAAAAGCCCCTAAAGTAACAAGTGAACCTTTACTGGATCACTTTCTCATCACTACACTCACACTTTGCTTCACTGTCCCACACTAGCATAAACAAGAACTAGATACTCATCTTAAGAGAGCAAAACTATTTCAAATAAAAAGAAGGATTTGTTTCATTTTTCTAAATTCTTAAATTATGTTGATAAACTTTATTCATTCCGAAAAGTTTTGAGAGAGTTTCATTAGGCTTTCATCTTCTTCTTCTTAATATATATAAATCACGTGTCACAATGTTTGTCCGCGATGGACTCCTAAACTACTTAACCGATTGTAATCAAATTTGTACACCGTGTGCAGTTTGATCCAACTTGGTAGATAGGATAACTTGCATCTCAATTTATGATCGACCACCATAATTACGTGTCACAATGTTTGTCCGCGATGGACTCCTAAACTAATAAACCGATTTTAATAAAATTTGGATACCGTGTGCAGTTTGATCTAACTTGGAAGATAGGATAGCTTATATCTCAATTTAGGGTCGACAACCATATGTTGTTGAGACTAAATTATAATTTAAATTTATTTTAAAATAAATGAAATACAGTGAATTTTATTTTTTTATTTTTGGAGTAAGTATAGCTTGACTTCATATTATAGTGAACATAATCAGGCGAAATTATTTCTGCTTTTTGATAATTGGTGTTTCGTTATTCACACCACGCGTTGCTGTGGCTAAGGTAAGATATATACAGCTATTCAATGCGCTATAATAGCATGTTTTTCAGTTTATTTTGTAACGATTAAATTGTTATTTTCAGTTGAATGCCACCCAAAAAATCTAACCTCAACAACAAGAGGAGTAAAGAGACACGACGCAAACGCGTTGAAAGAGCTCATCAGTCGGCAGAACAAATCACAACAAGAAATGGAGCTCAAAGAGTCAGGATAGCAGAGCTTTGTGCAGAAGAGTGTCAAGAACAACGTGACGAACGTATGCGACAGAATAATGTAAGAATAAGAGCAGCACGAGAACGAAACATAGCTGCAACACGAGTACAAGAACGACAGAGGCAGTGGATCAGCCGCTCATTAACATGTACATCATTAATTCGCCTTGCTTTCGAGTATGCACCAAATATTAACTACTCTGCGCATTCAAAAATTGCTATCGGTGCAATGGATAAAGTATGTCAATATTGTCAGGCATTGAAATTTCGGAATGAAACACCCGGCATGTGCTGCGCAACAGGAAAAGTTGTGCTGTTACATCTACCCACTCCGCCGGAATTATTATCCCGTCTTGCTGGCGATTAAATAGATAAAAGATAAATAAATAGATAAATTCGATTTTAACAAAATTTTAACTTGATAATACAAAATTTTTGATGAAAAGCAACATTTTTCACAAAAATTTTGTGTGGAATCCATTATATGTGTATCTAAAAAGTTGATATTAGCGAAGTCGGTAAGTAGAAAAATGACATGGCAAACCAAGCATCATTTTTAAAATTTTATTTTGGGATATTTGAAGCTTTTTTTTGTGCGTTTTCGCACAATCATACCAAACACCGCAAAGCACCGTAAAGCAGAATGGTGTGAAAAATTGATTTGAACAATAATATTTTGTTAGTTTTGGACAGATCAGAATTTCTATTTATAAGAGGATATAAAATTCTTATATATTTGTTAATTTTATTGATAGTAGTCGATATTTGCTTCTGAAAACTTAATTTTGTATCTATCATATGGTCCTGTTTCCACGTATTCCAATGATTCCGTCAGATACAACCATCCCCTTCAGTAGGTTACAGTTTCCAATTCGTTTATCTTTTGTCATGACTATAAATAAGTCTCAAGGCCAAACGATGACCATTATGGCTTAGATTTGGAAAATCAATGTTTTTCTTATGGGCAGCTATATGTTGTATGCTTACGTGTAGGAACGCTGTCTTAACCTATTTGTGATAGCAAAAGACAGGGTTACCAAAAATATTGTAAACCGATCAGTGCTAAATTAAATTCAAATTAAAAGAATTTATTATTGTTTGAAGATTTTAAATTATCAACCCTACCAACCTCATTTATAAGTTTAATTATCACATGTTATTTATGTAATATATACTCATTTGTTACAAACTTGAAAAAAATAAACAATTTTAAATTCAATTCTTTTGTTTTGTTTATTGCTCTATATCAAAATTTTGATCAATTGTGTTCAAAGTTTTTCCCCTTTAAATCCCAAACCAGTAAATTTTTATACCAGCTTTAACGTTTCTATGTTCTTTCATAAATAATAATTTCATTTCAGTAAGGGGTAACGGTAGTAGAGAATCAGTAATGAAGGTCGCCATGATTTTTTTACAAGTAGCATCTATGTAAAAAAGAATTGTAGTCCCAAGGTCTAATGTTCTCCTACCATTCCCTTTAAATACTTTATAACAATATCGTATGACAGAAACGCTAGCCACAGCAACGCGTGGCCGGGTCAGCTAGTTACATTATAAATTTTCAGTTTACGTTCGATTCACGAAAATTTGAAATAAAAGTAATACAAATGTATAAAAAAAAAGGTATCAATTAAAGTTCGTTCAAATGTTATTATATTAAAGACTAGCTGTGCCCGCGACTTCGTCCGCGTGGAATAGTGACTTTCGGCAGCATTCTTAATTTTTTAGGCTACTTATTTTGCAAATAAGACACATTCATGCGTTTTAGTAAACCATTGTTATATTATTTTATTTTAGTATATGTTTGCACACGACGTTCTTATTTTTTCCATCTTTTGCGAAATAAAAAGGTTTTGTGGGATTGATATACGTGATTCTGCCACATAAAGTTGCCATGGGATATTTTTCTAAACGAACACCTGCAACTTAAAGCGTCTGAGCCTTATTTATAATGTCCAATCAGTGGGAATTAAAGGGAAACGGGGAATTGAAACGTTTTCTCCTTTTTTCGTTCCAGTCATTATTAATGCCGCATCCCAGATGTGTAATTTGTAGCTGTGTACAATTCTGGATTACTCATTTTTGGCACTGGAACACCAACTTGCTGCCACTCCTAATAATCCTAAGAAATTGAGAAACTCTATAGGGTATGATGTGACTTGCTCAGTGTCCATAATATTGTCTACTGATAGACATTCGACAGTATCGCCCAATACGTCAAACATAATTTATTAGTTTATATGGTTGACTATCTCATTAGACGGCACCGAAATCGACCTTCCACACAGCCATTCCCGATTGCCAATTTTTATTTGAAGATCAATATAGACATTTCTTCTCAGGTCAAATGTATTTTCGACAGTTTGACAGAAATCACCTCACGGTGAAAGAACTTTTATCGATCCAGCAGTATTAAGGTTCCCGTTTACGGTGTCGATCCCGTAGAAATATAGGGATTACTTATTAAGCCCATGACCTTCCTTAGGCTCTAGGCTATCTCTGAATAAAATTCCATTTAAATCGGATCAGTAGTCTGGGCGGGAGATGTTAACAAAGAAACACGAATAGACAGATAATTTTGGATTTATAATATTAGTACGGATGTTCATCTTCGGGTTCTAGACTATCTCTGTACCAAAATTCATATAAATCGGTTCAATAGTTTGGGTTGTAAATATAAACAAAGAAAAACAGACAGAGTTAAATTCGGATTTATAATGTTAATAAAGTCTTCCATTCCCGTGGGAACATGAGGGCGTTTCCGGAGGATGACTTGAAGTTTACATTACTCGGGATTAGTGCAGTATTCTTACGGTGGACATTTTTTGAAATGGGTGCTGTATTTTCCAAGTTCCCGTTCCCATGGGAATACAGGGATAACACATGTTGCATAACATAATATATGTCCATCCTCAGGTTCTAGACTGTCTCTGTACCAAAATTCATATAAATAGGTTCAATAGTTTGGGCAGTTAATGGTAACAAAGAGAAATAGACAGACATATTTAACTTCGGACTTATAATATTAGTAAAGACTCCCGTTCCCGTGGAAACATGGTGACCGTTCCCGTGAGGGATATGGGGATGAATAAAAGTTTATGTTGCTCAGGGATTATGGAGCATTCCAACGGTGGAAGAGTTTTTGAAATCGGTGCCATAGTGTCAAAGTTCCCGTAAACGTTCCTGCTCCCCTGGGAATATAGGGAATAAATATATGGCGTATGTCCTTCCTCAGGTTCTGAATAATCTTTGTAAAAAATTTAATTTAAATCAGCTTATTAGTTTGAGCGGAAGATGGTAACATAGAACGACGGACAGACAGAGCTACTTTCACACTTATTATATTAGTAAGGACTCCCGTTCCCGTAGGAATATGTGGATGAATTAAAGTTTATGTTACTCAGGAATAGTGTAGCATTTTAACGGTGGAAAAATTTTTGAAATCGGTGTTGTAGTTTCTAAGTTCCCGTATACGTTCCCATTCCCGTGGGAATATAGGTATAAAATATAAAGCCTATGTTCTTCCTCAGATTCTGAACAATCTTTGTACAAAAATTAGTTTTAATCTGTTCATTAGTTTGAGCGGGAGATGGTAACATAGAAAGGTGATCAGACAGAGCTACTTTTGCATTTATAATAATAGTGAGGGCCGGTTCCCGAGGGAATATTCGAATGAAATAAAGCCTATGTCCGTCCTTAAGTTCAGTCCAATCTTTGTACAAAATTTCATTTAAATCGGTTTATTAGTTTGGGCGGGAGATGGTAACATAGAACGACGGACAGACAGAGCTTCTTTCACACTTATTATATTAGTAAGGACTCCCGTTCCCGTAGGAATATGTGGATGAATTAAAGTTTATGTTACTCAGTAATAGTGTGGCATTCTAACGGTGGAAAAATTTTTGAAATCGGTGTTGTAGTTTCTAAGTTCCCGTATACGTTTTCGTTCCCGCGGGAATATAGGGATAAAATATATAGCCTATGTCCTTCCTAAGGTTCTGAGCAATCTTTGTACAAAATTTCATTTAAATCGGTTTATTAGTTTGGGCGGGAGATGGTAACATAGAAAGGTGATCAGATAGAGCTACTTTTGCATTTATAATAATAGTGAGGACCGGTTCCCGAGGGAATATTCGAATGAAATAAAGCCTATGTCCGTCCTTAAGTTCAGTCCAATCTTTGTACAAAATTTCATTTAAATCGGTTTATTAGTTTGGGCGGGAGATGGTAACATAGAACGACGGACAGACAGAGCTTCATTCGCACTTATCATATTAGTAAGGACTCCCGTTCCCGCAGGAATATAAGGATGAATTAAAGTTTATGTTACTTTGGGATAGTAAAGCATTCTATCGGTGGAAAAATTTTTGAAATCGGTGTTGTAGTTTCTAAATTCCCGTATACGTTCCCGTTCCCGTGGGAATTTAGGGATAAAATATATAGCCTATGTCCTTCCTCTGGTTCTAGACTATCTCTGTACAAAATTTCATATCAATCAGTTTGGTAGTTTGGGCGGGAGATGGTAACATAGAAAGCCGGACAGACAGAGGGACTTTCACATTTATAATATTAGTTAGGATAATAAAAATAAAGACTTACCAAATTATAATCAAAACAAAATAGAACTATCGTATATGATTTCCTTTACGCAGCATCAGTGGTGTCTCAATTTGTTGTGCACAGCAGATTGGATCGCCGACGCTCTAGCTAAGTGTGATTAAGGAATCAAAGAGAAAAGAGTTAAAACAAATGAACGATCTTAACAAAAACAAATAAAACTGAAAGAGTACTTAACTTTCGGAATTCAGAATTCGGAGTACTGATAAGATTAGAAAGTAAAGAGAAACAAAAGGAATTAAAGAAAAAAAATTGCACAGATTTCGTTTTGATAACGATCGTGTGTTGACTGTAGGAAAATGCTGAGCTGAGGCTATCGCTGCTGTTGATGGTGATGATGATCGGGTGGATTGTTGAAATTAAGTTCACGTTGAGTCTCACGTATAATGTAACTTTCGGGCGCATGTACATTATATGTGCGTTGTATATGTGATGGCTACGTGAACGTTGTAACGAAGTTACAAATACACACCCTACCACCAGCCAATATACATACCATTATTTTCATATGATATTTTCACTCACGCCATAGAGCTCACACTCACTAGTTGCAGATAACTTTATAAGGCACCCTGAAAAATACGAGAGGACAGAAGCCAGCCCGTGTTGAAAAGTACCAATCTCGTGTACAGGCTACTTCCACTAGAGGAAAACCAGGGGTACGTAGTGTATCCAGAGATTCCCAATTTTACGCAAGGTCTCCTTGGAGTTCCTAGCATAAACCCCCCACTAGCCTCTTAAGGACTTTTGGGTTTTATTTTGCCGGCTATAAGCCGTTGATGCCAGGATTTTTCCTGTTGATGCCAGGATTCTTCCTGTTGATGCCAGCTTTTGACTGTTGATGCCAGTATCTTTACTGTTGATGCCAGAATTATTCCTGTTGATGCCAGGACTTTTCTTGTTGATGCCAGCGTTTGACTGTTGATGCCAGTATTTTTACTGTTGATGCCAGGATTTTTCCTGTTGATGCCAGGACTTTTCCTGTTGATGCCAGCGTTTGACTGTTGATGCCAGTATTTTTACTGTTGATGCCAGGATTCTTCCTGTTGATGCCAGGACTTTTCCTGTTGATGCCAGCGTTTGACTGTTGATGCCAGTATTCTTACTGTTGATGCCAGGATTATTCCTGTTGATGCCAGAACTTTTCCTGTTTATGCCAGCGTTTGACTGTTGATGCCAGTATTCTTACTGTTGATGCCAGTATTCTTACTGTTGATGCCAGGATTATTCCTGTTGATGCCAGGATTTTTCCTGTTGATGCCAGCGTTTGACTGTTGATGCCAGTATCTTTACTGTTGATGCCAGGATTTTTCCTGTTGATGCCAGGACTTTTCCTGTCGATACCAGCGATTAAAGAAACCCATACTTAAGGACCGTTTTGCCAGCATAGGACTAAGGATCTACCAGCGTTGGAACCACCGATTACCAGAAGTAGTGATAAGAATTAATAACCATTATATTAGATTAGCTTTAAGTCCAATAAAAGTATTGGACCTTCTTCATAACCGAAGTTTTACGTGTTTTCTTTGGTCGACCCTGGACCCGACGAGCATACCCCAGCTCTAAAGAAAAAAGCACATCACAACGTGATTAATTAAAATTTCGTGTAGCTTTGCACCAATTGCATGAAGTATGTAATTGCTGGTGTTGAACTTTTAAGATCACAGTTTGACAATATTCAATGAATATTACTTTGCCAGATGAATGTTTTAGGATATTTTTTTTTGTTCCTTTATCTGTTTAGGTATTAAGTTTCAAATGAAGAAGCGCGGAGATTATATACGATGTCCAAGGCTATCGCTTTCTGATAAGCACTTGCAGTACCAAGTGTATGTAAAATCCACTGAATAGGTTTTTGGTGCAGTTTTGTCACGTGTGTTTGAATATACATATGTTGGTTGGATTTCTGTTTGTTGAACTTATGGAGCTTGATTTTGATGGTTGAATTTCTGTAAGCTTGATTTATGGTTGGTTGAATTTCTGGAGACCTTTATTTCGGTAAACTTGATTTTATGTAAGCTGAATTTATGGATGGTTGAATTTGCTTTAATTTCCGTAAGCTTGCCTTTATGGTGCTTTAATTTATGTAACCTTGCCGGTGGTGAAGCTATTCCCTTTGTAATCGAAAGATTACAGCTGGAATGGCTGAATGGATTGGCGTTGTCTTCTCTCTTCTTTACCTGGTTAAATGATTGTTCGATGGCACTATGCTAACAGCTCAATTGGTATGAGATGGCTGTAATTTGGTTAAAGTTAGTTAAACTCAAGACTGCCCTTTTTTTATCTTTTAATTCTTTTTTTATAAATACCTTAAAAAGCACTAGGTTATTGGTTATTGGACCACGAGGTTAAGTTCTGTTGGAGAGGTCTACCACCGGCAAGATTCAAAGTCAGAAAGAAAGATTGAGTAGGTATTTGTCAGGAACAGTCGGGTCCATTCACAATTTCTTGCAAAGGAGGAAATGGATTTTGTTTCGTTGAGTTTAACTTGACATTTGATCAGCTGTGGAGCAGATCAATTTCCTACGGAATTCCGTATGACTAGAGTTCGTAAACTCGTAATTTTTTTGTTGCCTTGGTGGAATTTATTTTTATGGTGGTGTAAATTTATGGGTAAGGTAGATTGGTCCCCAACAAGCTTGCCAAATGGTTTTAGACCAGAGAAGTACACAATAGACCAAATTTTCACAATAAGGCAGATCTTGCAAAAAACACGAGAATATAATAACGATATTCACCATCTCTTTATCAATTTCAAGGCCGCGTATGACAGTAAAAAGTCTGTTCAATTACTCGCCTATGTAGACGATATTGACGTAATGGGAAGAAAAAAGCGTGATGTCAAAGGTGCTTTTGCAAGTATTCAAACAGAAGCGGCAAAGATGGGTTTGATGGTTAATGAGAGCAAAACGAAGTTTATGTTGTTAACAAGGCAACAGAACATCAACGAATTGGACAAATCGTCACAATAGACATCAGTGCGGGGATCAAACGGAAAATAACTCTTGCCAACCGTTGCTTCTTTGGGTTAAGAAGGCAATGGAGAAACAAAACCCTCTCTAGAAAAGCCAAAGTGACCTTGTATAATACCTTGATCATCCCAGTGCTGCTTTACTACAGGGAAGCATCGACCTTATCGAAAGCGGATGAAGACACTCTTGGTCGTTTCGAAAGAAAAATTCTCCGAATGATCTTTGGTTCCGTATGCGAAGACAATGTGTGGAGAAGAAGATACAACAACGAGCTGTATGAGCTGTACCGCGACATGGGCATAGAGCGGATGGACCCAAACGCTCTGGCTCGTCGGGTGCAGGGAAATCGCGGAAGGAGAAGACCTCGTCTTAGGTGGCGCAATCAAGTGGATGAAGACCTCAACCGACTAAGAATTCAAAACTGGAGAGAGCTCGCCCGAAATCGAAGTCGTTAAAGAAGGATGTTGGTTGAGGCCTAGGTTCACCCCGAAGCAGGTAAGTTAGTAAGTAAGATCAACAATTCAGTGTCTAGTGGAAAATTTTGAATCCACAGGCACAATACAAAATGTTCTACAGAATATTGCTGCCGCTGAGGATTCAGTTGCGGAAAGCCCAAATGTGTTTCTCAAGCGTTGGGCACCTCTGTGACGTCCGTAGCTGTAGCCAATTTTGCGAAAAGATCTTGGCCCACATCACTACAAGACTAAATTGACGCAAAAACTGAAACCACTTCACCACCAGAAGCGACGTATATTCGTGGGCTGAGCGTCAACTTGAATATGATTCTGATTTTCATGGAAAAATGGTCGCGTTGTTTGGCTGCCTGTGTGGTACGATTTGACGCCGTTAGACTGTTTCTTGTGGGGCTACGTCAAGTCTATGGCCTATCCCAACAAGCCAGCGACCATTTATGAACTTCGTACGAATATCGAACGTGAAATTGCAGCAGTATCGGCCGATTTATGCTTGAAAACCGTCGAAAATTAGGTTCAGCGTCTTTACTTTTCTGCAAGCGTGATATTATGCATTCATTTAAGAAGTTAAGAAAAAAAAATTTAAAAAAAGTCTTTAACACTCACCCCTTTACGCACTAAGTTTTTCAGATAATCTAACCTTTTTCGGCCTCTGATTGGTCAGAAGTTCTGTTTTTCGTTTGACAAATAAAACTCCGAAATAAGTTGGATGATATGAAAAACTGAGTTTTGATGAATGCGCCCATTAGCATTATTTAGATGCTGAAAAAAGCCCGCAACTGCTTCAATATCATTAGCTGCATTCTCCTTCCTGTTCCTCGCTTATTGGTCACCTAATGCCTTGCTTATCTCATAAATTGACAGACTAAACAAAATTTAGAAATACATACTTTCAATTTTTCATTATATTTATTGTAGCGTGGCCCAAGAAATAAAGTCTTCAGATGGTTGATTTCGGAAGTGCCTTTATTAAAAAGCTAGCTAACATTAGCTCTTCAGTATACAGATCAATCAACACGAGAAATGTAGAGAATCAACATATTCACTCAAAAGCACATATAGATACATCCTCTCGAATTCAGGCTACAGGAATTTTTGGTCTTTCGCACCCAAATCAAAGAAGCATCCCTTTGGCTCTTCCCATTGACTTGTCCTCCCTCGAATAAACCATTAAAAGCATTTGAATAACACACTTTGTTCAAGCAACAAAACCACTATGAGTCGACAGCTATGACTGCCATATCAGAGTGTTATGCCAAAAGCAATATCAAACTAACTCAAAAGTGGCACTTCTATACGACTCCACTGTATTAGTCATATTGTTTAACCTCAAAACTCTTCTAACCATCAAATGTGCTTTACTAATACCGCATCACTACACTTGCAGCTCTTGTAAGCCCTCTTCCAAAAAAAAAGAAAAAAAACCAAAAAGCTCACTAAAGTTCATCAACTGAACTCATGTAATCCTTTTAATTACAAAGAGTTGTGAAACTTTGCGGTAGCTTGCAATCGCAAAATGGTTTTATCTGTATTTAGTTCATTAAAATGAAACCGAAAACTAACTGAAAATATGCTGTCGGAAATGGTCAGTGATCCCAAATGACCAGAGAGTACACTAACAAAAGTTACAACCCCAGGAATTCTTAATGGACCTTTTGTGGAGGTAATTAAAGGGATAACATCGTGTGGTATTGCAACAGCAACCTAGGACTTTGTATAGTAATAGCTAAGCTAACCACTAAATTACCATCCATGAGTTTGAGCAGCCAACTTCAGTGTTTCCTTTCAATTTTTTTGTTTTTGTTTTTTTTTTTTGTGTTTTGTGTTTTGTTTAAGCTCATTAAAGCCATGCTAAGACAATAATTGCCCACGATTCCTATGTCTTGACTTTCATGATGTTTTTGTGAGCTGAGAGCCGTTTGATAGTCACACGGTTCTTCACACAGAGCCTTGTCGCATTATTATAACCGAGTTCTAATGGACACACAAAAAACTCTACATTTTTTCTGATATGAAAATAAATTCCCCAATTATGTACACGTAACTTCTATTGAAGACAACCATTGACACCCGGAAATTCTCCGTTTTATGTATCCAGTCAGCAGCGCAGCGTGGCGTGTGGTTGAGAGGAGCTGTCAAATCAAAAATTTCGAATAACGTATGAAAGTCATCAAATCAAATGGTATTTTTCTATCCACCTCCAAGAAATGAGAGTTCTTATAGCCATTATGACAGTGCGGCTTGCCTTTTTTTTCTACTTGCGAAAAAGGATGTGAAGAAAATACCATGTCAACGCAAGTATTGAACACCAATCATTGTAATGACATTTTTGACATGACACCTCGAAAGGGAAATCCTTCATTATCTCGTCCCTCTTCTCAGAGAAAATAGGAATCCATAAGGCAGTGTCATACCAATGAAGACGGATGGTATCATTTTTCAGTTCGTGCTTCTTGCGCATTTTCTTTTTTGCTCAGTACATTATAGGGTAGGTATATTTTGTTGGAAGGGAATGTATGAAGTACGTATGGTTTGGTGTTGCCTTTTAAAGTTTTTACTGGCAGTGTTTTTTTTCTATTCTATTCGGATGAAGGGCTCTTTAAAATTGTACACTTAAAGGACATGGCTTCTAGTAAATAGAACCCAAAAAAAATCAAACCAGAGGATACCTATCTCGCCTTTGAATATGCCTGATGTACAGTATGCCGACTTTATGAAGTACATATATAGTTATACTTATGAACATGAGTAGGTTTTCTAGTTGGTGACGTTTTTCCCTCTGTCGGGATACCTACTAATTACCTATTGGCAAGGCGTTGGTAGTAGAAGACTCATTAAAGGGACAACCTATCGCAGATACAAAAGAAAACAAAACAACGCTTCGATATGGAACACGCTGTGGGTATAACGCAGTTAAGATTAAATTACTTTCTTTTTTAGGTGAGCTGTCAGGTTTGAGGTGAAACTGGGCTTCAGCCAACATCTTTCGCAAACAATTTCGATTTTGAGCGAGCTCTCTCGAATTTTGAACTAGAAATTAAGTTAGGGTTTCTTCCACTTGATAGCGCCACCTGCGATGAGGTCTTCTCATTCCTTGCAATGTACTTTCGAAAACCCTTCGAGCCGGAGCATTGATTTTTTATTCGCTTTGAATGTCACAGCCATTACCGTAATATCGCGATATGTACTCTCCGATAGCTATGCTTATGTCGCGGTACAGCTCATACACAGTTTGTTGAAGAGCTGATTAACCCTTTGTCGACCGACGGTACTTATAAGTATCACTGAATTTTACTTCAAATAAAGTCCCTATATCATTAAAATTGGACACTGTCGACCAAAGCAACTTTTAAAAACTATGTAAGCTCCATGTTTCAACTTTTTTTTTGTTCTTATCTAAGTCCACGGCATTTTTACAAGGGCTTTTTTCGACAACATGCTAGACTTTTGAAATGCGTGATTGTGAATAATAAGATATGCAATAAGTAATGACAACATTATTCAAAAAGTAACATACAAATTGTCTTTCCAAGCTTGTATTTATGTGAGAATAATATTGAATTATAAAAGAAAACAAAAACTGAACATTCTTATGATGTATCTTATTTTTTATGGCCCTTCGGAGTTTTTGAGTCCTACTATCAATTTAAGTCTTTAGATGTCCCTGCAAAATTTTGAAATGTGTTTTCTAGTTTAAAATGCTCCAATATAAAATATTAATAAAAAAAAACTTTTTTTTTAAGGTTTTTCATAGCTTGGTCAACAAAGGGTTAAGATAAGATTAGATTATATGTTGGAGTGAGGTTAAGCAGTTCTAGGCACTGCGACCTCTAGTTGATTGTTCGTGGAGAGACCTATGAGTAGCCTCAGAGCAGATCTGCTGCTCCTCAATAGGAAAAAGGTTAATGATCTTCTGTAGGTGGATGAGTTTAACTTTAGAGAAGTGGATGGTGGTTGACCACGTACATTTCGAGAAAAGTGTGATTAATGGTGTCAACTTAGCGACGTCCAGATGTTCAAATTATAGCACACGTTGTGTAGTACAATTTTGCTTCCTATACCTCCAAGCCATAGCCACTTGGTTAGTAGATAAACTTATAAGTGTCATTGTTGACATAGAGACAAAGAAAAATTTAACAACATTATGATGCTTTGCGAGTAATGACTATTTGCCCGAATCTCAGTTGTCTGGCAGAGATAATTGGGGATATCCCAGGGGATGGATTAGACTTACAAAATCAACGTTGGACTTGAGCAGTTTAAAAGCAAAAACCCTTGAATGACTACGACATATTTGGTTTGAAGGCCTTTTAGGGTCTCTTAATACTATGAGCGGGTATTGATGGGGGCGGATGATCTCCTGGAAATCCAACGGCAACTTTATCACCTATATGCAGCACTTTGAACGTAAGATTGTTTAACGAATTACGTGCAGCCGTGTAATAATTAGCCAAAATCTAGTTAATGAGCGTATAATGACTGGAGCTAAAATCGACATCACCAGCCAATCCAATCCCCTACAAAAGAGAAAGACGATAACTCCAAAAATTTTGTCAACGAGCTTCTCGAAGAAACTTATGATCAGTGCCTTAGACACGACGCACGTGAAAATCGTGCTTGGTGAATTTATAACAAATCTAAAAAACGAAGAAATCGACTCACCACTGATTGACAAGGAACCAAGTGAGCAAATGCAGACGGTAGCAGCACTATATTATGCGGGCTTTGCAGCTGGCCAGTCTAAGGAGAAGCTGAAATGCGAAGTCTGCTCTGAATTTTGGAAAGTAGCACAGTTGAGAGGAGAGACATACTGCTACTGATTGAACTCAGGGCATATGAGAGTAGGACAGCAACTACAGAATTCGGGTCCCTAGGAGTTCCTTCAACTCATTTTGAAAGATTGGTGAAAAAAGTGCAACAGATTTGATTAGATTAGATAAGATTTTTACTATTCATAAGCTTTAGAGATTACATACAATATTTATATGATACATTAAATCGTTTGAGCATGGCATTCGCCGTCTGCCAGATTGACAATCCACTTTAAGTCTATATACAGTATGTTTTATTAAATTACAATTTTTAATTTAATAGTATAAGCATTGCTTTAATTAAGAAATAAGTATTAAATTTTTTATTTGTTTATTCGTATATATAAATATATGTTTTTTTCGGCCATAGTTTCAAAAATCACCATTTTTAATTCTGTTCCTATACTTCAGAGCAATTTTAAGGAATTCATACAATATTTCAACATTCATTTGGTTTAACAAGAAAATGTAATAACTTTTTGATAAGGTGTCACACCCAAATATGCTTTTTCTTATTTCTCGCAAAACCGGACAGATTCCCAATAAATGTATGACGTCTTCACGTTCCCTTCGGTTGCATAGATCGCATAAAATTGGCAAATCGCTTCTATGTGGAATGTAATTGAGGTGTAGCAATTCACCTCGTAAACGGAACATCATTGAAATTGATTTTATACTATTTTCATCTTTGAAGTAATTGTTTTCCTTGAGAGAATAATCGAGGCGGTTGCAAATAGTTCGATGAAAAGGTTTTGCTGCTTCTTCTTCATTTTTTTCTCTATGTGATACTTTTTTCATAAGATCGTACATAAGATCGTACAATAAGGGCCTTGGTTCGTCCAGATTTATATTAAGATCCGTTCCACACACTCCAGCTAAACGTTCGCATTCTTTAAAAAAGCATCTTTAGCTTCGCACCATTTTTATGACCACAGTTTTAGGAAGCCGCTGATCAGGCATTTGCATGACATGGAGAACATAGTCAACTTGCAACTTGAGAGTCTTTATTAGCAACGGAGGCAATCCAGTCTCAATCATGAGCATATAGTTCGGTGAGTTGGGAGGGAGATGAAATACTCTTTTGAGGTAAAACCTGAGAAGTTTTTCCACCGACTCATATTCTGATCCTTCCTTTACCTGCGCACCATAAAAAAGGATTGATTGCGCTACAGCTTCGAAGACACGATATTTACTACTGTGCCTTATGAATTTTTTGTCGAAACTATTTTTCCAAGTAGCGTTTAATGCGATTTTCACCTTGGATAATTTCTTTCAAATGTTTATCCATTTTCATATTTTGAGTCAATAGTACACCAAGATATTTGAACTCTTTTACCACTTCAACGGCATTCCCTTCGAAAAACCACTTTTCCTTTGCTGACGTTCTGCCTCATTCCTTCTTTGTGACCATAACTTTGGATTTATCCGGATTAACCACAAGACTCCACAGTTTACAAAACTCTTGGAGCCTATTTAGCATCAACTACGTCATCTGCAAAAGGAAGGGCTGTAATTTGAAGTCCCGCAAATTCTATGCCACCAGGTAGGCAATAGACCAAGTCGTCAATAAAAAAAGCAAACAGATTGGGACTAAGTGGGCAGCCTTGCCTAACCCCTGTTTTGGTTGCAAACCAATCAGATTTTTCAGCACCATTCCAAACTGACGACTTCGTATCTCCATAGATATTTTGGATGACTTGACCAAATTTTAAGGACATTCCAAGTCCGTACAGCTTATACATTAGGGAATCCCTGTCGACCGTATCGAACGCTGCCTTGAAATGCACAAAGAGAGCATAAAGCTTTTTGCCTCTTGCAAGGTATGAATCTGCTATACTTTTTAACACAAAAATTATGGTCTATAGTAGAGTAACCCGATCTGAACCCCGCTTGAAATTCACTCAAAAGATTTTCTGATGAAATCCACATTTTAAGCCGATTCTGTAATAACGAGGTGAAGATTTTATAAGAGGCATTCAGAAAGGAAATTCCCCTATAGTTCGCAGGATTATTTGCACAACCTTTTTTGTAGATTGGAACTGTTTAGGTATTATACCAACCTCCATAATGTTGTTCATTAGGCCTGCCAGTGTTTGAATAAAATTATCTGATCCATATTTGTATAATTCAACAGGTATTCTATCAGATCCTCCGTCTCCGTCGTTGTTGGTGCACCCTAGTGACGAACAATGTTCAGGAAAAAAGCTATCCAGAAATAGGTATTACTATAGTTTTCATATATGTACAATGGTTTCACTCGGCTTCCAAAACGAAACCCATTGTTCAATGAAGAATGCAGGCGGAGAAGAAAAAGAAGCAGTATGAGAAGCGCTCGTTGGAGGAAATTGAGAGATGCCATGACAGGAATGAGATTCGGAGGTTTTATTAAAAGCTCAAAAGATCATGATACTGCGACAAGCCCCGAACGCAAGCCTGTAAAGACCAGCAGGAAAACATGGTAATAGAGTAACAGTCGCTACTTAGGATCTGGAAAGATCACTTCTGCAGACTGCGATGAAGACACAAACTCTGCTGTCTGGCAGAAAGCCTCATTCAACTTGAACGATCAAGAATGTCGTCCTAGAAGAAGTTAAGCTTTGCCAAATTGCAAGTTTAGATCAAATAAGACTGCAGGTGCATATGGCCTTGATGCCATTTAGCTTTCAATGCAGCTAAAGACCTGTCTAGGTCTACGCAGACAATCAGCCCTATCACAGATTCCATCGTAGAAAACTTCCACACGGAAAGCTAAGTTACGAATTACGAAAATTATGATCACAAAATCCGAATGGAATCGAAGAAAGCATTGCCAGTTGACACTCTATATACCACCATGCTGTTTTGTTGCCAAATGTGCAAGATCATTCACATTTTTCTGCACATATTTTATATTCTTTCGTATATTAAGACGACGAATTTAAATTCCACTTGGATTTGGTGACTCCAAAATTCATTCCAAGTTTTCGAATGGATTATATGTTATATATAGTTACATCGAGAAATTTAGACTTTTTTCGATTACGATGGAATCTGTGATAGGGTTTAATATTGACGCAATGGGAAGAAAAAATCGTGATGTCATAGTTGCTTTTGCGAGTATTGAAACAGAAACGGCAAAAATGGGTTTGATGGTTAATGAGGGCAAAACGAAGTATATGCTATCATTAAACAAAGACAGGAATTGGACGTCATAATGTAGACAGACATAGCTTCGAGGCAGCACAGGACTCGTTCTACCTAGGAGTTAAGATCCGGTAGAGACACGGAAAGCTATTTCAGTGCGGATATCAAACGGAGAATAACTTCTGCCAACCTTTGCTTTTTGGGTTAAGAAGGCAATTGAGAAACAACTTAATATGGCAACCATTTGTAAGACCTTGATCATCAAAGTCCTGCTTTACGGCGTGGACCCTTTCGAGAATGACTGAAGAAACCCTTGGACTTTTCGAGAGAAAACTTACCTGATTGATCTTTGGTTTCATATGCGAAGACAATGTGTGAAGATCAATAGATATACAACAACGCGCTGTATGAGCTGTACCGCGATATGGGCATAGCAAATCGTATCATCGCTATTCGCGAGTGAATGACTTTAGAAGGATTTAGAAGGATTAATTCAACGCACTATTACATATATAACTTAAAATTGATTAATGAAACTCAGTACTTTTTCTTTGAACCAATTAGAATTATATTTCTAAAAAGCAAGAAAACTATTTTAAAAACTAAACCCAAACTCAGCAAACTTATTGATGAAAATTTAATTTAGCTTTAAACAACGAATAATTATCCATCATATAATTTACCAGTACACCCTTCACTTCCATATCAGATTCTTTTAACAACAAACTTCAATTGCATCGAAAATCGATAAGTTTATGTTTTGATGACGGCCGAGCTTAGAGAAAAGTTACTCAACATTTTATGTTATTGTTTTAATCTAAATTAAACTTTTTTTTGCTCTAAGAAATTTTAGTCAAGTGGACGTTTGATATCTCACCAATCGACACCTTTTAAATAAATAAATCAGCAAATTTAAATTAGCCCGTGAATTGCTTTTCCGATGAACCCATTTGCAATTTAATGGATTAAAAGAAACTTTTTTGATGAACTTTTATTGTTTGCGGATAATGAGCTTTGTTGATGAAATGATTCTCCAATAATAATTTTCATGATTTTAAGTGTCAATATTCGGATACATTCTTTTTTTTTTTGTTTATTATGTCGATAATGGACATGGACTTTAATTGAGACAGTTTAATTGAATTTTTTTTTCCATATATCACATCTCAATTAGTAGATTTCACTTCAATCGCGAGCAGAGTTGTTTTTCGGAAAAGAACGTCCCTCTTATATTTTTTCAAGGGGATGTAGAAAAGTGAGTTCTTTGGATTATGATCGATCAAACACATCAGTTTAAATTCATTTTAAGGATGTCTGCCTGTTATGCGGAAGGTACGTGGGTATCGAATCTAATAGGAAACAAAAATAATGGCTTGCCCTCCTATAGTAAATTCTTTACAACTTTTATTCATTAGCACCTTTCGATTAGCCTTTCGTAATCGGCATCCCTTACAAGACATGTTTGTGAGAAATATCATAGTCCGTAGGGCATCCTGCTCTGTTGCGCCACCATATATTTTTTTTTTTTTCTTGCAACAGTATTTTTAAGATCAAAATATATTGCGAGTACTTCACTGACTATTGTGACGAAGCGTCACAATTTCTTCTTCCCACCCAAAAGGCCACACTAAACAATACACGCATTCATTTTACTAACGTATGGCGAGCCGATATTCCAAGGGCAAACATTGTTTGCCTATCAGACGTGTACACTTCTTTATGGAGATTTACAGTGACAATCTCCATCTTCCTGTTTATCGCAAAGTAAACACACACTCCAAGGCCAAACTGTGTTTACATTTCCCCGGCGTATCTTTTCATGTGCATTTTCTTATGGAGAAATGCATTGGCAATCGCCATCAAATTTTTATATGGAAATTTGTAATTGCATTATAATTCACATTTTGTTTTGGTAGCAAAATCTATGAATAGGGGTGAATTAATCACCAAAAATCAGAAAGAATTTTATTAATTTCCATTTATCCTGGCTATCCGAGCTGAATAAAAGGAATTTTACCGAATCGCTTTCTCCCGTTCCGTGCAAAGAAATTCCACATGCCCTGGCTATCCTCGCTGAGCAATTGGTATTGTCTTTACTATTCTACCTTTTGACTTTTAACAGTCTACGTGCAAAGAAATTCCACTTGCCCTGGCTATCCTAGCTGAGCATTTGGTATTGTCTTTACTATTCTCCCGTTCCGTGCAAAGAAATTCCACTTGCACTGGCTATCCTAGCTGAGCAATTGGTATTGTCTTTACTATTCTACCATTTGACTTTTAACAGTCTCCGTGCAAAGAAATTCCATTTGGTCTTTAAATATTCGACTGTTTGACTCTTAACGGTCTCCGTACAAAGAGATTCCACTTGCCCTGGCTATCCGAGCTGAGCATTTGGTGTCGTCTTTAACTTTTAATCACCGCAGAGGGTAATTGAATTACTCCGATTAATTCGAGCTGAGAGTTTGAATCCTAATTGTTATCCCACCGCAGACATTTTCCACGAAGTCCGCCGCCGCTGACAAAGTGTTGTGCCTCTAAGCCAACGCAAGCACTTTCTACGAAGTCCGTCGCCGCCGATAGATTGTCCTGCCGTACGACACAAAGCAGGCGCTTCCTACGCAGTCCACAGCCGCCGATAAATTGCTTTGCCTTGTATACAACGCAGACCTTTTCCACGAAATCCGCTGCTGCCGATAGAGCGACCGGCCTAACGAAGAACCAATCAAGAAGTTACCGCCGCCGCACCGAGGAAATATTAGCCGTAGGACACAGCCGTATCCGAGAGAAATCATCGCTTTTACTCGAGTGAGGATATATACCAGCCTCCCCTGGATTAACATCATAATTGTGCTTCATTCAAGAAATTATTGACCGTATTAAATCTTGTAAAAATTGTAAGAACAAAAGAACTGTAAACTTTATCCTGAAGAGACTTTTAGTAATAAATCTAGAGTTATAATTTAAAACTGACCGTTTCCGCGTCTTCTTTTTGAGAAGTTGGACCGCCGAAACCCAAGTCTTCCGACGCTTCCTTGGGTAGACCCTGGACACCCTGAGTCATACCCCAGCTTCGCAAAAGAAGCATCACACTATAACTAAGGAAGTTAAGTCACTTGAAATAGATTTACTCAAAAGCCCATCTACATAGCCGCTCAGTGAACAGTCTTAATATTATTGATCCGAAATTATAAACTTTTTGCGAAACGGTTCATTGTGAAACAAAAAAGGACAATTTTTAAGCTTGAACTTCTTAAATGAATGTAAATATCTAGGTAAACCTACGGCTAGGCAGGGAAAAAGGCTTGCTTTTTGATCGTTTGGACAAAAACTTACTACGAGATGTTCTACTCGGGAGCGAATCAGGGTAAGGATGGATCTGTATCGTCTCTGTGGAAGAGCTACTTGAGAGTGTGTTTACCTTATATGTATTTCGAGTCTAAGAAATTGTTTCCAAGAGGACGCCATAAGTAAAACAAAGAAACTTTGCATAAAAAAAATGAAGCTAGGGTAGTGAAGAGTTAGGAGAAGACGTCATTTTTAGGTGATTTGATTTCATATCTCACCGAAAAGTGAAAACCAATCCTTACACAGTTTTAGAGAAGAAAGATTTTTTAGCGAAAATATACCACCGATTTGTTTTTCAGCTGCTAAAATCATACAAAAGCTGAAAATTTAATCAAAACCGTTGGACCAGTTTGACAAAAACGGTTTTTAATTTTTTCACTTTGCTTAAAAACGAGTATCTTAAAAGATAAGTCAAAAAATCAAAATTCATTTTGATAAAAGTTAATTATTATACATATTACAATTTTTCAAATGTAAATATGCAACTTGTCTCAAACTATCTAGGACATCTTAAATATAAATTTCAAAATCATGTCAGCCATTATTGAGAAAGTTGGTTAAAAAAAAAACGGTACTATGGGAGGTACCGTTCTTAGGCTTTTTGAAAATATTTTTTAATTCATAAGAAAGGCAAGCTAAAACTACTCCCTCTCACAAAACTTTTTCGATATCGTAGTTTTTGAAATGAGTATAAACCTTAGTCTGAGTCTATAAACTATAAATAATAAATGTGTGCATGTGTTTTCAACTATGTTTCCAGCCACCCCCACCATCTGGTAGTGCTCAAAAGCAAAACTTGTTGTCACTTTACAAAAGAAAGTATAATGGTACACAAAGAAAATTGTCAGAGAAATTTGGAAAGAAAATCCCCTACATTCCATGTCAATATTTTCGTTGAATGAGCGATGTTTTGCGATGTTTTGCTTAAGTGAATATATGGAAGAAATATAGATTCCCAATGAAACTCGGCTATGGTAGATCAAAACGTTTTCAATTGCCGAGTTTCATTGGGAATCTGTATTCACTTCAGAAAAAAACATCGCACATGGGAAAACAAACACTCTAAAGTGAACAACTATAAGTGAACAAGAATAAGTCACTTGCAGAAGCGAACAACGGGGATGGCTGGTAGTTGGAGTTGTTGTTTCGCCATAAGAAATGTTTTGCGATGTTCTGCTGAAGTGAATACAGATTACAGATTCCCAATGACCAACTCATCTTCATTTGCTGAAAAACTAAAGATAAGTCCCGAAAACGATTTTTTGAAACATAATAGAACGCGTCTGTTACCAAAGAGAATTGATGAAAATTCTTAAACCTTTTGTTGTATTTGATCTAGAAACATTTTATAGAAAAGTGTTCAAAATGGTTATATCAAACTTTTATTTCGCACGTAAAAGATAATTTAACAGATAATGTTACCATTTTTGAAACTTTCTTAAAATTTTTACAATACCCACTTCTAGAACGAATGCCACCATAGAATTAGTCAAATCTATTAAGGAATTAGATCGGTTTTTTTTTAACAAGAAGAAAGAACTATTCTTTTCCTCCCATGGCCTCGCCGTATATGTCCGAAAGGATATTGCTTACCAACTTCTACCACAATACGGCCTCTGTTCTAATACGAACTTTAATTTCATGTGGTTAAAACTCACTGTCCGTAAGCATATCATTCACTATTGTTTTATCTACAGAAGCCCCAATTTAGATAGCAATACAACCTCTAACGAGTTTGATGCGCTATCTGATTCCATAATACGAATTGTCTCCCTTTATCCTCACACTGAAATCGCAATTGCGGGCGATTTCAATGTACACAATTCTGGTTGGCTTCGTCATTCTGGCCAGACAACACCCGAAGGAAAATGTGTTGAGATCTTTGCTGAGTTTAACGAACTAACTCAACATGTTGATGAGCCCACTCGGGATCCAGATATTGAAGGCCATGCAGCCAACACTCTTAACCTATTTCTCACTTCTCATCCCGAAAAATACAGGGTTTTAGTATCATCTCCTCTTGGCAAATCGGACCATTGTGTCATATCAGTAGATTTTTCGTTTTCCGTGGCGCTAAAAAAAGATAAAGCCCCTAAAAGAATTCTGTGGCAATATGAGTAAGCCAATGGGGACGGCCTGAATAATTTCCTTCGAAATTTCGATTGGTCATTGTGCTTTCTCGACGGAAACGTTGACGCATCAGCTGATATGATATCTAACGTAATTCTCAACGGCATGAGAAATTTTGTTCCTCACAGAACAAAAAGTATCATCCCCAAAGAGAATTCGTGGTTTGATTCAAGCTGTAAAGAGGCAATTCGGGATAGAGAAAGTAGTTTTCGAAAATTCAAAGACAACCCTACAGTAGAAAATCGAAATTTGTTCAAACGGGCCAGAAATATCTGTAATGCTCATATACAAAAGACCAAGTTTTTGCATGACCAAAAAGTAAGGCAAAAAATTCTCCTGTGTCCAAAAGGAAGCAAAAACTTTTGGTCTTTTGTTAAGAACGTTAAGGACTCGACCACGTCATCGGTCCCAACGCTTGTCTTCAATGACTCTCCGTATGTCAGCTCCATCGATAAAGCCAATTTGCTGGCAGCTCAGTTTGCTGCCAACTCGACACTTCCTCATAGCATATTGGCTCCACCTGAGCTCGAGTCTGCAAATTCTTTGATGAAGCAGATATTTTCGTTTCCAAATTCACGTCCCTGCTCTTCGGATGTGGAACTGGAACGGTTGCGTATGATAAGCTCATTGAATTCTGACCTTGACAGCATTGTTACATGGGGACTTATAAACCGAGTAGAATTCAATGCTTCGAAAACTCAATGCTGTCTCTTATCGTTGAAGCTTAACATTCCCCCATAACCATTATCCATGAATGGTACCTGCATCGAAGAAATCGGAAAGCTGTCAGTACTTGGCATGTGTGTAACCCATGATCTTCGTTGGAATGACCACATATTTGAAGTCGCCAAAAACGGTGCTAAATGCTAAGGCTTCTTGAGACGATGCAGGAAGTTCTTCACCCTTTCTGATCTGGCTACAATTTATAAAACCTTCATCCACCCAAAACTGGGGTATAACTCCCATATTTGGTCAGGTGCTTCTCAAACATCTTTGCACCTGCTTGATATGGTACAAAATAGGGCGTTAAAATTGATAGGTGATAGTTCAATCGTAGAATCGATTGATTCTCTTGGACATCGGCGAAACGTTACCTGTCTCACTCTTTTTCATCGCTTTTTTCACAAGCAGTGCTCTAGCGAAATAGCCAGCTGCATTCCTCCCCTGAAACAATTTAGCCGCAACACCCGCCTCGCAAGGAATTTTAATCAGTTTTACCCTGAGCCCAACTTCGGACGTACAGTCAAGTAGAGAGATCCATATTTTAGTCGCACCACCCGAATGTGGAATGCTCTGCCTGACCCTGTTTTTCCCCTGCACTACGATTCACAGAAGTTCAAAGGCAACGTGCATCCGTGTCTCCTTTAAAATCCTCTCCTATTTTCGTAAATGGTCGCACTGTTATCTATAACATTATAAGGGTAGTCATAACCCCTTGTTTTTATTGTTGTACTTGTTACTTAAAAAAAAAAAATTACAATGAACTTTTGCCTTCTTAAAATTGAGTTTTCAAGTTTTCGATTGCTAAATTTTTTTATTTTAGTCTGAAATCCAGAGATAATTTTCAAAACCCGAAATATCCATATTTCTTTTTAGTATCACTTAAAAACCAGAACCCACAGATCACCACTTCTGTAATCAAACTGTGAGGAGGCCCAATTTGCACAGTCCTGCAAACAAAAATGTGCTAAAACAATGTTTCGTTTGGAAGATACAAGTTTTTTTCGATTTGCTCGAAATCTCTTAAAGTGGATAAAATGGCTTTTGATTCTGATCCACACACATGTACTAAATATAAAATATCGCAACAAAAGCCTTGTGGTCGGATGCACACCATGGCAGTAGAAGGGCCATGGGAGGTCCTCTGCATCGACTTTGTTGGAGCTCTACACAGGTCAATGAAGGGTAACACCTTGATGCTCGTCATGGTCGACAAATTTACGAAGTGGGTAGAAGCCGTACCATTCCGGGTAGCAACCACGAATGTGGTTATCTTCAAGCTCTTCGGGAAAGAATCCTCACACGGTTCGGTGTTCCGAAGATCCTCATCTCAGACAATGACACGCAGTTCGTTAGTAACCAGTTTAAAGAATTTTTAGAAGACGTCGGGATGCAGCAACGCTTAACCGCCCCCTACACTCCACAGGAAAATCCCACCGAAAGAGTTAATCGTGTGATTAAGACCATGATAACACAATTCGTTCAAGAAAATCAACGTACATGGGATGACCACCTCCCCGAGTTTACCTTCGCTATCAATACAAGTCAACATACGTCAACTGGTTTCTCCCCCGCCCTGCTCAATTTTGGACGAGAGATCCGAAAAGACCCCGATATCCCCACCGAACTAAGAGGAACAACAGCTGACTCCTTATCTCTTCGCCAGGAGAGAATGAAAGAACTTAGAAAAGGCAGCAGAAAGACAAGGAAAACATTACAACCTACGATGGCGTGTATGGAAACCGAATACAGGCGAACGAGTATATAAAAGAAACAGGGAACTCTCGTCAGGGGTAAATCGCTTCGCGGAGAAACTCGCACCCAAATATGAAGGACCACACCAAGTGACAAAATTTATTTCCCCTGTCATAGTGGTCCTACAGAAAGAAGGAGACAAGAGAAAAAAAGAAAAGAGACCGATCGAGTACCGGGCGCATATACAAGATATAAAGGCTTGTGACACCGACAACTTGCATTTCATTAAAGCAAAGACCATGGACAAAAAAACATCTACCGCAAATAAATCGAAAGTCGAGCGGAAAGTCGCCAAGCGTTCCACGGCCAAACACCAAGGAGGTGGCCCTGAGGAGTTTTTGCCATTTTTTCGGCTGCGGACTGCACCGATGAAGGTGCGAGCCCTAACCTTGGATGAACCCAACGCAAGAAAACCAACCAGAAAGGAATCTATCAAAATCAGGTCAGTCATTGAGATAAAAAAAACCAGTACCTATCGAGGAGCAAATGCCCGCAATCAGGGAGATGCGGAAACAAGCCTTTGAGACGTTCCAGCAACGAAAATCGCCGGTACCCACCACCAACACCCCGGAACTGAACGCATCAAGGGAACCAACAATGCCGCGGCTGACTCCAGCACCACCACCATTCCCAATATATATTGCTGACAGCCCACCATCATCAGAAGCCCCAGCGACCCCAGGATGAGGACTTCCAAAGCAAGAAATGTCTCCGCGCCGTGATTCTATCCAATCCAATAGCAGTACTCAATCGAGATCCGGACCAGAGAACCCATTTGGTGGCATAAATTTTTTAAAACATCCACTATTTCGACCGGGAGCAAGACGGCAACGATTTAAAATAAAAAAGCCATTTGGAGAAGTCATGGTACTGATAATGGGAAAAACCGTAACACTCCGTTTCGGTACCAAGCAGAAGGTACTACAGATACCGTAAGCCATTGTTTGTTGATTATTATTAATTCTAGTATAAAAGATATTTTGTTGTTTTTTTAACATATGTAAATATGTATAGAGTACATAAAATTTTTTTTTAGTTACGAAATAAGAAAAATGAATGTAAATTATTAAGTTAGCTATTTAAGAATTAAAGTGGAGAAGAAATCTATTATTTTGATTCAAATAAACACAATCGAGCTCGAAAAAAGGTAAATTTGAGTTAAAATTTCAAAAAAAAAAAAAAAAAATATTAAGGAGATGGACACACCAAAGAGGGGCACACATCTGCCGAAGAGCCGCCGGCCGAAGGGTCAGACGAGAAGGTTCTCGTCTCCGAAAGAAAGGGGGGAATGTAATGAACCATTACAAATGTACCCCCACATCAATTATACGACACAACGAAAACAACTTAATCATACGATGCCCGATACATACCGCAACACAACAAGACTTAAGGCACTTGAGTTTCAATGCGTTGCATGGAATTTGGTATTTTGATTTCGTTCATTTTTTACAACTCACACCCACTTGTCTCCGAAAGGTGTATAGGACAACCAACCCGAGACATGAAAAATCAGTCTGCACCGACCGTGGCAAGTGAGTGGTCTTCTAGGAGAGGTTCAGGTGAGTGTAATAGTGTCCACCGCTATCTCGATGTGAATTTAGTGTCCAACGCTATCTCGTTGTGAATTAAGTGTCCAACGCTATCTCGGTGTGAATTTAGTCTCCACCGCTATCTCGATGTGAATTTAGTGTCCAACGCTATCTCGTTGTGAGTTAAGTGTCCAACGCTATCTCGTTGTGAGTTTAGTGTCCAACGCTATCTCGTTGTGAATTTAGTGTCCAACGCTATCCCGTTGTGAATTTAGTGTCCAACGCTATCTCGTTGTGAATTTAGTGTCCAATGCTATCTCGGTGTGAATTTAGTGTCCAACTCTATCTCGTTGTGAATTTAGTGTCCAACGCTATCTCGTTGTGAATTTAGTGTCCAACGCCATCTCGTTGTGAATTTAGTGTCCAACGCTATCTCGTTGTGAATTTAGTGTCCAACGCCATCTCGTTGTGAATTTAGTGTCCAACGCTATCTCGTTGTGAATTTAGTGTCCAACGCTATCTCGTTGTGAATTTAGTGTCCAACGCTATCTCGTTGTGAACTTAGTGGCTCCTGCTGTCTCAGAGCAACCATTAACTCCCGCTTCTGAGTATCATTACAGATCTTTACCAAGCACCCAGCGTTACCTCAAATCCGAGCCCAGGAACTGGAAGCCCAGGACAGGAAACAGTACACCGAGTGTCCGGAAGACCAATCCAGGATAGGAGACCATCATTGGATTGGCTCTGAAGCCCCATACGAGAACTTGGTCGTAACTCCCGGACTAGACCACACCCAACCGAACCCCAAGTGAAACTCCCCTCATCCGAAGAGGCCTACTTGGAATCTACCCGTAGCAATAGAACTAGAAACCTGAATTGAAATTATAAAAGCTTAAAACCATTGTACAAAATATTATAAGAAAGTCACAACTTTGAATATCGGAAATAAAACTAACTTCATTAAACTAAAGTTTTCTGCTTCTTTAGAAGACTTTGGATCCGCTGAGCCTACCTCAGCCTTTGATTAAAAGCTTCCTCACAGCATAGTGTTAAGGAAAACATCGAATCCTACGCGGGGCCAAATGATGATAGTCCTAATTGTTGGTCGATTAATAAAAACCTGTATGGGAAACATAGCATCTTGGGTGGGGCCAAATTAATGCGCGCTGTGGTGACAGCTCTCATTTTTGGTGACGGACATCCAAGGTAGTTTGTCCTGCAGATAATTTGATTTTGAGGTTTTCTCTTTTCTGCAACAGTATGAAATATAGTGTTTGTTACAAGGGGATAGCGTAGCACTCTGATGGGCTACTTGGTATTACGCATGTTACCTACACATTTTTCGAAGATGTAAAAAATATTTTTAGTCGCACTTGTCATTCATTCTATCTACTTTTTCTTATCTAAACCAAACTATTTGAATGGCTCTGTTTATAAAACACATCACTAAATTGGGAAATATTTAAACTGTGCCTAATTGCCCAAAGTGCAATAGGTATCACTAAATTTTACCCTAGTTCAGCGCTGTTAATGGAATTACCTTTTCTTTCTAAAATCATTTCTTACAACATTGCAAATTATTTTCTAGTATCCATTCATGTTCATGTTCATATTCAACATCTGTCCCTATTAAATCATCGCATCGTTTACAATTGAACGTCTCGTTCAAGTGTTGGACTCAAAATTGGTTTGCAAATAACAAATATCTACAAATAAAAATATGGTACGTTCATTCGCCTTTGTCTTCTCAATACCTTCAGACAGATTTGCTGTTGCCTTGATTTTATTTCATTTCTCCACTTCAACGAGCAAACGTTGTAAATTACTTTCAGACTTCAATTCAAATCGGGTTCTTCTTTATACGTTCGTCCTCCAACTGGATCGAGACTACACAGATAGGAGATAGCTAGCTATTGCATTCATTTTATTTGAAATTGTCGCTCGTTCGGTAATTACTTTTGTTCTCGATACACTATACACATACACAACAACAAAAGGTTACTATACATTGACTGAGGGAGAGATTTCTTGCATAGCATTCCAATGAGATGCTCACGGACAAATTGGAGTGCTCTACGTTGACAGGAAACAAGTGAATCACATTGCATTCGCAACAAAAGTAAAACAATTCAACTGCTCGTTGCTTTCTTCAATGGAAAATGAGAATGGGAATGGGAATTTCTAGCAACCATGACAAGTGACCAAATGGCTGAATACCACTGGGTAACATATATTAAGTCTTTGCTACTTCCTCAGTGGATAATTCAATCCTTTTAATAGTTGCAATTGCTCTTGCTGCTGCACTATCTTCATTCTAGTTCAATTAGGTATCCCATTTTGTTGTAGTCCATTGCAACATCGCATGTGTTTAATGCTTAAGTGGATTGAATGAACTAGATTTGCTTTGGACAAAAGGATACGTGGAGACAAGCAAAATGGATTCCTAGTTGCATTTTATTTTATTTTTAAGAAGATTTGTGTTTTTTAATTAGCAACCACGTAGAGAGGAAATGGAAACTCAAGCCAAAGTAAAAACACGAATTCAAAAAAAAACAGCGTCAAATCAAGAAGTTGCAATGTTGAGTGTTTTTTCGCCATTTATTTAATTTATTTGATATTAGACTCTTGACTTGAAAGTTGAGTGACATCTACCATTATGCGCTGAAACTTACTGGTCTCGACCAGATTTGTGGAGTTTCAGTTTTAATCCCGACCTTTCGAGACCCTAGGAAGCTAAACCTAACCTAAAGGTGTAGCTCATTAGGTGAGGGATTGTACCATCTTCTTCTTCGTCTATGCAGCTCCTGTAACAGATTTTAGGTCTTAGATCAATCCATTTCTGAGGCCAACCAAATGCCGATTATGTTGAACTTGTCTGTGCCAGGGAGTGTTTTAGTCTGCCATCTGCCTCTTAAACGTTTGATAAGACATAATTTGCAAATCCTCAACTAGGTGTATTTCATGGCAGTGTTCCTGGTTCCGGGTCCTTCTGAGCTTTGATATGAAACCTTTTTTGCTTATTTTCTTTTAGCAATAGCAATTCCAGCACCAGTGGAATGGATACCAACAGGTAACCCAGTCCTATAAATGTTTAAACTGTTCAAAAAAAAAAACTTGTATCGAAAGTGCTTCCCTTTGGTACCTTATTGGTACCTCAACAAAAAAAAAAGAAGACCTATTTGCAATAGATTAAGCTTCTCTTTAAAAGCCTCATTGTAAACATAAAGACTTCAAAGTCTATGAAATAAAAATGCAAAGGACCGTAACAATGAGATGCAAAGTCGATATCCGATTATTTATCATCATCGTAAGCCTCTAATTTATATTTAAATTCGCCTACTTTTATAATACCTGTATCCTGATTACCAGTCTTATATTGTATTGAATAAAACCAACACTGTCCTACCTAACCTACCTAAAAACAAAACAAATAAATTGAGAAAAGCAATATCCTTCATTATCCTTTCCATATTCCATCCCTCCTTTGAGTTGGGAAAAGTTTCTTCAAAGTTGCAGAAATTGACAATTTAATACCAAATAACCACCGTTATTATCGATGGCTCTTTGTTGAATAATTTTCCAGATGAAAATCAAACTTTTCAATTACTTTTCCGTCTGGTTCAGTGTAACTTCAAACGGCATCCTCTGTGAGAGCACATTTATAAAGGAAGTGTTCTCAATGTGGCGATATGCTCATAGTGGTGAGCAAAAAGTTTTAGCTTTGTTTTTTTTTTTGTTTTTTTTTTTAATTCTATACAAAATTACGAAACAAAATGTGACCTCTTTAGTCGCTCGAAGACAATGTTTCCCAGCGTCCGAATGTTTTGGTTTGACAGCAGGACGTTTTTTGTTTTATTATTTTAGTGGTATCTAGGGATAGTTTATGATTTTTGTTTCGGGCAACATTAAAAGAAAGTGCTGTTGAATCTGGTAAGTTATTCAAATTCATTGTACTGTAAACGTAGGTGTAATGTTGGTTTTAAACATAATTGCTTGCGTCGTATGTTCTCTAGATTTGAAATCGCAAGAAACCCTGTAATCTTCTGTGATAAAAAATTGCACGATCCCACGATTACTGTGGTTGTGCAACCACCAATAAAATCTTGGACAATGTGCAAAAACTATGAGACGGTACTGCTGAACAGCTGATGTTGCTAAGCGAAGATTCAGACATCTAACAATCCAAGGCTGGGAGGTTTGCGGAAGTTTTCTGAGGTTAACGCGGCAATTTTTGGTGTGAAGCAGCTGCTGACCTTGCCATTGTGCGATGCTTGCTTTCAAAGGCAGAGCCGCAGAGGTAAGCTCAGTCTGTCCAAGGTATTCTCAACGAAGCACCAGAAGTCGAGATCGATTCAACCATATGTTTGCCAAAAAAAAACAATACAACCAACGCTTCTTTTTAATAACAATTCATTTTTATTTATCTTCTTAATATTAGCAGGTGTGGCTCAATCTAATATGTAACAATTCTTTATTTAATTCATATAGTACATATATGAACGAAAAAAAAACTTAAAAAAAAAAAAATTTACGAAAGTCGTTTTTGTAGTTTTTGGTTTTCTCAAAAACTACAGGTTATTTTGACATCCGGTTTTTTGTGTTTGATCAAAAATAAATAAGAGCATTGAAAATAATCCAGAAAAATACTACTTATTTACGTAAAATTTGGAAAAAAAGTGGTTTTAAGAAAAAAAATTATGTTTTTTTTTTCAAAATTTTGACTTTGAAAATTAATATTTCAAAAACTGTTTACTTGAACAACTTAGTTTTAAATTTCTTTTCAAAATGGCTTTTCAAAATGCTATAGTACGACTCTGTAGGTACTACCGTTATTTTTAAATAATTTTTTCCAATTTTTAGTGACTTTTTTCTTAAATTGCCCCTCCCGCCTAAACGGGGGAAAATGGATCCCCCCCTCCTATACGATTTTTTGCTTGTCTAGGTCCAACCTACACACCCTATCTTTTTGTCACACCTTATGCGAATCACCCTGTATATTGAGCCGACCAGGAAGGGCAGCATCACCGCAGCCAATCACAATCCATGATTTTGGCCGTCTTGCTCTCAACCCTCTTGTTCGCAACCTTCCTGCTCTCAAGCTTCTTCCAATCTGCTGGACTCATCAATCAACAATGAGTGGTTTCTTGTCAGCGAAGAAGAAAATTTTGAAAATTTGTACCAGGAATCTCCAAAAAAAGCGTAAAATCTACCCAGATTCAGCCGCTCAAAGAACAAATTATTTTGCAAAATAAGTTTTTCAATAACATACAAGAGCAGTCGAAAGACATAAACAAAAACGTTTTAGAACTAAGCGTTACCTTTTAGAGCGGTTAAAAAAACGGGAATAAAATCACAATGAAATTTTGGAATCACTCGTCGAGGAAACTAAAAGGCAAAATAAAGCGTTAGAGCTAATTTTAGTGAAAATAGAGCAGCCTCCGTGGTGTGATAGATAGCATGTCCACCTGTTAATCCAGAGGTTCGAGTTCGAGTCCCAACAGATGCAAAAATGTTTTTTCCACGGGTATCGCCATTCGGGGGGAATTGGCTAGTCCTCCGTTAGTATTCATTGCCATGAAAAGCGTTCCTGGATTAGGTTTTCAAAAACGGCGGAAAATTCAAGGTCCCTTCCATTCCCTCATAAGGCATGGTTGTGAGAAACGCGCTAGGCCCAAAGGCTCCTCGCTCTGTGGCGCCACCCTATTCGTTTGTTTATTTATTTGGAGCAGTCTCCAAATTTTCAATTAAATTTTTTTGTAATGTTATCTATGCGGACACGAACCAATTTGCATTTTCTATTTAAGGTTTAAGTACATGTGGCGGACGGTTCTGGCAACTCCGCTGCTTTCGGGCAACACATAATTCTTCATTCGAGAATCGTTAGAAGCTACCTGTCACATTCACAATCAGCGAGTGCCATGTCTGGAATTTCGGGAGTCGATAGGAACCACAGCCCACAGGCAACTGACCAATGAGCATCGAGGGGGGGGGGGGGGGATGGGAACGACTTGATGCACTGAGAAGAAAGACAGTCAGTACGATTAGTGGAGTCAAACCAGCAACATCACCTTTCACCTATCCTAACTAAAGACAACCTGCTTCAGAATCAGAATTAATAAACTGAAAATGAACTTTATTCGTTTTTTCATTTTTAGGCGGTAAGATTTTTGATTCATCTTTTCTGCCCCTAAGTACATTAGCCTTACCTACACTTTATTTTTTTTTAAGTTACGAGACTGGATTTTTTGTTAATAATGTGATGTATTCTATTTACATATAAACTAGCTGACACGCCCGGCCTTGCGCGGGTCTCATTCAACAGCGTTGTTCACTAAAAATTGCTAAAAAACCAAAAATTGTTAGAAAAAACCCACTGGGGTAGGCTGAATATTGTCTGAAAGTTTTAAGTTTCTTGTTCCAATTATAGTCAGAATTATAATAAATCAATAAGACTGCACCGGCGCAACAGAGCGGGGAGACCCAGAACCTAGCGCATTTCTCGTAACCACGCCATGTGAGGAAATGGAGGGTACCTACAGTTTTCAGCCAATTCCGAACGGCTTATCGAGAAAGCGATTTTTGTGGCAATGAATTTTACCATCGGAGTAACTGTCAACTGCTTGCGAAAGCATTTCAACATTTGAAAGGCGAAAGAACTTTTAAAATCGATCAAGCAGTTCCAAAGTTCCCGTGATTGTTCTTGTGTAAGATCCCGTTGGAATATGTAAACAAATATCATTCTAACAGTTACAGAATTCAAAAATTGTTCTTTCCCGTTACTGTGGAAATATGTATACATAAAAACCTTTTTCTTGGGTCACTGTGTCGATTAAAAAAATAATCGCATCAAAATCAGTTGTGTAGTTTCAAAGATTTAAAAAAAAACGTTCAGGCAGACAGCACAAAGCGACTTTGTTAATATTTTGCAAATATAAAGATAAGGGATAAGGAAGTTCAAATAACAGCGGAATGTATCCAGCTGCCAATCATCCAACTGTTGCAGATGGTTAGGCTCAACAACACCTGGTGTTATTGAACTGTGGCTTATATAACACGTTTGTAGGTTAAACATAGCAGTGCCATCTATTGTTTACGTTCTCAATCCACTCCACAGATATCGTAATCTGTTATAATCGTTTGAAGCTAACAGAAAATTGTGAATGCAAAACAAATAATTTGCTTATCTTAAGTTAGACCAAACTGCACTTGGTGTACAAATTTTATTAAAATCGGTTAAGTAGTTTAGGAGTCCATCGCGGACAAACATCGTGACACGTAATTTATATATATTAAGATAAAAACTATTAATTGAGAACTGAAAATTTGATAAAAATTATATTCTCAATTGATTCATTCAGTCATTTGTTCCTCACTCAAGGCATCATCCTATTCCTTTTCTTGAGCATGGCATCATCGTTTACTTTAAAATGAATTCTTACGTTGTGTAGAGCTGCTGCATCTTTTATTTTGAGCACACATTTTTATCGTGAGTAGTGGAGCTGTCGAGCACCCAGACAGCATCGACACCAATTTTTCCAGACTCCAAAAGTTCTTTCCACAACGTTTCGTCTACTGCTATGACTTTTATTTAAACTACTCTTGTTGGTGTTTGAAGCTCAGTAAGAAAATGCAAAATGCTCAAATATTCATTTTATTCATTATTAGAATTTTAATAGTGGACTGTATGTAATATGCTTTATAAATAATTTGCACAATTGGGTATCAATTGTTCTGATAATGCTTAATATGAAAACTGCTCTGCTCACAATTACTGCACTGAATGAACTAATGAACTGATCATGCTCATAGTAGACTGCACTGCTCTGAACTGACGTGTATACTGCTCAAATGCTCTTGCTCATGGTAAACTCTAGACTGGATTCGTCTGAGTACCGCTCCAATGCTCTTGTAATTGTAAACTCATATGAACTGCCCATTGCTCAAATGATGTACTGATAATGTCCATAGTAGACTGCACTGCTCACATGCTCTTATAAAAGTTAACTGATTTAGTACCGCTATGTGTATGGTTTGCTCTTATTGCTACTACTAAAAGTACGCCCTATCGTCTCGTTTCTCATCATCTGACATCTGTAAATTGATCCACTTTGGCACTAGATGCTCCTCCAAGATTCCAAAAACTTCAGCAAGATACCTTCAGCAAGCTACCAACTTAACCTCAGATCATAAGGATGATGACCTAACTGTTAGAGGTATTGTTCTCTTCAGCTCTATCAGTACATATTCAAAAGCAGGCTAATTAGGTTTACTCATTTCTGCCAAACTTAGATCAATGTAAACCATTGATATACCCTATAGTGTAATATAGAGCTTAAAACATCTGAAGCCGTGACAAAAGAATTGAGTGGTATCCTCATGTTCGTTTTCGTCACCATATCCTCCACATAAGTCATCGGTGCGAAGACCCATTGTCTTTTTGTGGTAACCTAGTAGGTTATGTCCAATTAGAATAGGTACTGATAAAAGTTATGAAGGCCTTTTCTGTGGTAGAAGATTTTCAGACCTATTCCTATCGTATTTTGGCCATAGTTTACTGCAGATGACACAGGGTTCTAGGCATTCCCATCTTTCATTGGATTTTCGTATTTTTTTGTTACCTATGATCTGTTTCATTGCACATGGTGGGATTTCGATTAATTGGTCTGTGAGAAAATGGAAAAGTGTTTTTCTCGCCAGTTCGTCCGCCTTATCGTTTTTTAATATGCCACTATGTCCGGGAACCCATCAGCAGAGTCAAGTTGTGATCAGTGAGTTAAGTTGTGTGCCAAGTCTTTATGGGCCTAATGGGAATATACTTCGAAATCAAAATTTAAAATTTTCGATGAATTTTTCTCTTATTTGTCAAGAAAGATAATTACAGAGTCATTAGAAAATGTTTATCAGTTTGATTCATCAAAATCCAAATATCATTCAAAAATCGTTTCAGAGAAATCAAAAGTTTTTTTTTAGTTAGCCCTGCATTCTTTGATTTCATCGAGTAACATTAAGGTTTTGAAATTGTAGCTCTTTATTAAATTTGAGAATAAACATTTAATAAAAAAAACCCTAATTGGATAAAATTATTCAAAGTGTGAGCTCTTCAAAATGAATCCTACCATATTTTCAATTTACCAAATTGAATGTTTCTCTCATAGGACGAAGCTTAACTAGCTGCGGTAAATTTTCCACTACCACTTTCACATCGAATCAATAAACCTAAAATTTTAATTTATAACTCTTGCCATCCGAAAATACTTTGGTCAGAAGCGATTATAACATAATATTAAATCATTAGAAAGCCTTGCTTGTCAAACACCACACGCTTCCAACAAAAGTATACCTAATCAAATTAAAACTTGTTATATTTATACTACGTTATAAAATTTCAATAACGGAGCTTATCAAAGTATTATGCGAAGGCCAAACGTTTCATTGAAAAATAATTAAAACATATGAAGTTATTACATAGAATTAGTTTCCAATGACGCACTGGGTGTAGGGCGAAAGTGATGTTAAAATCGCTAGCAGGCTTACCATGAGTTTAAACGGAAAAACAAAAAAAACTTGTTATTTACACAAAAAGGACATGTTGGGATGGTGCCTACATACACATTTTGAAATTGCTTTAATTTTCTGTGGTTCATTGAAAAATAATTGCAAATAATAACAAAGAACTTTTTATGTATGGATGTCGGATCAGTAGAAAACCTAATCCATAGTTTTATGTTTTAACGAAGGATGCGGATTAGGAGGTTGTTCGAAAACTAAAATAAAATAATAAAAACTAGTCAATGAGATGATAATGAAATTAGCTTCCTGCCACACTGGTTTGACTGAAAGACCAAAAGAGGAAGCGAATTTAATATTCTTTAACATGTAGTGAAAAATGCTTCTGAATGTAGCTGAATCAATAAAATTCATCTGTGATATTTGCAAGAGGGCACTGATAACCATTAAACGAGAGCATACAAGTTGAGCCCAAAAAGCAAAGTGCCAAAAACGAAAACAATTGGAATCAATGAAAGGTTTTTAAGAAAATTTAGCAATATCTTCAAGTAAATGAGATCAACATTTTTTTTTTTAAGACTTTATTTCATATACCAAATTTAGAAGAAAAAGAAGTATGTTCGGCTATATTTTTAGATGTTGCTCAAGCATTCGACAAGGTATGGCATGAGGGGCTAGCGTACAAACTGCAATGGGATCTACCCAGGCAGTACTACGAAATACTAAAATCTTATATCTCAAACCGGTTCTTCAGAGTACGGTATGATCAAGAATATTCAAAGCTATGTAATATACAAGCCGATGTTCCACAAGGAAGCGTCCTAGGACCTACCCTGTATTTGCTATATACAATGGATTTTCCAGTGGATAACAACACCATTATGGCTACTTTTGCGGATGATACCGCAATTTTGGCATCCAGTAAGTGCGTCGTCAAGGCTGCTGAGAAATTGCAAAATGCCGTCGACACCGTTAGTGATTGGACCGAAAAATGGCGTATCAAGCTCAATGAAGCTAAATCTGCACATATAAACTTTACAAATAAAAAGTTAAGCTACGTTCAAATATTCATCAACAATCAAGCTGTACCTTACGCCAATACGGCCAAATACCTTGGGATGAATTTGGATGCAAAGCTAAAATGGAAAGAGCATATCAAAAAGAAAAGGGAAGAGCTCAACTTGAAATATAGAAAAATGTACTGGTTACTCGGTACAAATTCGGACTTATCTGTCGAAAATAAAATAATGCTTTATAAACAAGTACTTAGACCTGTTTGGACCTATGGAATCCAATTATGGAGCTGTACAAAGAAAACAAATACTGAAATCATCCAAAAGTTCCAAAACAAAGTCCTTCGTGGAATAGTAAATGCACCACGGTATATAAGAAATAGCGATTTACATCGTGACCTACAAATAGAAACGGTTACAGAAGTTGTAAGAAAACATGCTGTTCACACAATCAGCGACTGAATAGTCATATCAACTCTGAAATGGAGTCTATATTAAATACGAGAGGCAATGTTCGGAGATTAAGAAGAACCAAGCCACACGAGCTATTGGCCTAAAAGTCATGGGAAGCATTAAAAGTTTAAGCTTCCCTTAAAGCGAAAATATTATTGAGAAAGAAAAATCTGTTGTCGATCGTTATAGATTGGTTCTGATTACGAGGAGTTTTTAGTGGGTAAGAATCCCACACAAAAATATACCAAATAAATTTAAAATATAACAGATCAATAAGCTTTAAAAGGGCACAGGTTTATAATCTTTAGAACTTTAAGGAGATGAAACAGTTAAGTACAATTCTGTTATCAAAAACAAGTGGCGAAAAGTACTATTTGGAATTATGATATTGAATACATTATCGATGGGGATGCGATAAGATTAGAATTTTAAAAAAATAATTATTTAAAGTAAAAATTTAATTAAAACAAGTGATAGACAATATTAATTAAAGCCCTGAGATGCCAAATGGCATCACAAAAGAAACCGAAATATATCCGTTATTTTTTCCAATTCTTTTGACCCGGTTGATCTAATTCCGTTATTTTCTTATCAGATGAGTATGTAAGAAGTGTTATTTTCAACATTAATAGTTTGAAAGTGATTGAGTGAAGTGTAAGCTAATTTTAAAAATGGAGCAATTTGTGGATCTAGAGTCTCTGTGAAAATCGCTTGCGTAATGCGTAAGTAACCAAAACTTGCATCTACGGTATCGTTTTTTATTATTTTATTTTCTAAATATATTATTTCACCTTAAACAAGATAAAAATATCGAGTGTATTGGTTTTGGTGTCGTGGGGAAGACCACATTTATGAGTGATGCCGTATGGCATCACTGGGCCGATATGGATGTGCTATTATTTTGCATGTTTTGTATGAGAATTTGAGAATTTATAGGTATTATTCCAATAAATCTTTGCAGACCTGGATTTTCACTGCAGGATGCACTGGATGTCTTATTTTCGGATGCACCTGAGAGAAATGCTCCTGTTGATATTTATATCGAAAATCCTAGGCCTTGTGTTCTCACTGATGAAGAGTCCGGCAACGAGAAAGATGAGGTCCAGTACATTCGACACTTACCTGGAAAACAACTGCTAGCCCCAGCGGAAATACATTTTGCTAACCAAATAGTCGGTGGCACGGATGAAATTATCCTAACAGATTTTCAGGAGGAGCCATCAACGTCAACACCGGTGCAAAATCGCTCTGATCAGAGTTCAAAATGGTGTAAGACTCGGATGGAGAAAAAGGAAACGGGACTGACTTTCTCGTGATGGGTAGATGGTGATTTTGAAAACTCGGAAAGCACCGAATTTCCGCTCCCAGATTATGAAGGCTATAAAAACAAAACACCAACTGAAGTTTTCGAGGAGTTATTCGAGGGAAAAGTATGGGAGCATTAACGAGAAGAAACATAAGAGTACATGTGTCAAAAATGAAATATATACACTGTGCTGACAATAATGCGGATTTAGATTCTTCCGACAAGGTGTGGAAGCTGCGTTCACTAATCAACACCGTAAAAAAAAAAAGTGTATGACACATTTCGTGCCGAGTCAAGATATTGATTATGACGAAAGTATGATCAAGTATTTTGTCAGATATCCAATGAAGCAATTCATCAGAGGTTAGCCAATCAGATTCGGATTCAAAGCCTGGTGTTTAAATTCTCCCGACGGGTACTTGGTAGATTTTGAAATCTATCATGGAAAATTACAGAAGGTTGATCCAATATATGGATCTTTGTTTGGAAAAGCAGCTGCACCTATGACGAAGATGGTCGCAGAATTACCAAACAGTGTCTGATCGCGATCTTTCTTTCAACATTTTTCTTGACAACTTGTTTTGCGGGCCAAGCTTTTTTGTTATTTGAAAGCACACAATTACACTGCTACTGGAACTTTTCGAGAAAATAGAATATACAAACCATCATCCGGAAAAAGTTTTGCAGAAAAGTAGATTCTAAGCTCACTAAAAATAAGAAAAACCCAAAGCTTTCCTTAAAACAAAAACAAAAACAACAGCTTGTTTTGCAAAAGAAAACTTCACAACTCCTAGTAGATCTGAATTTGAAAAGCAGCCAAGAGGTACCATCGCCAGTGCAATGGAACAAAATGATGAGATTTTGTATGTTCGTTGGGTTGTTACGGCCGGGTCTACAAAATTTGGATTGAATCCAATAGTTCCTGTAAAGCGTGACTCTCCGGAATTAAAAAAAAAAAACGTTACGGTTCAAATGCCTTCAATGATGCACCGCTACAACAAAGGAATGGGAGGAACAGATCGAATGGATCAAAATATAAAAGTATATCGCATCAAAATCAGAAACAAGAAATGGTGGTACAGGATTTTTTCTGGATGATCGATGCAGTCATTCAAAACTCTTGGATTCTTAAAAAAAAAACAAATAACGCAACTGAATTTCAGACGTGCCATCGTCGAAACCTATCAGACAAGGTATGCTGAGTCACGAAAAAATCCTGGACCTTCTGGAAGGTTTATTTCATCGGTCAGGGTCTTGGATGATACTAGATTTGATCGTTATGACCGTTGGATTATTTCCACACCAGACAAAAAAAAAAAAGGAAGAGATGTGCTGCTCCAAACTGCAAGTCTAAAACCAGAACAATGTGTAAGAAGTGCAAAGTTGGTTTATGTGTCGAATGCTTCTTAAATTTTCATTCAAAAATGTAAATTATTTTTGGAAATAAACTTTATTTGATTTATTGTAGCCATATGGCATCGGGCAATTCCAAAAATGGATGAGCATAAATTTTTTTAAAATTTTTTCTAGGCTCTAGAACCTATCTACAACACTCTGACCAAATATTATTCAAAATTTTAACATAAAAAAATACGGGCGCTAATGGGTTGTGATCATTTAAATTTTCAATAACATTATAATTAATTAACTTTCGTTAATCTTCAATAAATATAATATCCGTATGAGTGAGTGCAGCGAAATAAAAATAAAAAATCTGATTGGAGGATCTAAAGATAAAATTGAACAACTTCAAAAATCAGGAATTTATTCTATCGGATGTAATGATTGTGCGAAAGAATATATAGGACAGACAAGAAGACCTATTCTAAAAAGATTTAAAGAACATTTTGCACATCTTAAATATAATGAAAAAGAAAAGTCAAGTGTTGCAGAACATATGCTAGAAAATAGTCATAGCTTTAGTTTGCAAAATTTAAAATTAATAAGAAATGTAAATAACAATTATGAATTAGATGCTTTTGAATCATTTTACATATTTAAAAACAAAAATAATCTAATGAATAGTGATGATGGACCAATCAAAGATTCAATATTCAAAAATTTTTTTAATAGATTCAACTCAACTTAACTGTGAATTTGTTTAGAAACATTTTTGTTTATTATTAGTTTTTTGACAAATAATTTAATTTAATTTAATTTATAAATCTCACTGACGATGGAAGCATTGCTTCTGAAATGTACATCTGAGGAAATATAAAAAGTGTTTTAATTGTTGAAAATTTTACTAATCTTTTCATTTAACTTTCGTAATTAAAAAAAAAAAAAAAAAGATTTTTAAATTTGAGGTTTGTTTGAATAAAACAATAATATGGGCACTTTTAGTAGTTTTTTTATGTATTTAATACAAATACAATTAAAACAAGTGCTCAAAGTGCCTACGCAGACATTTTTTTCTTATATGAGTTTTACAATGGAAATTCAAGAAGAGCACAACGAATACACCAGGAACTTTATCCTTACTGAACATCTGGCAACCCTAAGCCTATAGGAATCTAATTTAAATACAGTTTCAAAGATTAGAAGACTACAAGTAAGACAAGAGTTATCGAGAGCAAACACCTACAATGAAATTCAAAAAAGGGCTCTGGCATGCATTCAAAACGAAATAGGGCACTTTGAGCACTTGTAATAACTGTATTTGTATAAAATACATAAAAAAAAACCAATAAAAGTGCCCATATTATTGTTTTATTCAAACAAACCTCAAATTTAAAAATCTTTTTTTTTTTTTTTTAATTTTACCCATTTTGTATTTTTTCAAATATCTTAAAATCTATTGGTTTTAGAGTGCACTTATTAATGAGTTTTTTTTTTATTATTGTTTAGTTCATCTAAAAAAAATAAAGAAACTCCATGTTTATCAGGCATTTTCTGCAAAAAAATGACCTCAAAGTCAAAACTTTGTTTCGGGAAGAAAATTTGAGCAGCACTTAAAATTGAAAATCTGGCAACCCTTAACCTGTGAAAGCTAAACTTAAATACAGTCTTAAAGGCTGTTATTTCTTCAAAAAATTAAAATTATGATTAGGTCTCTATCATTAGTATTGACAGAGATATTGAATTTAGCATAGGTCAGGGTACACCAAAGTTAGCCTTTTCTTAAATTGTCAAAAAGTGATGTCAAAGTTGAGAATTGAGCTTTACTGTACATTTTATTTCTTAGAATATGACCAAGAATCACACCCCAAAGGATGTTACACGAAGTACGGAACACCCTGTATATGAATTGAGTACAAAAGGATGTAAGTATTATACATAAGAGAGAGAGAGTATCAAACATGTATGACACGTAGGAGAGCTTCGAATTAGATAAGATAACATATTTGATTGATTTTTACAGCTTTGGTTTATAATTTAAATACTTTAAATATTTTTAATGAAAATAAGTTATTTTAATACATAAATAAGGGAATTTATTGTAACTTCAATCATGTTTATACACTTCTATGTTATTTAAACCCTAAAAAATCTTTTTTGAATGATGTTAAAAAGGGTTAAAAATATTATCAGTTATTACAATTTGTACACAAACTAACAGTTTTAGATAGCTGCTTACATATAAATTTATGTCAGATCCGAATCAAATTTCAATAAGTTTTGAAATCCCAAATATCAGTGTTCCAGAATTAGACTCCAATTTTACATTGCTTGATCTATTAACATGTTTAAGAACAATGAAAAATAACAAAGCCCCAGGGTCAGATGGCATTCCAATTAAGTTTTACAAAAATTCGCAAAATTATATACTCGATTTAATGAATAAAATGTTTAGTGACGAGACTTTTCCGAACTGTTTCGCCATGCAAATGCGACCTCCATTAAATTCGTAGGGATAACGACAATCTATGATTTCGAAGGAAGCAACTGAATGCTTGTAGGCACCATTGAGTAAATTTGACATGGTATCACTAGATATAAACTTGATTCTTTTACTCCGCCACCCGCCATCCAGTGTTGGTAAACAGAACGTCTTACTGAAATTCAGCAATCATTACATCCACAGACTCCCATTTTGGCCTCGTTGGACTCTTGAAAAACCAGCAATAATCATCGAATCCTGTTTGGTTCTGGTGACTGTTCTCTGCGAATCTGATTCAGTTTGTTGTGCTCTCAAAACATGAGAAGTTATCTTCTTTCTTTTGCTTCTTTTAATTTCAATCATCTTGAGTACTGTTAAAGATGGATAAGGGCTCGAGCATTGTCGATTTATTTGCTCTGGGCAGCTCTTTGTTGACATGTTGTTCTTACTGCAAAATTGTTTTTATGTAGGATGTAGGTATGTATATAAATTCACTCTTACTAGCTGAGTTTAGTCCAAAAATTTACACATTTGTATCAACTGGCCGGGGAGAACTGAACTTAACAATTGAATTTGTATTAAAAACTTGGTCTACTGACTTAGAATATAAATTTTTGTTTATTCAAACATTAGCTTTTGAAATGTCGACCGCAGAGTAAGAAGCAGACGCGAAAATGTGATCACTTTCAATAGTAGGTATACACAGAAAATAAAGTTTGTTGAATTTTCTCTGTGTATATAGTGTGTACTGTATACCTCTCCCATTTTCTCAGAATCTTTTCTCTTCATCTCTTTTACTTAATAAGTGTAGCGTTGCCATTGTGTGAAAACATTTCAGAAAAAGATTTACAAAAGATATGAGTAGATTTATGTACATAGTAGATTTTTTAAAGAGAAGTTCATTAGTAACTGCCCAATTAAATGTCATTAAAAAATCATACAGCAAACAGTTCATAGATATTGTAACGTGAACCCAACATTTTATACCAATTTCCTAATCGAAAAACGTTCAACCGAAAACACAACTGGCAACACTATAATGGAATGGTATAAATGACAGGCGTTGCTTGTAAGCCAGTGTGTGTGAGTGTAGAGATGCTTGACAGCAAATGTGGGGAACATGTAGAAGTAACTGAAGAGTTCTAGATGAAATGTCATTCGATATAAATAGCCCGCCCGAGGCAACCAGAGGGCAGTTTTGTTTATAGAGTGATAAAGTTAAGAGTAAATACAAGTGATAGTCCAAAAGTCGAGTTGAGATCGAATAAAGTATAGAAACTGAATAAAAGTGGTTGAAATAAAAAAAAAAAGTGAAGTTTTATTTTGCGAACTAAGCGCACGTTACATTGGTGTCAGAAATGTAAATAAAACTTATTTGATAAAAAAAGGAAAAAAAAACTAGTTAAGTGCAAAAAAAAAAAAAAAGTTAAATACAGTGAAAATGGGTAAGTTGTTGGAAGAGCTCAACTGCACTGAGCTTAAAAGTGAGTTAGGTAAGCGAAATCTTTCTAGAGCGGGATCGAAGAATGAGCTCGTCCTGCGCTTGCGCAACTATTTGGAACAGCAAGGGGAAGACGTAAGCACTTTTGTTTTTGAATCAGAAGTGGAAAAGAGGAAGTAAGTGAAAGTGTAGATTTTTCTAGTATGATGAAGCTTTTATTAGAACAACAAAAGAAGCTGATTGAAGAGCAACAGCAGAATATTCTCGGACGTCTGGAAGAGCAACGAAACGATCAAAAGAAGGAACAGCAGAATGTTCTCGAACGACTCGAAGTACAACAAAAGAAGCTGGAAGAGCAACGAAACGATCAAAAGAAGGAACAGCAGAATGTTCTCGAACGACTCGAAGTACAACAAAAGAAGCTGGAAGAGCAACGAAATGAGCAAAAGAAGGAACAACAGAATGTTCTCGAAAGACTCGAAGTACAACAAAAGAATCTGGAAGAGCAACGAAACGAGCAAAAGAAGGAACAACAGAATATTCTCGAAAGACTTGAGGCGCAACAGAATGTTTTGGAAGGTCAAAAAAACATTCTAGAAGGTAAATTGGGTAACATTGAGAAAAATGTATGTGCCCTAGACCAACGCGTTGAAGGTGTGGAGAAACAGCTTTCTGTTGTAGAGAATCGTTTCGAAATCGTAGAAACCCGATGTGATAAACAGTTCTCTGTTCTGACCAAGGAATTGGACCAGATCCGGAAAATAAAAATTCGAGAGTCTGCTGGGGAGTTTGCAAAGAAAAAGGAGATGAAACCCCCAACATTTGATGGACAGTCTTCTTGGCCAGTCTACAAGAGACAATTTGAGGCAGCCGCGACAACAAATGGCTGGGATGACGAAGACAAGTACATTGCACTGACTCTTGCTCTTAGAGGACCAGCAGCTGAATTACTTCAAACAGTTCCAGCTGGTAAGAGCGGTGATTTCAGTTCTCTCGTGGCAGCTATAGATAAACGCTTTGGCGATAGCCACTTGAAAGAAGTCTTCCGAGTTCAACTCAATAACAGAGTCCAGAAAAGAGGTGAAAATCTACAGCAGCTCCAAGCAGACGTCGAAAGACTGGTTCACCTGGCATACCCGGATGCTGGAGAAGAAATCATCAACCAGCTTGCTGTTGAGTCCTTCGTTCGTGCCATTTCCGATATACATCTTCAGAGGTCTGTGCGGACTGCTAGAACACGTACTCTTTCTGAAACCTTAGCGTTCGCATTGACAATTGAAGCAGCAGAACAGGCTTCTCATGGAGTACATCGACTTAGAGAAGCCATAGTCGAAGAATGCTCGTGCCAAAGAGCTGAAATACAAAAGAACCAGCGGAGCGGACTAGCAAGATGTTGGAACTGCAACAAGACCGGGCACTTACAGCGTCAATGCCGACTACCACCAAACAAAGCCAGTTGTCAACATTGTGGAAGCAAGAGATCCAACCCAGAGCAAGGTAACAACAACACCAGCGTTGCCTATCAGCCCGTTTCACATCAGGGAAACGAGTAAGAACCAACTTCGAGGGGCAGAGGCTGGTTTCTTGTATCGATGGCCCCAAAACCACCATTCAGGTCTCCCAGACCAAACGCGACAACCAAAGTCTGACTGTGGAGACTACTATTAGCGGGAACAAACATGTGGCTACCATTGACACCGGTGCCACAGCATCCATAGTACGTCGAGACCTGGTAAAGATGACGTGGCTCCATAACACCAATAGCTACCGTCTAAGAACCGCAACGGGAGAAGCAGCAAGAGTATATGGAGAAGTGTGTCTCAAGATCCGACTGGCCGATCTAGTGTTTACTCATCAATTCCTGGTGGCAGATATATGTGACGAGTGCATCATTGGAATCGACTTTATGAAACAGCACGGAGTTATTTTGGATATCGGTAATCAAGTTTTGAAATACCAAAATAAGGAACTTCCAATGACCTATTCGAACGAAAGTACGTCGACACTGAGAACTGTCATCACGGAAGATCTGATTCTGCCTCCTTCTTCTGAAGTGTTCGTTTGGACAAAACTGGAAGGTGAGTTTGGAAGCCTTCGATACCTCATGGTGGAACCAGACCCAGAGTGTTCCTCCCAAAGCGTCATCATTGGGAAAACACTGGTAGCACCGAAAAACAAAATGGTCCCCGTACGATTACTAAACACCAGATCGTACGATGTAAAGTTGAAGAAAAGAGAAGTCGTTGGACGTTGCGAATCGGTTGCAGCAATTACGAAGATCACAGACGAGGCCCCGAGAAAAACGTTAACTCCGGAGGAGCTCATAACCATCAGAGCTAAAATACTGAGTTCATTCAGCCTTGATCACCAACAAACAAGGATGGCTGAAAATCTCCTACAAGAGTACACTGACATCTTCGCATCGAAAAAGGGACAATATGGTAGGACACAGTTGGTGCAACATCGCATCAACACAGGAGATGCAAGACCGATTCGTCAACCCGCAAGACGCCTTCCACTGGCCAAACAAGGTGAGGTTGAGGACATGATAACAGCAATGAAGAAGGATGGTCTTATCGAAAATTCCAAAAGTCCTTGGGCGTCACCAGTGGTGCTAGTGAAAAAGAAAGATGGAAGCACTCATTTTTGTGTGGACTACCGAAGGCTGAATGATGTGACTAAGAAGGACAGCTATCCCCTGCCCAGAATCAGTGATACCCTGGATGCTTTGAAGGGGCCCAGTGGTTCTCCACGCTGGACTTGAAGAGTGGATATTGGCAAGTTGACATCCACCCTGATGATCGGGAAAAGACGGCATTTTCTACAGTTAATGGGCTCTGGCAGTTTAAGGTTATGCCGTTTGGGCTATGCAACGCTCCGGCAACATTCGAGCGTTTGATGGAGTGCGTTCTTCAAGGACTGACGTGGAAAGCTTGCCTAGTCTACTTGGACGATGTCATTGTTTACGGGAAAACATTTGACCAACATTGTAAGAACCTTAAAGCCGTGTTTCAGAGACTTCGAGAGGCTAACCTTAAACTGAATCCAGAAAAATGTGCACTTTTCAAAACCGAAGTCAAGTATTTGGGACACATCATCTCATCCCAAGGAGTAAAGACTGATCCTGGAAAAGTTGACTCCGTCAAAAATTGGCCAACACCACAGGACAAACATCAACTCCGAAGCTTTCTGGGACTTGCCAAATATTACCGACGTTTCGTTAAGAACTTCGCTGGAGTTGCAAAGAGTTTGCATCAGCTCACCGAAAAGGGAAAGCAGTTTAAATGGTCAGGTGAGTGTGAGAAATCTTTCCAGGAACTCAAATACCGCCTCTGTAACGCTCCAGTGCTGGCACATCCAACACCTGGCAAAACATTCATCGTCGACGCAGATGCAAGCAACGTTGGAATCGGGGCGGTACTATCCCAAGTGCATGATGGCGAAGAGAAAGTGGTGGCATACTACAGCAAGGTCCTATCGAAACCCGAAAGGAACTACTGCGTGACCAGAAGGGAACTGCTAGCTCTTATCTTGGCAACCAAGCACTTCCATAAGTACATCTATGGACAGAAATTCCTTCTGCGGACAGACCATGGTGCTCTGAACTGGCTGTTGAACTTCAAAAATCCAGAAGGTCAAGTCGCAAGGTGGATAGAAAGATTGCAAACCTATGACTACCAGATCCAACACCGCAGAGGAAAGCTGCACTCAAACGCCGATGCATTATCACGAAGACCTTGCAAAGTGGATTGCAAGCATTGCAAGCGACAAGAAGACAAAGAAATCATTACCGCGCAGCGACTAAGAGCTGACCCCATAAGCGGATGGAGCAATGAGGAAGTGAGGACTGCTCAACAGGAGGATCCAGATATCGAACCCATTCTCGCATGGAAAGAAAATGAAGAGAAACCGGAATGGGGAGACATTTCTGACAGGAGTCCAGTTTTCAAAGCCTATTGGGCACAGTGGGACTCACTATATGTGCAAGAAGGTGTCCTCAGGCGAAGATGGGAATCCGCTGACGGTAAGTCATATGTGATGCAGCTGATCGTACCGCAATCGAAAGTCAGTAGTTTCTTATATACCGATTTCAAGACAGCTTTCAGACATGGTGTGAAGGGATCACACTAGCGACCACGTCATTATACATTTAATTCCGGTCATTAACGTTAATCCACATTACGCTTCACGATAGCCAACCTTGAACTCATATTTCATTCATGGTCATGAGTATCAACCTCATGCACTAAACTATTAAGTAATAATTTCAATGCCACTGACGATGACGGGACGCGACGCTTCAGATTACTTTTGTCAAGTGTATCTACCTACTCACTAAGGTTCAATGTACTGCATACTGTGTAGTGCATATGGCTGGACGTATTTGGATACATTTGTGCATTGTATTAGACGGGCTATGCATATTGGCATGTGCTATTAATTTGATGACATAGCAAGTATGCTACCGGGTTCCGTTGTTCGTTTATTTCCCACAGAATTCGGAATACCAAATATTTCTATGTGTTAGTTATAATATGTATATTTGATATTGGTTTAAGATGTTAGTGTGTAAGTTGATTATTTTGTATAAATAGCTTAAGTTCAGTGTAATAAAGGCACTTTTTAGTTTGAAGTAGAACGGAACACTTTGGCTCTTCAGCCTCTCTTCTTATTTCCAACAGATCGGCTCTCTAGCCATCAACACAATTCGGCTTGGGGAAGCCATCTAATATCCCCCATAGCTTTAGTAGGTGAGGTAGTACTAGGCCCCTCATTACATGGCGATCTTGCCAGGAGTCAGAAGATTCCAGGAGGTTCAGTGCCTCACTGTGCTTGCGGTTGGCTACACTCCGTTTCCTTAGTTGTAGTATCTAAATCGTTTGCTTTGACATCCATACTATGTAAAGCAAAAATACACACCAACAAAGATGACTTCAATTAAACAAAAGCCAGGCAACATCATGAGGGTGATCACAATTAGCAGCACAAACAACGTCCTAAACTTTTTCCGAACTCTATACTGCTTCCATCGCAAAGAGTTTCACAGGAAGAAAGCAGATGAGTCTCCAAATTGATAATATTATGTACTACAGTACTACAACTGCTCCAATTAGAATTAGTTACTTTAGAAAATAGTTTTTTTTTTGGTTTACGAAAAGAGAAGCAAAAGAAACTTTAAAACGTTATCAAAGATAAGAAATTTCCATAAATTTTTAACCATTTTCTTTTCATTTTTGGCGATTTTTTTTCTACTCTTTCTTTTGATTTTTGAAACTGAAAATGATTCAAGAAACTTCAAATCTTGTACTCATGTACATTGTCATCATAATTTTTATAATCCTCATAGTTTATTTAGCCAAAAAAAAAAAAATTTAAATTTGTATTGTTCAGAAGATTATTACAAATGAAGTTAAAAATGTAGCAGTTTAAAATTTTTACAAAAAAATTTTTTTTTTTCAATGTATAAACAATGTAAAAAAAAAAAAAAAAAATTTATATATGAATAAATAATTAAAAATATGTCAAATGCAATAAAAATGGAAAACTTATAAAAAGAAACAAAAAATCTCTAAAAAAAAAAATTGTAAAATCGATTTAAAAAAAAAAAAAAAAAAATTCATATCTCCCCCATAAATTGATAAAAAAAAAAGTTCTGTTATCATTTGTTCAACACAATAACAAACACTAAAAGACAAACTTCCGTTGAAATACTTGCAAACTTCAATAAAACCCCTAAAGAGAAAATATTCCGAAAATAATATAGGTATTACTGAAAACAGAACTTCTGAAACCACCCGAAAGCGGACTAAAAGTTATTGAATTAAAAATCGTTGACAATTTTACGGAAGATTTAGTTAATTTCAAGGACGACATAATTATAGGACCAAACAAAGTTTTGGCGTATATTCCAAAAGGGAATAGTTTACTCCTAAAGAAGCCCAAGGACAGCACTACAACCCAATCGACATTATTTGGCAAAATATTGTCGAGGGATGTGCAAAAATTCTGCGGGCCCAAATCAATTAAGAGAATATATATTACTAAAAATGAAATAAAGAAACTCTCGGACGGCCGTCGAGAATATAAAATTAATGAATTAAAAAATATATTAGGAGAAATGTTTAAAGAAAGTAATATAAAGGTATACCTCATAGATAATGTTATTGAAATTACCGATCCTTGTAAGAAGAAATTAATACTAAACGACTTTCACATACTTCCAACCAGTGGACATGCAGGTATAAACCGTATGATCCAAAATATAAAGAAAAAATACTTTTGGACAGGAATGCAAAACGATGTGACGACATTCGTTAAGCACTGCCCAGTATGCCAACGAAACAAATATAACCAACCGAAGAAACAACCAATGACTATCACATCAACAGCCGAATCAGGTTTTGACAAAATATTTATAGACCTAGTAGGACCTTTAGAAGAATCTGAAGATGGATCTAAATACATACTCACCATTCAAGATGAGCTTACCAAGTTTATCGAAGCTATACCACTCCCAAATAAAGAATCAGGCACGGTAGCTAAAGCTCTAGTAGAAGGTTTTATTCTAAGGTACGGAGTACCACATACAATAGCATCTGATCAGGGAACCGAATTTCTAAACCAGGTTTTCAAAAGTATCTGTAAGCTTTTGAGAATAGAACAATTGCAATCTACAGCGTACCATCATGAGAGCATAGGAGCTTTAGAAAATTCACATAAGGTTTTAGGAGCATATCTTAGAAGTTACGTCTCAGAAAAACACACGGACTGGAGCACTTGGTTGCCATATTACGTTTTCTGTTATAACACTTCCGTACACTCAGAAACGGGTTACACTCCATTCGAATTGATATTCGGAAAGCAATGTAGCTTACCCAACAATCTGACAAAACAAATGGAACCGGTGTACAACTATGACAATTACGTAATTGACCTTAAACATAAATTACAAGTTGCCCATAGAGATGCCCGAGAAACGCTTATAAAGAAGAAAAATGCTAGGAAAGATAGATATGATAAAGAGGGACAAACAAAGAGTAGTAGTTTTGAAAAAGGAAGTTTAGTTTTATTAAGAAACGAAGCTAGGAAAAAATTAGATCCAATATTTATAGGACCATACGAAGTTTTGTCTCAAAATGGTGTAAATTGTGATATCAAATACGATAACAAAAGAATAACAGTACACAAGAATAGACTAAAACCATTTTACATGTATTTAACTTTTATATAATCGCTAATTAAATCAAAATCAAAAAAAAAAAAAAAGGGGAAGAGAATGTAAATAATATTATATGCATATATATATACATACAAGATAACTACTTCATTTAATTGATTAACTTAATTTCTAATAAGAGTAAATTATACTGTTGTGCACAACTAGAATATAAGAAAAATAAGTTACTTGTATGAATGAAAATGAAAAATGAAAAATTATATTATATTATATGCGTAAGTAATACACAACTAGAGTATAAGAAAAATAAGTTGCTTGTATGAATGGAAAAATTAAATTATATTATATGCGTAAATAATGATACACCCTAAGTATAAAAGAAAATAATGTTTAAAAACACAACTAGAATATAAGAAAAATAAGTTACTTCTATGAACGAAAATGAAAAATGAAAAATTATATTATATTATATGCGTAAGTAATACACACTGAGTATAAAAGAAAATAATGTTTAAAAAACACAACTAGAATATAAGAAAAATAAGTTACTTCTATGAATGAAAATGAAAAATGAAAAATTATATTATATTATATGCGTAAGTAATACACACTAAGTATAAAAGAAAATAATGTTTAAAAAACACAATTAGAATATAAGAAAAAAAAAGTTACTTGTATGAATGGAAAAAAAATTATATTATATTATATGCGTAAGTAATGATACACCCTAAGATTGTACTATTTCAATTAATATAAAAGAAAATAAGGTTAAAAAAAAAAAATATATATATATATATATATTGGGATTCCGAAGAAAAAGAAAAAAATATATATATATTCCTATTGTACAAGTTAGTGTCGCTTAAAAGAAGAAATCAAGATATGTCATGATTTCTCCTTTTCCCCAGGAAGGGTGGTGTGAAGGGATCACACTAGCGACCACGTCATTATACATTTAATTCCGGTCATTAACGTTAATCCACATTACGCTTCACGATAGCCAACCTTGAACTCATATTTCATTCATGGTCATGAGTATCAACCTCATGCACTAAACTATTAAGTAATAATTTCAATGCCACTGACGATGACGGGACGCGACGCTTCAGATTACTTTTGTCAAGTGTATCTACCTACTCACTAAGGTTCAATGTACTGCATACTGTGTAGTGCATATGGCTGGACGTATTTGGATACATTTGTGCATTGTATTAGACGGGCTATGCATATTGGCATGTGCTATTAATTTGATGACATAGCAAGTATGCTACCGGGTTCCGTTGTTCGTTTATTTCCCACAGAATTCGGAATACCAAATATTTCTATGTGTTAGTTATAATATGTATATTTGATATTGGTTTAAGATGTTAGTGTGTAAGTTGATTATTTTGTATAAATAGCTTAAGTTCAGTGTAATAAAGGCACTTTTTAGTTTGAAGTAGAACGGAACACTTTGGCTCTTCAGCCTCTCTTCTTATTTCCAACAGATCGGCTCTCTAGCCATCAACACAATTCGGCTTGGGGAAGCCATCTAATATCCCCCATAGCTTTAGTAGGTGAGGTAGTACTAGGCCCCTCATTACAATGGATAAAATATAAGATAAAAAGCCAATATTTTAAAAAATATTTCTAAAACATCATTAAAAAATAAAAAACTGTCATATACTTAATAAAAATTATTGTTCCAATATAGAATATACCTGCAACTAAAAAATATATTTTTTGTTAGATTTTTATATAAAAAGTCTAACTTTTATGTAAAAAAAATCTTTTATCAGGATAGTTTTCAGACATGGATAAAATATAAGATAAAAAGTAAATATTTTAAAATAATATTGGATAAAAAAGAGACATGACACAATATAGAAAAATTTCAATGCAATATAATCAACATGACAGTGACGTCACAAAATGAAAAGATTATATAAAATGCCTTTGTGGTGTGGCATATAAACTAATAGATAAATGTATTTTTACTAAGCAATTCTACTTACAAAGACAATCATTCGACTCATTCCATTTTCAAGCTTCTGATAATATACACGTCATAAACTGATAAATTATATTTTTGTTGGCTAGTCATGCAAACAAGAATAATTCATTTACATAAATCTACTCCACATTTTTATTTTGTTATCAGCCATTTAGCTTTTTCCTTATCATTCATTAAATTAAAAAAGCATACTATAAGCAAGGCTTGAACTGGAGATAAAAATCCAAGAAGTGGATACAGAAAAACCACACCAGAAAGACATTTCAAAATGAGTACTTCAATTTGTGTATATGAAGCAACAAATTAGGAAAAAAATACTGTGAATTATAATTGTAGGGAAAAATATGCTCTTTCTACATATCTACGTTAATAAATATGCATCAAATAGTTTTTTATATTTTCCAGTATTTGTTTCTTTTTCTTTATCAATTGTAAGAAAGCCATATTTTTCGTTCCAGCAGGCATTACAATAATTTTTAAAACATTCAAAATTTATATCAGTTATGTGATCATCAAAAATATGTTTCAAGTTAGTTTTATCTTGAGAAAATAATATGATATAATTTACGTTATCTCTAATGAGTTGTTTAGGAATTTTAGAGTATGTTTGACTCAAATAAAAGCAAGAAATATTGTTATGCCTACCATAGGCAAAGTAATTAGAAATTATATCTTGAGATTCTGTGGAAATGTCATCAAAAACTACAACTGAATGAGATGGAATTTCTTCGGGTTGAGGGAGTGAATTTATTGTTAAGCTTTGAAATTTTCTAGACTCTAAGTTATGTTTTTCACATACTTTATTATAATTTTCAATTAAATTTTCTAAATATTTATATTTGTCTTGATAAGAAGTTTTTGAACAAATGATAACATCTGTATGGTAAATTTTTGTAATAATGCTTAATAGAACATTCGTTTTACCACAATTACTTGGCCCACAAATAATTGCTCTAATAATATTTGGAAATAAAATATTAATCCTTTCAGGTGGTTTAAAGATGTCAAAATTTTTAATAGTTAATTTAGAATTTTTGTCTAAAGATTTGATTTTAATTGAACTCATTTAATAATAAAAAAATTATACTTGTGTGTGCATGACTTGATTTGTTAATGGATTATATGAAAAACTATCATCACTGATTATTAAACAATGAACTATAGAATTAGCTGGAAAAGTATTACACCATTTAAAATCAATTTTAATATCAATTACTGCTTCTTTAATTACTTCATTTTGTTTAGAAGTATCTATAATAATAACAGGATATTCACTTAAGAATTTATTATAATTAATAATTGGTTTATTATGCTCATTTTGACCATAATATGAATTTTTAAATTCTGAAAACATATCATATAAAATATCGCATTTATTTTGTTCATAAGATAGCCGCAATTCAGAATTAGGATATTTAGTAGTATTAAGATTTACTTGTACATTTTCTAAATTACATAAATCAAATTTACTATTTTCTTTTTTAATATCATGATTTCTATCTGTTTGAAAAGCAAGCAAAAAATATCTAGGTTTTGCACTTGTGGTTGTAATTCTCCAAGTATATTCTTTAACACTAGGAATAGAGCTTGTATAAAAATATTTCCAATTTCTAAAATACATGTTGAAATTTGTATTATTAGAAATTTGTTTATTTATATTATGTTCAAGCTCAACAGAAAATTTTACTTGTGGCATTCTCCAAATTATTTCAGAAATATTAATTTCAAATGTATGATCAGAAAGATCGGTAAATAAACAATTATTATCATCATTTGATCTAATAAGTTCTAGTTTTTGATTAATTCTAAAAATAAAATTTTTATAATCTTCAAAAAATCCCATTACAGTATTCAAGGGAATACTAACAGAAAAATAACCTTTTTTGTTAAATACTACTCCTTTATTCCATATTTGCCAACCTGCATTATTTAATGCTAAATCATTAGAAAAAGATGATAATCCTTTAAGAGTAGTTGTAATACCTGGATTTTCAATTGAATCAATTTCAATTGAATTAATTGAATAAGAAATTTTACTAAACATGTTTAATAATCCATTATTTACAAAATTTATGTTTTTCGTATCAATTTCATCTAAAATCTTTTTAGTAGCATCTTTCACAATTAATTGCCCCCTAATAATCAAAAGACTCTTGTGAGGAAATGTTTTTATGTCTTGATTATTAATATCAATTACAATCGATCTACCAGGTGTATTAAGTTGGGTAGTATTAGCTGGGATATTATCATAAAATTGATAACTCTCGATATCTTTTTCTTCGCTTACAATATTTGATTTCATTTAATAATAAAAAAATTTAACAAATTTAATTTATTTTACGAATATGTAATCTAATACTAATTTTTTCATTTCTAAAATCAATTAAATCATCATCTTGATCAACAATTCTTATATCAATTTCTCTTATTGAATTATTAGTTACTGGAAAATAAATTAAATTATTTGGAATTTCATTAATTTTTTCACCTGGTTTATCATTTATAAAAAACTCATGAATTACATTTGTTAATTTTTTATTTTCATAACTACCAGTGGCAATATTACATTTAATTCGAATAGAATTAACTTTCATAATATTAACTGGTAAATCAGATTCTACTACTGTATTTGCTGGAATAATTTGTTTACTAAATCCCAATAGAGAACCAATTGATTGATCTTTTGTGAAATCTAGTTCATATTGACTAAAAATTTCAACTTTTAGGGTAGTCATATTTGGATTTATTAGAATTTTCAATTCAACATCAATAAAATCATTAATATCATCAATCTCATAAGACCCAGTTGGAAAAATAATATCATTCAATTGACCATTTTTTAAATAGGTCAAAACATTATTTTTTAATAATTCAGATATATTTGGAATTGAATTATAAGTACTAAAATTTAATAAACATATTTCATAATTTGAATTTTTATCTAATTTTATGGGTTCATCAAATTCACAAGATATTCTTGAAGAATTTCCATCCAAAGAAATAGTAGCCATATTTTTTATTTATTTATTCTAGCAAAAATTTTAGGCATAGATGTCCACATATAACTTCATTAATTTTTTGGTCAATATTATTATTTAAAAGAATAGTATTTTTATCTGTTTCAAAATATTTTTCAATTTTAATCGGAATTTTATTTAAAGCAAATGAATCATAATAAGCAATACAACCAAAATGTTTCTTATAAGCAACCCAATGTGTACCATTTCCAGAAAAATTATCTAAATTTATGATACCAGATTCTTGATCTTTAATTTTTTTAGGTAATTTATCTTTCATAAAAACACCTCGAAAATTAGAAATATTAAATTTTTTTGCATATTTTTTTAAATCATAATTACTTAAAGGTCTTACTGGAATTGAATTTATTTCAAATTTTTTTTTAGTAACATGCCTTCACCAGATTTTTTAAGGAATAAACCCTTTCCATTTTTAGCATTTTCTTCTAAAGCTTTATCATGACGAATTTTTTCTTCTAATAATTTTTCATTAGTTTTTTTATCATTGTATGCCCTATATAAAGAAGTACCAGCTGTTACTGCTGCTCCTATAGCAGGAATTAAAGGAATTAATGCCGGTAGAAAACCTCCAATTTTCTCATTATTATTCATACTCTGTAATTGGGTTTTTGATAATTTTAAAGTTAAAATAGTTTTCATATCGTTTTTAATATGTTTCTTAATTGCATTTATTTGTTGATTAGATAATGGTAAATAAGTTTCATTCATTACACTTTCTTTAGTTCTTTTTAACTGAATTGGTTCTAGTTTTATTTCAATAGGTTTTGTATTTTTAATTGCATCATAAATTTTATTTTGTTGATCATCAGTTAATGAAATAGGATGTTTAAAATATTTTCCATGTTTTTGTTTAAATTGTATATTTTCAGTATCAATTCCCATACCAAGTTTTCTTTTTACTTTCATTGCGTTAGCTGTTAAATAAGCATTTACTTTTTCACCTAAAGAAGCATCTTTTTCAAAAACTCTTTTCATAGCTTTTTCTTCTAAAATTTTATCAGCCTCATGTCTTTTATTTAAATCTTTATGCTTTGAATAAGCAATATCATGTTCTTTTGCAGCTTCATCTAGTTTATTAATAGGCTGTATATCTTTCTCTTCATTCAAATGAAGATTAGTACCAGGCCCTAAATAATTATAACCTGGACTATGTAATTCAAGTGGGAGATTATTTATAAAACTATTTAAAATACCGCTTCCGTAATGTCTTACCATTTATTGAATAAAAAAAATAAGAAATTTAATTAAAATTATTGTCCATTAATTTTATCAATCATTTTGTTTTTCATTTCAATACATGATGTATATTTATTTTTATTAAATGATTCAGGTTTATTAAAATTATTAAAGTTAGGGGTTTTACCCTGTGAGTTATTTTTAAATGTAAATCTTCCTAAAGCGTCCTTATTCCTTTTAATTGATAATTTTTTATTGTATTCAATATTCCATTCTTTAAGTTTTTTAAAAACATAAGTTTCACTAACATTATTAATATTACAAAATTTTTTAACTGAGCCTTCTTTAAAATTATATGTATTTATTTTATTTCTTATTTCTTCTTCTCTAGACATTTTTTTTATTTAATGAATATTTTTTATTGGTGTAATGGTATGGTTTATTGGTGTCATGGTATGGTTTATTGGTGTTACAGTATAGTGTAATTGTATGGTGTAATGGTACGGTGTAATAGTATGGTTTAAAAAAAAATAATTTTTTTATAATAAATGGATAAACAAATACAAACTTACATTCCTACAGATGAAGCATTACAAGGATTAGATGATTTAATATCAAAGCATGGAGAATTAAAAGAACTAGTAACTAATCATTATAACAACTTAGATATGATAGTTGAAAAAATTGATAAAGTCCCCAATTTAGATATTAATTTAAAAAAAACTTTTAAATATGTGTTTACAGCTTTACAGAATCAAAAAATATCAATTGATGTTTATAAATTTGCAAATTTTAAAAATCAAGATATAATTCAACAATTTATTGAAAGAGAAAAAAAATATAGAAATATTATTAGACAGCAAGCAATAAAACACAATGATAATACAGGTTTAAAGGAGTTAAATTCAATGTTTTCTACAATTATTGTTGAACCTAAAGATAAAAAATTATCTAAATATATGACTAAAACAATGAATGATATTAAATTTTATGATGATTTTAAACCTTTATTTTCTAAAGAAGGTGTAAATGATTATACAGCAGAAGAATTAAAGAAAATGAAGTCTGGCAAAATTGGTCCACGATTCAATAATATTAATAAAGTAACCACAATTAACGTACCAAGTTCAAAGGGAGGCTCACAAGTTTTAGATAAAAAAAATGATATATAAATTTCACATTTTTTACCAATTAAATTAATATGTTTGGATTACTAATAAAATATATAATGACTTTATTAAATTTTTTTGATTATATTGATATAATTTTATATAATGATATATTTGGATATGAGCATAAATTATTTTTAATTATATTTTTTATAATCAATAGTATTTTAATAATTTTATATTTCTTACTAAAGAAATATTTGATTAGGAGAATAAATTATTTTTAATAATGTTTTTAAAAGTTAAATTTTTTTTTTTTGTTTAGAAAAAATATACAACATAAATAAAAAAATAAAAATGGAAGACAAAACAGTTAAGAAACGATTACACTACCGAACTGTAAATGGGGAAAAAGTTCTATTATCTCCAGTAAATGGCAAAAAAATATGTTTAACATGTCTAATTGAAAAAGATTTATCTGAGTTTTATGGTAAGGGATATTGTAAACAATGTAGATATTTAAAATATAATACAGAAAAAATTCCATGTGAATGTGGAAGAGAATATGTTAGATATTCTAAAGCAAGACACTTTTCTACAAAATATCATCAAGCTGAGTGTAAGAAAGAAGAGCATGCCACAGGGGCATAAACATCACATTTTTCTTTTAATTTACACAATTTACTGAAAATTTATTTACATTTTTAAAATGGTTGTAAACCTAATTCTTTTATAAATTTTTTTCTATAATAAATGGAGAACAATTTTAAAGAACCAAATTTAACATCTAACAAGACAGTCTTACAACTAAGAGAAGTGATGAGACGATATAAAAATATTTTTAATCCACCTTCGAGGTGGGCTGTATTGAGAAAGAATGATTTAATTATTCTTATTAAAAATTGTATCACTAATCATAATGAATCCATCATTCAATCTTTTTTTAACAATTTTGATTCATATGATTTTCCAGCGGAAAATATTCGTAATCTAAATGTTGAAGTACATGTACCAGAACAACAAAGAGCATTTGGAAATCTTGTTACTGATATTACTTTTACAAATGATGAAAATAGGGATTTATTTTTGCATTTTCAAAGAATTAGAAACTATTATACAAACTATATTTTTAGAGATCATAATAAATATACAAATTTTAGAGTTTGTTTATTTATTCGTATAATAAAACGTAATACTAGAAATGAGCAAGATGAAGATTTCTATATTCAATCCTTTATAAGATTAGTAAATAAACAAAATTATTTACAAATGTTTGATGAAATGGTTGCAGATATTATTCAGAAGTTTGAGGATAGAATAACACAAAATACAGGCTATGAATTTCGTTATATTGTTGAATCTGGTGTTCAACGAGATGTATCTCAACCACTTATTGGGGGTGATTTTATTGAATTCAATAATAAAAATTGTATAAATATTAAAAATAGTGATAATAAATGTATTTTATATACCATTCTTTATTTTATACACCAAGACGAATTAAAAGAACATCCTGAAAGATCATCAAAATACAAAAATTATTTGAGAGAAATAGAAAAGGATGAAAATTATAGAAATTTAAATATAACATACCCCTTTGAAATAGAAGAAGAAAATATAAAAAAATTAGAAGATTACTTTAATGTTACTATGAATTTTTATCATTTTGAGGATGATGAATCGTGTAAGGATTTTGAGCAAATCCAAAGTTTATACATAAGTAAATCTTTTGATCCAAATGTCAATAAATTACATGTTGACGTTTTGTATTTAGAAAAAGATGATAAATGTCATTTTATCCCCATTAAAAATTTATCTGGATTTTTAAGTGGAAAAATTCATCATTTGGGTCATCGATTAATTATTTGTAGGAAATGTTTTACAAAGTTTAGATCTGAAGCTGCACTTGAAACTCATAAACGAGATTGTTTTGTCAATAGATCAAATGATATAATTCAACGTTGTAAATTACCAACCGAAGAAAATAACATTTTAGAATATAAAACATATGGAGCAGAGATATATCACCCATTTACTTTATATCTTGATTTTGAATGTTCATTAAAAAAATGCGATATTGCTAAAAAGAAAACAAAATTAATTAATGAGCATGTACCAAATAGTTTTGGGATTTATGATAATTATTTCAAAAATTTTCATTCCTACGTTACAGAAGGGTCAGAGTTGGTAGAAAATTTTCATAGTCATCTTAAATTAATAGCTAAAGTATATAGCAAAATAATTAAAATCAACAAACCAGCATATAAAACTAAAGAATCAATAGAAAAATTTGAAAATGCTGCAAATTGTGAAATTTGTCATGCAAATTTTAATGATGAAAATGTTGTTAAAATGTGGGATCATAATCATTTAACGGGGGCCTATAGAATGGCTTTATGTAGAGATTGTAATTTTGCATGTAAATTACCGAAAGCCTTTAACATTGTAGTTCATAATTTAAAGGGGTATGATAGTAAATTTATCTTATCAAATTTGGATAAAATAGATAATGATGATATTAAATCCGATTCTGATGATGATAGAAAAGCTAAAGAAATTGTTGTTTTTGCTTCTAGTACTGAAAAGTTTAGACAATTTAGAAAAAAAATTAAAGTTGGTGAAACTAAAAGCAAGAAATGTTTAAATCATGAATGTGAATATAAATATAATTTTCCAAAAAGTGAAGCTTGTTTTAAATGCAAATCAACTAATTTGAAAGATTATATAACTGACGATCTGATTGAATTAAGATTTATAGATTCTTTAGAATTTATAAACTGTAGTTTAGATAAAGCAATTAAAAATTTATTAAACATAAACTCTGCATATTGTTCACATTGTAAAAAAATAAGAGAATTAAAGGAACCATCTTTTAAAGTAATTAATGATAAAATTTATGCATATGACTCTTGTATGTATTGTAATGAATGTAAAATTAAAAAGCAAGTAAATTATGATCATCTTAAAAATTTTAACTATGTATTTAAAGATATACCGAAAGAAGAAATATGTTTTTTACTAAGAAAAGGTGTTTATCCTTATGAATTCATAGATGATATAAGTAAATTAGAAATCAAAGAATTACCTAAATATGAAGAATTTAATTCAAAATTATCTGGCAATATATCAAAGAAAAGTTATAAATTTGCTGGAAAATTATGGAATTATTTTAAAAACAAAACAGGAGATTCTTGGTGTTTTAAAGATTATCATAATTTATATCTAAAATTAGATGTAATTTTATTGGCAGATGTTTTTGATAATTTTAGAGAAATGTGCCACAAAAACTACAATTTAGATCCCGTTCATTATGTCAGCGCCCCACATTTAAGTATTAACGCTGCTTTGAAATTTACTAGACAAAAATTAGGATTATTGACTGATTTGGAGATGTATGAATTTTATGAAAAAGGTATAAGAGGAGGTATATCACAAATTATTCACGATCACGCAGAAGCAAATAATTGTTATTATTATAATGATAAAATAGAACAAGTTTATAAATTATGTAAAAAAGATGCTGAAGAAAAAGGAATCTATGATTCGAGAAAATTAACTAGTTTTATATTATATTTGGATGCAAATAATTTGTATGGTTGGGCGATGAGTCAAAAATTATCTATTGGTGGACACCACTGGTTAACTGAAGAAGAACTTGGAATAATAACAAAAAAAATATATTAAAAATAGAGACTTTGAAAAAAGTGAAATTTCTATTGATCTTGAAGTTGATTTAGAAATTCCAGAAAAATTGCATAATTTCTTTAATGATTATGCACCAGCACCGAATCATGAAACACCAAAAATATTATCAAGTTTACAGCATGAAATGATAGCTAATAAAATTGGTTCAAAACCTAGTCAGAGAATTCAAAAACTTATTTGTAGTTTAGAAAAGAAAGAAAAATATGTTATAAATATAAGACTTTTACAAGAATATTTAAAACAAGGAGTTAAACTATTAAAAATACATAGAGGTATTAAATCAGACCAAAAAGCATGGTTAAAACCATATATTGATAAAAATACTGAGCTGAGAAAACAGGCCAATAATGATTTTGAAAAAGACTTCTTTAAATTAATGAACAATTCAGTATTTGGAAAACAAATGGAGAACGTAAGAAATAGATTAAATATAAGAATTGTAAGGAGTTCAAAAATAATGCAAAAATTGATAAGTAGAGCTAGTTATCAAAATAGAAAAATTGTTGATAATGACTTGGTAATCGTTTTTGGAAAAAAGACTAGTATTAAATTAAATAAACCATTATTTGGAGGAATGGCTATTCTTGACCTAGCAAAATTATTAATGTTTAAATATTATGTTCATTTAAAGAAAAAATACGGAAATAGAATGAAATTGTTAGGTACAGATACTGATTCATTTATTATTTATTTTGAAGCGAAATCATTAGATGATACTGAATTTGATATTTATAAAGATATGAAAGAAGAAATAGATTTGTATGATACTAGTGATTTAATAGATAATTTCCCTATAGATGGATTGAAATCAAACAAAAATAAGAAAACACCTGGAAAATTCAAAGATGAATATAATGGAACACCCATTAGAGAATTTTGTGGTTTGAGATCAAAAATGTATTCATTTAGAACTGATAATAGTGATAAAAAAATATGTAAAGGAATTAAGAAATTGAATATAAAAGCATTGAAATTTGATGATTATAAAAATTGTTTGACCAATTTGGAAATTAAAAAGGAAACTATTTACGGTATAAGATCGATTAAATTGAAGTTATATACTATACAAGAAGAAAAAATTGGTTTATCACCATATGATGACAAATTTTATTTGTATAGGGATAATGAAAACAATATTTTGAAATTAGCACATGGACATTTTAAAATAAAAGAATTAGAAAAGATGAGAAGGGTCATAAAACTAAAATCTTAAGCTAGAACCCACTTTTATAACAAGCGTCTAAAGAGACGTTTCATTTTACGTTTCTCATTTAATAAGAACGTTTCTCATTTAATAATAAAACAAAGCTAAAATTTTATAATGATGTAAATTTAGATATCTTATTTTTATTTTGTTCCATGTCCTCTATTCTTTTTTCAATGTCTGTAATTGAATATTTATTTTCTGTAATACCTCTTTGAATATTTATTTCCAATTTTTTTATGGTTGAAAAAATATTGTTTACTTTATCAATATTATCAATTACATCTTTTTTTATATCTTTAATATTTTTATCAAGATCTACCTTTAAATTTTGAATATCTGTCTTTAAAATTTTGATGTCTTTACTAAGATCTACTTTTAAATTTTGCATATCGTTCTTTAAAATTTCAATGTCTTTATAAATATCTGTTTTTGAATTTGAAAATTCGCTTTCCAATATTTTTATTTTATTATTCAAAATAGAAGTACCAGGAATATTCGAATGATTATTTTTTCTGCCGAATTTATCAATACCCATTTATATAATATAAAAATTAAATTATATTTTCTTCTCTTAGCTCTTCAATTATATTCATAATTTCATTATGGATTTTAGGACTATCATTACCTGCCTCATTTTCACCAATGAGTAATAATAATCTGGCTTTTAATTCGTCAATATCATTCCAATAAACATATTCAACTGGAGATTTTGTATAAATTTTAAAATTTTGTTCTATTCCTGATCCGGTTTTCTCTTTTTTAAAAATTTTATTTTTTTCTAATGCAGGTTTTATATAATTCATATATTTATATCCAACATTTGATTTAATATACTTTGAAGATTTATCGTTATTACGTGCGTATGCATATGTTATTAAAATAATGTGTTCATAATTTTCTAAATCTTCTTTTGTTATTAATTCTTCATTTGGTTCTTTTAACATTAATAATTCCCATAAACCTGGAGTTCCAATATATGTTTTGCCTTTTAGAATGATATCATTATTATTTATTTTAATTTGGGAATCCCCAATCCAAAGATCTTCTCCATTTTCAGTTCTTATTCCATAATTATTATCACAAATTTTTGTTTTTAAAGAATTCATAGTTAAATATTTCCCTGCGATAGTTCCGATTCCATTTTCAATATACGGTACTGGAGTTATTGAAGCGTCCTCAAATTCAATGCTTTTCTTCGAAATTGGAGTACTAGACAGTGGTGAATAAAATTCTTTACTTTCAATACTTTGGGGGCTAGATATAACAATTTCTGGCTGTTTTGATGTTGATGGTAGTAATTTTGAAAAATCATATTGCAGTTTTTTTACCTGATCACTTTGTTCATCCTGTTTTTCTTTAATAGCTCTTAAATAATTATTTGCTGATGGTAAAGCTTCATTTAAACTCATTTTCAAGTTTTTTAATCCTTCATTTAAATTGTGGCTATTTGCAGCAGATTGGTTTAATGGTGATATAATTGATTCAAAATCTTCTTTTATCTTATCATGTTTTATTACTCTGTTAAGATTTTGTTCTTTGAATTTATTTTTCAATTCAATTGTAGTTTTAAGATATGTTTTTAAATCAGAATCAGAAATTTTATTATTCATCATTTATTCATAAATAAATTTAATAATTTTTTATAATGGATAAGGAATTAGAAATAGCTAAAGAATTACATAAACCTGTTCGGAAAAATTTTGAACGAAGAAAAATAATTACCAAAGGTATAAATGAATTATGGGCTGCTGATTTACTTATTATGACAACTGTTGATACAAAAATAAATAAAGGATATAAATATATGTTAAACGTTATTGATACGTTTTCAAAATTTGCTTGGATAAAACCATTAAAAATGAAAGATGGGAAGTGTGTCGCAGATGCATTTTCTCAAATTATTAAAGAAGCTCCTAATCCTCCAAAATTACTTCATACTGATTCTGGTAAAGAATTTTTAAATTTAAATTTTACTAAAGTATTGAATAAATATGATATAAAAATGTATCAAACTTTTAGTGAGAAAAAATCTTCAATTGTTGAAAGATTTAATAGAACAATAAATGAAAAACTGAAAATTCAATTTGAAATTCAACAAAATACTAATTGGATTGATGTTATTAATAAAATTTTACATGAATATAATTATAAAAATGTTCATAGAACTATTGGGATGCGCCCATGTGAAGTTAACAAGGATAATGAAAAAGAAATTTTAAATAAAATGTATCCCGTTATAGAATTAAATGAAAAACAAGTATTTAGCATAGGAGATAGAGTAAGAATTTCCGCTTTTAAAAAATTGTTTGAAAATAAATATAAAAATAATTGGACTCATGAAATTTTTGTAATTAATGAAGTTCATTTAACTCATCCTATTACTTATTCAATAAAAGATTTGAATAATGAACCAATTATAGGTAAATTTTATAAATTTGAATTACAAAAAACTGAATTTTAATATAAATAAAAAAATATTTTTTTTTAGTAATTCTATGATTCTTTGTAGTTATCTAAAAGAAATTTAAAACTTGATCGTGCAACTGTACAATAATTACACATTTTACGTAACGCATCAGTTAGAATATCCATAATTTCTTCATCATTAATAAAAGGTTTTAATTCAGCTTTAAGTTTATTTATATCAATATTACGATTAGATATTTCCTTTAAATCTTTAAAGCATTCACTATTGGTAATAACTTCATCAATTTCTTCTTCTGCTTCTTCACCCATAGTGTCTATAACTATTTTGTCTAAAATATTTGTAACCTTTTGTTTTTTAGTAAATTTCTTAGAGATTTTGGACCCCACCATAATTTCTTTATTTATTAATTTAAATTTTTATAAAAAAAATAAAAAAAAAGTGTTAACCTTTTAAAGAAGTAGTAAACTTTTATCTATTGTATATATAATAATATAATTTTGTAAGTAAAATTGTGCAATGAATATCTTTTTTTAATTCAATAAATTATAATTATTATTTTTTTCATTTTCACTAAATTTTTCACAATATTTAATAAATATTGGGTCTTTTATTAATTTTGTAAAATTTAATTCAAATAATTCATTTACACACATTTCTATATCATCTTCGTTTTCATATTTTTCTTTTAAATAAGCTGATAGAGTATTTAATAAATAATAACTATTTATATGAGTGTAATTAATTTGTTTATGTGGTTCAACAGTAGTTTTATATTCACTTTCGATTTCTTTAATTTTTTTTTTGCTTACTTTCATAAGTTTCATAAAACATTTGTTAACTTCATTAATATCTTTTAAATATAAATAGTTATTATATTGTATTTTACCATTATCATAGAAAGTAAATCGGAATCTTTTACTAACTGCTTGAAATACAGTCATGACATCAAAAAATGTGTCTTTTTTAAATCTTCTGGTTAAAAGCTTTCTAAACTGAATGAAATCTCCGTCCACAATATTGTCATTATTTTCTGGAGAAAGAAAATTATGATATGCTTCAAGTCCACTTGCCATCTTTTTAGTTTTTTATTTTTTTTAATTATATTTATTAATTTAAATTTTTATAAAGAAAATAAAAAATGTTTTAAACCTTTTAAAAAAGTATTAAACTTTCAAAAAAACTTTACTATTTACTTTTTATCTTATATTTCTAAACAACTCATTAGAGATAACGTAAATTATATCATATTATTTTCTCAAGATAAAACTAACTTGAAACATATTTTTGATGATCACATAACTGATATAAATTTTGAATGTTTTAAAAATTATTGTAATGCCTGCTGGAACGAAAAATATGGCTTTCTTACAATTGATAAAGAAAAAGAAACAAATACTGGAAAATATAAAAAACTATTTGATGCATATTTATTAACGTAGATATGTAGAAAGAGCATATTTTTCCCTACAATTATAATTCACAGTATTTTTTTCCTAATTTGTTGCTTCATATACACAAATTGAAGTACTCATTTTGAAATGTCTTTCTGGTGTGGTTTTTCTGTATCCACTTCTTGGATTTTTATCTCCAGTTCAAGCCTTGCTTATAGTATGCTTTTTTAATTTAATGAATGATAAGGAAAAAGCTAAATGGCTGATAACAAAATAAAAATGTGGAGTAGATTTATGTAAATGAATTATTCTTGTTTGCATGACTAGCCAACAAAAATATAATTTATCAGTTTATGACGTGTATATTATCAGAAGCTTGAAAATGGAATGAGTCGAATGATTGTCTTTGTAAGTAGAATTGCTTAGTAAAAATACATTTATCTATTAGTTTATATGCCACACCACAAAGGCATTTTATATAATCTTTTCATTTTGTGACGTCACTGTCATGTTGTTTATATTGCATTGAAATTTTTCTATATTGTGTCATGTCTCTTTTTTATCCAATATTATTTTAAAATATTTACTTTTTATCTTATATTTTATCCATGTCTGAAAACTATCCTGATAAAAGATTTTTTTTACATAAAAGTTAGACTTTTTATATAAAAATCTAACAAAAAATATATTTTTTAGTTGCAGGTATATTCTATATTGGAACAATAATTTTTATTAAGTATATGACAGTTTTTTATTTTTTAATGATGTTTTAGAAATATTTTTTAAAATATTGGCTTTTTATCTTATATTTTATCCATGTCTGAAAGCTGTCTTGAAATCGGTATATAAGAAACTACTAAAGTCAGTGAAGTTCTTCAGGAGATGCACGACGGACCTTCTGGAGGCCACCTGGGGGTAAACAAAACACTGGAGAAGGTGCTACATCGGTTCTACTGGTTACATGCTAGAGATGACGTGGAGAAGTGGTGCCGAACATGTGACAAGTGTGCTGCAACCAAAGGACCTGGTAGGAAGATTCAAGGTAAGATGCATCAGTACAACGTTGGACCGCCTTTTGAGAGGATTGCAGTAGATGTGGTTGGGCCTTTTCCAGAGACCAACGCTGGAAACAAATACATTCTGGTTGTAATGGACTATTTTAGCAAGTGGCCTGAGGCGTATGCCATCCCAAATCAAGAAGCCAAAACGGTGGTCGACCAGATTGTGTTTAACTGGGTGAGTAGGTTTGGCGTGCCTATGGAACTCCATTTGAGTCAAACATCTTCCAAGGAGTGTGCGGACTACTTGGCATTAAGAAGACGAGAACCACACCGCTTCATCCACAATCTGATGGGATGGTTGAAAGATTCAACCGGACCTTGAAAGAACACCTCACCAAGGTCGTAGGCGACTACCAAAGAGACTGGGATAGGCACGTACCGCTATTCCTGATGGCCTATAGAAGTGCAGTACATAGCTCGACAGGACAAACACCATCTGACATCCTGTTCGGGAAAACCATGCGGCTGCCCAGCGAACTTAAATTTGGATGCCCCACAGAGGAGCCACAGGACACAAACGAGTATGTGGACGGCCTCAAGGAGAGACTCGCTGACATCCATAAAAGAACAAAGGAACGGATGAAAACCTACAGCGACCGGATAAGAACACGGTACGACACAAAAGCGACAACGTCAGGATTCCAAGCAGGAGATCGTGTGTGGCTTTATAATCCTCATCGTCAAAAGGGATTGTCACCGAAACTTCAGCAAAACTGGGAAGGTCCTTATCGTCGCCTTAAAATTGGGTTGCCGTAAACGCCAAAATTCGTTTTTTGAGTTTGATATGCAGTCTTATGTTTTCGAGGGTGCTCTTTTCAAATTTTTCATCCTCTTTGCTCTATCTCTTTCCATTGCGGAGATATTCGGAATGATTTTGACGTATATCCACCGAAATCATTAAATTCAGGTATTGTTTTGACGTAAACGCCAAATTTTGGCATATACGTCAAAATTTCCATACAATTTCTCAAAATTTTATTGCAAGAATTGTTTTGACGTACGTCCTATTGCCCTACAACGTAAACCATAAAATATTAAAAGAATGTTTAGTATTGTTTTGACTTAAGTTCATACAAAGTGAAAATTAGGACTATAAATTGTATGCATGTACGTCAAAAAAAAACTTTTTTTTTTGGTTTTGGCGTACGTTCATACGATTTTACTCTGAACGTAGAAAAGTATAAGTAAAAAAGTATAATAATAAATAAATTTTTCTTAAATACTCACTCAATAAACTATTATTTTAAAAATATAAACAAAACTGGCATCCATAATTCCTACAATAGAGGAAAAATATTAAAAAAGTGATCCCACCAAAAAAAATACAGGAAATTCATAAACACATAAAAAGCTTAAACAGTAGAGTCTCATTACTGAAGGGCAAGTTCCAGTCGAAAATATTTGGAATCTAACTTGAATATCTCAAGATGAACTCTTTGTATCAGGACATGACGAATGAACCTGCCAAAGAGTGCATCTACTGTAAAGAGTTCAACAATTCATTCAACTTGTCTTTTTGCAAGCCAAAAAAGACCAATGTAATCGGTGTCTGGCATTTAAGGCTAAAGAAAATCCTAGGTACTAGTAAAGAAATTACAGAGTTTGATGATCATAAAAATTAAAAACATTTTATGAAGGTCGAAAGGGACTAAAATCGAAATTACTTGGAGCAAATAATAATTTGCTTTGAGCCTTGCGCAAACCAGTGCGGTGAGATCGTACGATGCGATTGCGATAAGTCAAATCCCTATACATTAAGTCAAACGTTTATGGACGTTTGACTTAATGCAAAGGAATTTGACTTATCGCAATCGCATCGTACGATCTCACCGCGTTGGTTTGGCCAAGGCTTTGATCTTCAAAGCGTTTTTTCGATTAAGAAGGGAAACGCTTCTTCTTTTTTACTACAAACGAAAACTAAGTGTTTTCAAACTGACTGCAACACTTTGCTCCGCTGACAAAAAAACCAAATATAACAAACTGTGCTCTATTGAGTGAAGTGGATAGTGTTCGTTCTGGTAATGATATAGCCACTAGCCAGTGCTCTAATAAAAATACTAGAGCAAGTCATGAAGGAACATCCTCTAGTGGAAACACTAACATTATGGAGTGATTCTTGTGTCCCCAAAAACAAAAATAAAATCATGTCTACAGCCTTTAATACTTTTCTGCACAAATCACCGAGCTTAAAAACGATTTTTCACCACATTTTTATGTATTTTCTTCTCAATAACTTCTTTTCATTTCGAATATTGAAAAACAAAAACACGTTGTATTTTTTTGACTTAAGATAGCTAACAGATTTTGTTCAGTTATTTTATTATTATTAGAATGCCGTATACACATTTTTTGACGTACGTGTATGAGTTTGCAAAATCTTTTTGATTTTGTGGCGTATACGTCAAACCTACTTTTTTAGTAAATTGTAAATATTTTAAAAACTAAAAGTATTTTATCCCATCTTCTTGCGTTTTTTGAAAGAAGATTTCCATATAGATATTGTGTAAAAAAATCAAAAAAACTCAGCGGTTGGTTTTTGTGTAGTTGGCTGCCAAACCTTTAAATCCAATTTCCCAAAAACTTAAAAATGGCGTATACGGCAACCCAATTTTAGGGCGACGTTATACTGTAGTCACGAGGATTAACGACGTGGTTTACCGCATCCAAAGAGGACTAAGAGGCAAGTTAAAAGTAGTTCACAGTAGTTCAGTAGTTCAGGCTGCATCGATATAGTGGCGAGGCTGCAGATGGAATTATTCGGGACGAACAATCCTAAGGAGGGGGCAGTGTAACGTGAACCCAACATTTTATACCAATTTCCTAATCGAAAAACGTTCAACCGAAAACACAACTGGCAACACTATAATGGAATGGTATAAATGACAGGCGTTGCTTGTAAGCCAGTGTGTGTGAGTGTAGAGATGCTTGACAGCAAATGTGGAGAACATGTAGAAGTAACTGGAGAGTTCTAGATGAAATGTCATTCGATATAAATAGCCCGCCCGAGGCAACCAGAGGGCAGTTTTGTTTATAGAGTGATAAAGTTAAGAGTAAATACAAGTGATAGTCCAAAAGTCGAGTTGAGATCGAATAAAGTATAGAAACTGAATAAAAGTGGTTGAAATAAAAAAAAAAGTGAAGTTTTATTTTGCGAACTAAGCGCACGTTACAATATAAACAAACAAAACTAACCCCGATTTCTTCCTATAGCCAGGAATCATATACAAACTATCAGAAATAAGAGGTTAGTTTTTCTAGTTAGTTAGTTAGTTTGTTAGTTTTTCTAAATTTAAACTTCGCGCATTCAAACAACAAACAGAAAATCCTTCACGGGCGTTAGAGAGTACTTTAAGCATAGTCTTAGTACAGATTTCTAAACCTACAGACATAATAAAACAGATAGTATTACAAACAGTGAGACTAAAAATAGAAAATTTAGATAAAAAAAAAAAGAAAGAATGTAAAAAAGTAATAAATTAAATTAGTAAATTAAATAACCAATTAACATGAATCCATAAAGATCTGCTGCCGTCAACACTGGTCCGGTTGAGTAGTAGTAGTAGTATTAGTAGAAGTAGTAGAAAAAGTACTGACATCAATTTTGAAATCTACGTCATCTCTGCTTTTCTTGACATAAACAAACCCATTTTTAGTTCTCACAGAGAAAAGAATTCCCTCTCGACGTAGTTTAATAGCGTGCCTCAATAAAGAGCTATTTCGTTGTGTGAGGCTTTCATTAATGTAGATGCGTTGATCATTACCATTGCCATTGCGCGGAGCATCACCCAGCTCACACAGCTGAGATGAAGTTCAGCCACCATTAGAAAAGAATGCACTAAGTAAACTTTTTTTTTCAGCAGGAGAAGACAATCGAATGAGAAGTGGTTTGCTTCTTTGTCTAGCGTTGCGCATATTAAGGCGAAACGCATCAAAGTGTGGAGTGAGTTGGTGATTTAATTTGGCCGCAAGCTTTTTTGTTGCATCAATTGCATTTACATTTTCGGGTATTCCGCAAACAATGACATCACTGAGTCGGTGCAACCGTTGATTTTCCTCCAATTGCTCTCCCAACAGCTGTTTTATATTGTTGTTTTCTTTTTTAAGTTCATTTATTTCACTTTCGAACTGAATCAAGCGATCATTTAATTGGCATAGAGTTTCACTGACATGCTGTTTGATTTTAGCTTCAAGTTCCTTAAGAGACATAGTCAATTTATTTGTAAAACTAGACTTAAGCTCTAGAAGATGCTTGTTAATGTCATGATGAGCCGATACAGGTGTTGTTTTTTTTTAAATTATTAGATGTTGATGTCGACATTTTAGATTTGTCAGGAGTACGAAGTTATACAGAACTGCTGAATGTACTAGGACATAACTTCCTTGTTGGTGGTGACTTTAATGCTAAGCACACCCATTGGGGATCCAGACTTATAACAACAAAAGGCAGAAGGCTTTACAAAGCATGCCTCAAATACAATTGTGAGTTTTATTCATCCAGATCACCAACATACTGGCCATCGGATTCAAGTAAAATACCAGACCTTGTTGACTTTTTCATAGTTAAAGGTATCAAACGAAACCATATAAGAGTCGAAGGTAATTATGACTTATCATCAGATCATACACCGGTGATTTTATCACTTAATGAATCGGAGATAATGGAAAAAAGTAATCCTAAGCTAGTAAACAATAAAACAAACTGGAGTAAATTCAGAGAAAAGCTTGAAAGCTATATAAATCTCAGATCCCCAATGGAAACAAAAGAGCAAATCGACCTTGAAGTAGAACAATTCATTGCCGATGTTCAACAAGCTGCAGAAGAAAGTACACCAACTTGCTCGAGTAGGAAGCAAACTGAAACAAAATACCCTGCCGAGATAAGAGAGTTGATATTGGAGAAGAGAAGAGCTCGAAGAAAATGGCAAAATACTAGATTTCCAGACGACAAAACAGCGTTTAACCGGCTAAGCAACGAACTGAAAAAACAAATCTACGAATTCAAAAATGATTCATTAAGTAGATTCCTGAAAAATTTAACGACTGATGCTTCAACTGATTATTCGCTCTGGAAAGCAGCTAAGCGCCTGAAAAGACCGCAGTTACAAAACCCGCCAATTAAATCTCTAAACGGGAATTGGATCGGAAATCCGAAAGAAAAAGCTAACCTGTTTGCAGAACATCTTGCGAATGTTTTTAAGCCATTCCCAGCAAATACATCTGAAATCAGCTTACAGTTTATTGATAAAGTCGATGAAGTTGACATACCAATTGTCACACTCAAAGAAATAAAAAGTGTGTGTCGAAATCAACTATCGAACAAAAAATCACCTGGGTACGATCTAATAACTGCTCAGGTTATGAAAGAAATGCCATCAAAAGCCTTCATAAAACTCCAATTCATAATTAATGCATGCCTAAAGACCCAATATGTCCCACATCATTGGAAAATTGCTGAAGTAATTGTTATACCAAAGCAAGGTAAGCCACCAACAGAAGTGACGTCTTACAGACCAATATCGCTTATACCAATAATGGCAAAAGTCTTTGAAAAATTGCTACTGAAAAGACTGAGCAAAGTCATAGAAGAAAGAAATCTAATCCCAAATCATCAGTTTGGATTTAGAAATAAACATTCCACGATAGACCAAGTTCATAGAATAACGGATACAGTTGAAAAAGCATTAGAAGAAAAACAAGTATGTTCGGCTATATTTTTAGATGTTGCTCAAGCATTCGACAAGGTATGGCATGAGGGGCTAGCGTACAAACTGCAAAGGGACCTACCCAGGCAGTACTACGAAATACTAAAATCTTATATCTCAAACCGGCTCTTCAGAGTACGGTATGATCAAGAATATTCAAAGCTATGTAATATACAAGCCGGTGTTCCACAAGGAAGCGTCCTAGGACCTACCCTGTATTTGCTATATACAAGGGATATTCCAGTGGATAACAACACCATAATGGCTACTTTTGCGGATGATACTGCAATTTTGGCATCCAGTAAGTGCGTCGTCAAGGCTGCTGAGAAATTGCAAAATGCCGTCGACACCGTTAGTGATTGGACCAAAAAATGGCGTATCAAGCTCAATGAAGCTAAATCTGCACATATAAACTTTACAAATAAAAAGTTAAGCTACGTTCAAATATTCATCAACAATCAAGCTGTACCCTACGCCAATACGGCCAAATACCTTGGGATGAATTTGGATGCAAAGCTAAAATGGAAAGAGCATATCAAAAAGAAAAGGGAAGAGCTCAACTTGAAATATAGAAAAATGTACTGGTTACTCGGTAGAAATTCTGACTTATCTGTCGAAAATAAAATAATGCTTTATAAACAAGTACTTAGACCTGTTTGGACCTATGGAATCCAATTATGGGGCTGTTCAAAGAAAACAAATACTGAAATCATACAAAAGTTCCAAAACAAAGTCCTTCGTGGAATAGTAAATGCACCATGGTATATAAGAAATAGCGATTTACATCGTGACCTACAAATAGAAACGGTTACAGAAGTTGTAAGAAAACATGCTGTATCACACAATCAGCGACTGCATAGTCATATCAACTCTGAAATGGAGTCCGTATTAAATACGAGAGGCAATGTTCGGAGATTAAGAAGAACCAAGCCACACGAGCTAATGGCCTAAAAGTCATGGGAAGCATTAAAAGTTTAAGCTTCCCTTAAAGAGATAATATTATTGAGAAAGAAAAATCTGTTGTCGATCGTTATAGATTGGTTCTGATTATGAGGAGTTTTTAGTGGGTAAGAATCCCACACTACTTGGTATCGAATACTACTAAGTGTCTTTTGAAGATTTACTCCTGACAAAAAAAAAAAAAAAAAAAAAAAAAAAAGGAGTACGAAGTGAGAGTGAGTTAAAATTATTTTTTTGAGAGCGAGTTTTAGGTGAATTTTTTGCAGCGATTATGAGGGTAGGAGAAGAAGAGGCGATTAACGGAGACGGTGGCGGCGCGGGGAGAGAACTAGTCGAAATGGTTTTGGTTGATAATGCGGTTGTATTAGTGGCAGATTTTGTTTTTGTCATTTTGAACTGAGGGACACAAAATAGAGATTTGGTTCTTTATTTAATCACTTATTGGAAAATCAATAAGCAGTGGCTTAATTATTATTATTATTGCTTGCGGATAAACAAAAGAGTCAATAAATTAAAGTTAAACACTAGTTATACTATTTAATGTTTTAAACGGATTAAATTGATCAGTGTACGGAGCGGATCAAATACACGTCTTAATTTGGTGACATTCTCTATCGATCTTCCTAGTGTCTATTCGAATGTACTCCTACATCTTTATGCAGACGATGTACAACTGTATATATCTCGTCCAATTGGCTTGCAAGAAGATTTGGCGTGTAGACTGAATGAGGATCTCTTTGCAATTTCCAGTTGGTCCCTTGAAATTGGTCTCACACTTAATCCGTCAAAGTCTCAACTCATTGCAATTTCCAAAAAGAATATTGATACTTCTTCCTTGCCTTCTATTTTTCTCTCCGAAACCCAGCTTAGTTTTGTGGACACTGTAACCAGTCTTGGTATCAAAATAAATAAATCGCTTTCTGCCGTAAATCATGCCAACGATATAGTCGGAAGAATTTATGCTGGCCTGCGTAAGCTCTGGCTATTTTCTGCCTTAACTCCAGTAAACACTAAACTACGGCTAATAAAAACATTACTTCTACCCTTAATTACATATGGTCATACCGTTTATTGTAAAACCGATTTCCATTCGCAACACAAAATTCTTGTCGCTTTTAATGACATGGTTAGATACGTGTATGGTATTCGAAGACACGAACACATATCGCATTATCATAAGCTTGTTAAGATGTTCCCTTCAAAATTATCTTGATGCTAGATGCTTAATTTTCCTACACAAAGATATGCAGAGTAAAACACCTCTCTATTTGTTTGACAAACTTAGATTTGCTCAATCATCTAGAACATTAATGCTTTCGGTACCAACATATTACTACTTGAACTCTTCGCGGCTCTTCTTAGTACACGCCACAAGACTATGGAACTCTCTACCAGTGACTATTAAAAAATTAATAAATGCTAAAAATTTTGAAAATGCCCTTGCTTCCCACTTCTCACAGCATCCATGAAATTTTAAACAGGCTCTTTTTTGTTTTCGTTCTTTTTCACTGTTCTTTTTCTATATTTCTACTCTATATTCTATTCTATTTTCTATTCTTCTCTTTATTCTATTTTACTCTAAGAAAAAAAAACAAAAAAAAAAAACCATTATGTATTATTTTGTATAATTAGTTAATTTTGTTGAATAAGTGAAATTGTTATTTACTACCCAATGTTAGGTACTATAATGGACTAAGTCTTATTTGTACATTTGAATTGTTAATAAATTGAATTGAATTGAATTGAATTGAATTGAAGGACATATTAATTTAATTTTTGTGTCCATTTACGAAAGTGATTACTTTGGGCATATGCCCTTTCCAACTGATCGCCAGCTGCCTTGAAAATCAGAACTTCATTCGGTTAAAGTTTACATCATAATGGTGATCCTAGCTTTCTTTCAAGGTCTTCAAATTGAGTTTACTAAAGTGGTCTTTCCAGATTCTCCAAAGCGACTGCAATTTTTTTTTTTATTATATACGTGCACATCAAGGGGTTATCAACAGAGCTGCACGTGTTATTAAGCGATTAGTACAAAATTAGCCTTAAACGTTTACGAAGTGTTGCGGAGGATGACGATTTCATCCTCCATAAAAGTCATAATCCAAACAAGACTCCTAAATTTTCCAGCATGGAACATAAAATTAATAAAAATAGTGTTAATTATTATCAGCCACTACAAACATTATGCGATGATGACCGCATGGATAGTGGAAATAGTGACACTAGTGAAATTGTAAAATCAAAGGTATCCATACCTCCAATTATTGTTTTAAAAACCAAAAGTGAAATTCTCAGAAAGTTAATTGATAAACTTAAGATTACAGATTATATTATTAAAAATATCTCTCTGGGCCTAAAAGTGATGTGCTCAAGTATCAAATCATACGAAAAAATTGCAAATGCATTAAAAACAGAATCATGTGAGTTCTACTCCCACGAAAAAAAAGCAAATAGGCCATTTAAGGTTGTACTACCGGGCTTAGATCTTTACGACAGCACAAAATTAAAGATCGAGCTATTGTCACTAGGCATTAAATGTCTTGAAATCAAGCCTATCACAGTAAAATCAAACTTACAGCATGCTTATTACAAATATATTGTTTTAATCGAACGTGGCTCAATTAAAATGAATGAACTCCGTGCCAATTATAAAACTGTGTTTAAAACTCTTATCCGGTGGGACTACAAAAAGCATCAGGCCAACAAAATAACGCAGTGCCACAACTGCCAGATGTACGGCCACGGCGCCTTACATTGTCAGGTCAAAAGCTTTTGCTCCATTTGTTCTGGTCCTCACAAGACCACTGAGTGCACCGAATCACCATCATCAACGAAATGTGCAAATTGTAATGGTCCGCACAAATCCACCGACCCATCGTGTATTAGTCGGAAACAATATATCGAAATACGACAAAGAATCTCCTCGCGCATGCGTGGTACTCACAACAACAGCGTTATCTCAAAACTGGTTTCTACAAGTCAACCTAGAGCAGAGTATATCTAATAATGAGTAGGGACACTCTCCACGTGTCTCTTATCAGTTCGCATTTTATGGTTACACAGACACGAGAAGTAGATGGTTATAAGATGTGTTAAAGTAGGAAAGAGAAAAAAAAAAGAATCAGATTTTCATACTTTTGCGGCATAGGGTGATCCGGAAAAAAAATCATAAGCATACATTTTTCGAAAACATTTGTATTTAAGTTTCATAACATTAGATAATAAATATATGATAACTTAAAAGTATCACATGTGTGTTACACTAAGGTATTTTTGTTTGTTGCTTGATTTCTTATTGTTAGTGTTAAAGAACTTAAGAATATGGTAGACTCGTACTCATATACAAAACTTTATAATCAATTCTTTGTTTTGATTTTTACAACAATTGTAATTAAATTCACTATTTAGAACATCAAACATTTTCATTTCAAAATTATTCAAAAAATACATGTTTGGAAAGTTTGAAATAAATTTTTGTTCAAGGTTCTCTAACGCATTGGTGATGGTTTGAGCAGTTTGGGTATTATATTTTTCAGGTGTTCCTATGAATAGAGAAATGTTATTAAAATTTTGTGATTTCTATTTCATTTTCGGTTGTTAGTCTCACTTTCCGTTTCGCATATTGGTGTTTCAATAATATTTAAGTTGGGCATAGCCGAAGTTTTTAAGAGAAACTTTGAAGCGGAATACATATCTTCTGAAAAATGCCTTCCGCATACTCTGAAGTCTTACAGTTAACCAAGTTAGGTTTTTGAATTACAGTAAGCCATTTTGTCCTCCTAAAAAAATTAAAAAAATTAAACAATAAGTAACGAAAGAAAATAATTGGTATGTATGTAATTGAGATTTAAATAAAATCTTATATCGTTCATTTGTTCTTATATTGACGCAAGCCATAAATGCTATGAACATCAAGAGATCATATTTAATAAATTAATTTATAGGCATTAACATATCGCACATCCGGTGGAACAACGACGTAAGTGTGCCAAAGTTTTCAAAAAGGTACTACTTTTCAATAAATTCTGACACAATTGTTTGTTTCCAAAAGGCAAATATTTTGTTATGTCGTTAAACTGTTTTCAAATGAATGCTCATTTATGATATTGCGTTTTCTGGAGAATTGAGTAAGGTGCGTTACATCAAAAATTTGAATTTTGAGTTTCAGTTTTGCAGTGAATGAGCGATTAAAAAAAGAAAAATTTTGCTTACCTCTCTTCGTTGTTTGGTAGTTTGAAATAATTAACTCCAGCACTTTTCACTTCCTCACGACCGCATACTAAGCACTTGCGATAGTGTTTACCCATTTTAAATAATTTTTCTTTCACAGCACTTCAACTTTCAATATTCTTATGCACAAGGCACCCTGTTCTTTACACACTAAAAAACTTACGCCAAATGATAAGAAAACGTCCGGGGTCGCCTTTAAAAGTACGTTATGAAAAAAAGTAAACAAATCTCTGTGTATGCCTAATTACATTTTAATATGACCAGCTGCTATTAAATAAGCAACTCAAAAGTAGAAACAAAAATGTCTGTACTTCGCTAATTGTGTTGCTTATGTATTTCTTAGAGAATCAAATTAAAGATTAAATCATATAAATCATACCTACCATTGAAAAACTCATTAAAAAATATTTTACCCAAAGAAAAAACCCGAACGTAATAAAACAATTGAGTGCTATAAAAAAAATTAGATCTGGTCACCCAAACTATTAAGCAACTCAACAAAACCATATACACGCTCACGATCATTTGGGGTCGCCTTTAAAAATGCATTCATAAAAAACTCCAGGTCGCGTATCTTACAATGAAAGTTTATTGGTATTGGCCTGGGAAAACCTATTGTGTATCCTTCAAACATTTGGGATTGTCCGAAAGGATCACTATTCATAGATTTGACCTGCTTCCACTAATTGCATTTTTTTTTTATTTTTTTGCTTTTCATTGTTGAATGTAGTAGAAGGCGTTGCATTTGTGTAGAGAGTGTCCCTACTCATTATTAGATATACTCTGACCTAGAGCCAAAATTGATCATGTGAATTTCGCCATGCAAGATTTTCCCCCGTTGCCTCGAACTTCTAAGAGGAGCCAAACTGAGCAACACCAACACCAACAAGCCACATCATCATCAGCGAGCATGTATTCACACACAGTCCAAACAGTCAACGCTCACTCTGAGCAACCAAAAAACCCGAACGTATTTAATGAAAATAAAAGCTCTCTATTCACCTTAGATGAAATTTCTAATCTACTTAAAGATGTAATGTCTCAATTAAGCTCATGTCATACTAGAGAACAACAATTCACAATTATTACCACTCTTGCAGTGAAATATGTTTACTCATTGTGAACATAAACCCAAAAATTATAACTTGGAATGCTTCAAGCATTCAAAAAAATAAAACAGAATTTTTTAATTTTATGAGTCAAAACAGAATTGACATTGCTCTGCTCACGGAAACCTGGCTAAAGAACGATAGCAGTTTTTCTAATTTAGATTATGTATGCTATAGGCTAGATAGGCAACATTCAAGGGGGGGGGGGGGGGGTGTTGCTATTGTCATTAATAAAAATCTTAGACACACAATCTTACCAGCTCTTCGACTTGAGGTAGCTGAAGCTCTAGGTATAGAAATTGTTTTGGAAGATTTATCAAAATTAAGTATTTTCTCTCTTTATTTCCCTGGTGGAAATCCTAGCAATGAGAAAAAAACTAAATTTAAAAGAGACGTCCTAAGACTTCTAAGAACAAATTCAAACTACATACATAATAGGAGGCGATTTAAACTGTAGACATCAACAATGGGGCTGTCTGAGAGCTAACTGTTGGGGTAATATACTTCACGATATTATCGCCGTAAACAAATCTCTCTCACTGTTATATCCCCTCAAGCCAACATTCATCCCAACTTCGTCGTCAAGAACTCCTTCAATTCTTGATATATTTATAACAAATAATCCTACACGCTTTTCTCAACCCATAACTATCAATGCTTTGAGCTCGAACCACCTGCCCGTTTGTACTGAATTACTGTCAAATTGCAACTCAAACAATTCAAGTGTAAGATTTAACTATGCTGCTGCAAATTGGGAAAGATATCGATCTTACATATCTGAAAATTTGTACGATGGATCCTTATCGTTAGACGATGTACAGTCACTTTCACAAGTGGACATCGCTATTGAGAAATTTGAACAAACTATTACTAACGCCGCTGAAGTCTCTATTCCTAAGACCAGGTGTGCTTTTGTCCAACTGTCCAACTCAAATCTTCAACCGTTACCAGATAACATCTTACGTTTAATTCGCCTGCGTAATTCTGAAGGAAGAAAGTGGATCCGATACAAGTTAGACTCTTTTAAAACTAACGTAAGGATGCTAAATCTTCAGATCCAAAATGAAATTTTATTGTTTCGCAACCAAAAGTGGAACAATTTGTTATCCAGCTTTGACAAAGGTTCCAAGCCATTTTGGAATGCAACAAAAATAATTAAAAAAAAGAGCTCCACAATTCCACCTTTTAGAGTTCAAAATAATATCTTTATTACTCAGGAAGAAAAGGCTAATGTCTTGGCGGAGACATTTAGCCGAAATCATTTAGTTTCTGCCCACTTGAGTGATCAACATACTGTGAATGTTGTAAATGATAGGCTTAACGAATTTAATGAACAAATTGCTTACCAACCCGGCGTTCTCATTCACAACAATCGGCTAGTGAAAAGCTTATTAAAGGAGCTAAAAATAAAAAAGGCGCCTGGCCACGATGGTATTAACAACCGATTGTTAAAGCCCTACCCAAAAAAGGCATTACCTTCTTAACGTTTATTTTTAATGCCTGTATTAAGCACTCTTACTTTCCTAGAAAATGGAAATTAGCAAAAGTGGCCCCCATTGCCAAAGCAGGAAAACCAAAAGAAAGTCCATCTAGCTATAGGCCTATAAGCCTATTAAGCACTTTAAGTAAAATCTTCGAAAAGGTGTTAAAGAATCGGATTTTGCAACACGTTGAAGAAGCCAATATATATCCACATGAGCAGTTTGGATTTAGAGCCGGCCACTCTACCAGCCACCAAGTTTTAAGATTAAAACAGTACATCAAAAATAATTTAAATTTAAAACGTTCGACTGGGCTAGTCTTGTTAGACATAGAAAAAGCCTTCGATACCGTATGGCACGAAGGACTTATCTACAAACTTTTATTGTTTAACTTTCCAGACTCTCTTGTCAATATTATATGGAACTTCTTGAAAGACAGAAAATTTTTTGTATCCACCCAATCAACAATTTGTAACCTTGGTTGTAGAATAACTTCAGTTTTAATATAACTTACTAAAGCCTTGGTTACAAATTGGATAGAGAAAAGTTATGTCGTAACCATGGTCAAATATTGGGTTTAACCCAAACCTTTATTTGACTTGAGTTAGTTCCTGGTAAAATTCAATCGTTATTTTGAGGTTTCTTAAGAGCACGAGTTAGAAATTGGTTACCCAAGATCGTCTATGGAACCTGCATTTAAAAATGGTTATTTTTTAGCCATCAAGTAACCCGATTTGCAAATATGAAGTAAAAATAAAACCGGTTCTAATATAACTTACTAAAGCCTTGGTTACAAATTGGATAGAGAAAAGTTATGTCGTAACCACGGTCAAATATTGGGTTTAACCCAAACCTTTATTTGACTTGAGTTAGTTCCTGGTAAAATTCAATCGTTATTTTGAGGTTTCTTAAGAGCACGAGTTAGAATTTGGTTACCCAAAATCGTCTACGGAACCTGCATTTAAAAATGGTTCTTTTTTAGCCATCAAGTAACCCGATTTGCAATTATGAAGTAAAAATAAAACCAGTTCTAATATTACTTCTTAAAACCTTGGTTACAAATTGGATAGATAGGAATCTCATTGTTGTCTTGTGCATCAAAGTGGAAAGAACATACCTAGCAAAGTTGCTCACTGCAAAAAAAAATGTATAAGTTTTAAAAATTAAAAATAAAAGTTTGCTTGTGAATCTAAGTGAAAGAATCTTAAGTGAAATTTAAGGTAAGTTTATATTGCATGCAATTGTGATCGTTTAATTCAATTCGGGCTAGTGAAATTTGTTTTGTTTTGTATGTACATAGCTAGAAAATATTATCGTAATGTGCTGTTAGAGTTGGTTCGAAAAATATTGTTTGAATTGATTCTAACTATGTATTGCATTATGTGTTCACAAAAATTATAAAAACAAAATAAAAAAGGACTGCGTTAATGAGAACGGCATACTAGTTGTGAAATAACTTTTTTTACGGTTAAAATACATACATACATAGCGTATTTTGTAAAGTGTGTCTGCTTATTTTTCGTGCCTTTAAAGTCAACAAATTTATGAAAACGAAAACGTAAATTGTCAATTTTAAACTTTTTCAGAATTGCGTGAAACAATATTCCGTTGATTTCGTCCTTCATTTATTTTCTCTTACATTTTCCTGGTCTTTTTATCGGTAAATACTCTTTCATATATTCATATAATATTCATATAATATTCAGCTTTTTATATTTTCTTGAAATTGTATCTCCATTGTTCCGTTTTTTATTTTTTTACTCAAAAAGGTGCGGAAGCTGGTTTCTTTTGGAGGTTTAACCTCGAATAAAAATATTCGCACCATAGCCAAATTTATGTTTTGCGACGAATTGCTGATGCAATTTTCTTGGTTGGGAACTGCGACTAAGAAGAGTTTCGAGCACTACAAATATACATTCGACGTCATTCTGGAAGCCGTAAGGGAAATATTTCCAACCTTCAGCGATGCAGATGCAACCGCCTTTTTCAAGGCGTATCTCAAGCAAGCCCGTTTCAGACTTGGAAAATGCTTGTAAGTAAAATAAAAACAATAACTAGAATCGTAAATTTTTTCAAGCAACGTACTTATTACTTATAAATTCTGATACACATACTTAATTATGTTTTGCATGTATGTAATTCTGACTCGAAATTGTTTTATGTAATATGAGTAGCCTAAATTAATTAATTACTTTCTTCTTAATTCTTTATAGTAAATCTTATTCCTTTTTTAAATTTTATTTTCAGGAATGAAAGTGCAACAACAACAGAGGGCGAATTATCATACGCGTTCAACGTCGCACTCGTTTTACATAAGTTGAAAAAAAAAAAAATAATTTAAAAATGATTTTTGATGTTTTTTGCTTCATATTAGTACGGTAATAAAAAAGCTAAAAAAAAATAAGTAGCGAAATAACCTTATTGGAACGGTTCTAAAATACGTCTCAACGACGTTTCGAAAAAACGTTAGCAAGAGGGAAAGAAATTACTACAAAAATAGGTTTGTGTAAACCGTCAACAAACGGTTATAAAAAAGCAAAAAAAATTAGTAGCGAAATAACCTTACTGGAACGGTTCCAAAATACGTCTCAACGACGTTTCGAAATAACGTTTGCAAGAGGGAAAGAAATAACAGCAAAAATAGGTTTGTATAAGCCGTCAACAAACGGTTATAAAAAAGCTAAAAAAATTAGTAGCGATGTAACCTTACTGGAACGGTTCTAAAATACGTCTCAACGACGTTTCGAAAAAACGTAAGCAAGAGGGAAAGAAATAACTACAAAAATAGGTTTGTGTAAACCGTCAACAAACGGTTATAAAAAAGCAAAAAAAATTAGTAGCGAAATAACCTTACTGGAACGGTTCTAAAATACGTCTCAACGACGTTTCGAAATAACGTTTGCAAGAGGGAAAGAAATAACAGCAAAAATAGGTTTGTATAAGCCGTCAACAAACGGTTATAAAAAAGCTAAAAAAATTAGTAGCGATGTAACCTTACTGGAACGGCTCTAAAATACGTCTCAACGACGTTCAAAAACATCAAAAATAGGTTTGCGTAAACAGTCAACAAACGGTTTTAGAAAAGCTTAAAAAATTGGTAGCAAAATAACCTGGAACGGGTCATAAATACAGGGTTTTTTTTTAACTTCCATTTGACTGGGGTTACAAAGTAACTGACCATTTTCGGTCATGAAGATGCTCCTGAAAGGTCTTTAAGACGTCTTTTGAACCAATTTCAAACTTGTTAGGTTTCCAAACCCCAGTTATAATCAGGTTTTTAAGCGGCTTTTTAACCAAAAATTGTTGATTGGGCACTGGAATTGCCAAGTCCGCCATATGTGATATTAGTTTTGGGGTTCCTCAAGGCTCCGTACTTGGCCCCATCCTCTTCAATATATTCTTGTCAGATCTTCCTGTACTTGATAACACCGAAGTTGCCATGTTTGCAGATGATACTGCGCTTTTTAAGTCGAGCGTTCTTCCTCAAGACGCATTAACATGCTTACAGATTTCACTAGATACTATCCTTAATTACTTTACCAAGTGGAAGATAAAAGTCAACGCAGAAAAATGTCAAGCAATGTGGCTCACTCGACAAGAAAGCATAATTTCCTCCCGCAAACCACACTCAAAATAAATTCGACCAACATCCCATGGGCGGAAAGTTGTAAATACCTTGGCATCACACTTGATAAGAAACTGACATTTGAAAGGCATATATCTAACTCAATTCACAAAGCAAATTTACTAGTAAAAATCCTATACCCTTTTATCAATAGAAAGTCTCGCCTTAGCATACACAATAAAATATTAATTTTTAAATCCATTTTTCAACCTGTTCTTACCTACGGTGCACCAGTATGGTTTGACTGTGCTGAGATTCATCTTAAAAAACTGCAGATGAGTCAAAACAAAGTACTTAAACTAATGCTAAATTTGCCTCGTTATTACTCTACAGCACGTCTCCATGAAAGAGCAAACGTCAGCCCTGTCAAAATTGTATTGTACAAGTTGCAAGACAACTTTTTTCAACGATCTTCTTATTCAGATAATAATTTAATCTTAAATTTGCAATAAATAACTCAGCTCCAAGTAATTGGGTTTATGTGCAATAGTAGTTTTTTAAGTTTAATAATATGAGGGTTTTTTATTGTAGTGTTTTCCCTCAAATGCTATATATTGTTTGTATATCCCTATCTAAATATTGTTATAAAATTATGTTATCATAGTTGTAAAGAAAATTTTTCTAAATCTCTAAAATTACACTCTTTGTAAAATAACATATTCTCTATACTACAAATAAATATGAACTGAACTGAACTCAAGGGGTTATGAATACTTTTAATATGATGTAATCAACACAGTGCGAGCGATTAAGAAATGAGGATCCGATGCACATTGTTTTAAAATTTCTGTGTATTACAATGAGAGGGAAAAAAGAGTTAATTAAAGCTATATTTCACTGTACGCTCAAATTTGGGCTGAATGTAAAACTGATTCGCATTCATTGAGAGGGTATTAGGGTTAAATTGCATAAGGGGAGAAATGCAACTGGCTATTTCGTCCGAGCATTGTTTGTAACAAATCCTATAGAAAAAAAAGAGACATGAAACATTACGGCGATGGTCAAGTGAATCAATTGATTCAACAATTGAACTATCACCTATCAATCTTATTGCTCTGCTTTGAACTCTGTCGAGTAGGCCTAATGATGTTTTAGGAGCACCTGACCAGATATTGAATTGCGATGCTGCAGTAATGTTGGCCTGGTGGTTTTTACGGGATTGGTTCTATGTTTGCATCCTCGAACTTATGATCTTTTTACCATTTGCTAGCACATTTGAATCTCATTTCTGTAATACCTTCTTTTAATTTGCTCATTGTGCTGCTTTTATAAGTTTGGAACCTTGGTATTCGTCCCTTTCTTACTCTTTCTTCACCAAAACTAACAATTATTTTTGTCATTTCAAATTATGCTTGGTAATTTTCATTTACAATTTTTTGTCAAGTGGCAACGTTGCTAGTTTCCTTAATACATACATACCAACAAAGATCCCTTCAATGAAATTGTAAAAAAGTCGAGAGAGAGACAAAGAGAGGGAACAATTCGAAAGCTTTCCAGCAAATCCAGCGGTCTAAGGAAAGGGATAGTGAACACCAACAACTAAAAGCTTTTTTGGAAAATGTGTGAGCGGGAAAAGGTATGTTTACCGACTGGTGTGAGCAGAGTATATCTAATAATGAGTAGGGACACTCTCCACGTGTCTCTTATCAGTTCGCATTTTATGGTTACACAGACACGAGAAGTAGATGGTTATAAGATGTGTTAAAGTAGGAAAGAGAAAAAAAAAGAATCAGATTTTCATACTTTTGCGGCATAGGGTGATCCGGAAAAAAAATCATAAGCATACATTTTTCGAAAACATTTGTATTTAAGTTTCATAACATTAGATAATAAATATATGATAACTTAAAAGTATCACATGTGTGTTACACTAAGGTATTTTTGTTTGTTGCTTGATTTCTTATTGTTAGTGTTAAAGAACTTAAGAATATGGTAGACTCGTACTCATATACAAAACTTTATAATCAATTCTTTGTTTTGATTTTTACAACAATTGTAATTAAATTCACTATTTAGAACATCAAACATTTTCATTTCAAAATTATTCAAAAAATACATGTTTGGAAAGTTTGAAATAAATTTTTGTTCAAGGTTCTCTAACGCATTGGTGATGGTTTGAGCAGTTTGGGTATTATATTTTTCAGGTGTTCCTATGAATAGAGAAATGTTATTAAAATTTTGTGATTTCTATTTCATTTTCGGTTGTTAGTCTCACTTTCCGTTTCGCATATTGGTGTTTCAATAATATTTAAGTTGGGCATAGCCGAAGTTTTTAAGAGAAACTTTGAAGCGGAATACATATCTTCTGAAAAATGCCTTCCGCATACTCTGAAGTCTTACAGTTAACCAAGTTAGGTTTTTGAATTACAGTAAGCCATTTTGTCCTCCTAAAAAAATTAAAAAAATTAAACAATAAGTAACGAAAGAAAATAATTGGTATGTATGTAATTGAGATTTAAATAAAATCTTATATCGTTCATTTGTTCTTATATTGACGCAAGCCATAAATGCTATGAACATCAAGAGATCATATTTAATAAATTAATTTATAGGCATTAACATATCGCACATCCGGTGGAACAACGACGTAAGTGTGCCAAAGTTTTCAAAAAGGTACTACTTTTCAATAAATTCTGACACAATTGTTTGTTTCCAAAAGGCAAATATTTTGTTATGTCGTTAAACTGTTTTCAAATGAATGCTCATTTATGATATTGCGTTTTCTGGAGAATTGAGTAAGGTGCGTTACATCAAAAATTTGAATTTTGAGTTTCAGTTTTGCAGTGAATGAGCGATTAAAAAAAGAAAAATTTTGCTTACCTCTCTTCGTTGTTTGGTAGTTTGAAATAATTAACTCCAGCACTTTTCACTTCCTCACGACCGCATACTAAGCACTTGCGATAGTGTTTACCCATTTTAAATAATTTTTCTTTCACAGCACTTCAACTTTCAATATTCTTATGCACAAGGCACCCTGTTCTTTACACACTAAAAAACTTACGCCAAATGATAAGAAAACGTCCGGGGTCGCCTTTAAAAGTACGTTATGAAAAAAAGTAAACAAATCTCTGTGTATGCCTAATTACATTTTAATATGACCAGCTGCTATTAAATAAGCAACTCAAAAGTAGAAACAAAAATGTCTGTACTTCGCTAATTGTGTTGCTTATGTATTTCTTAGAGAATCAAATTAAAGATTAAATCATATAAATCATACCTACCATTGAAAAACTCATTAAAAAATATTTTACCCAAAGAAAAAACCCGAACGTAATAAAACAATTGAGTGTTATAAAAAAAATTAGATCTGGTTACCCAAACTATTAAGCAACTCAACAAAACCATATACACGCTCACGATCATTTGGGGTCGCCTTTAAAAATGCATTCATAAAAAACTCCAGGTCGCGTATCTTACAATGAAAGTTTATTGGTATTGGCCTGGGAAAACCTATTGTGTTTTTGTGTATCCTTCAAACATTTGGGATTGTCCGAAAGGATCACTATTCATAGATTTGACCTGCTTCCACTAATTGCATTTTTTTTTTATTTTTTTGCTTTTCATTGTTGAATGTAGTAGTAGGCGTTGCATTTGTGTAGAGAGTGTCCCTACTCATTATTAGATATACTCTGGGTGTGAGTGACCACCTGACCACTTGCACACAAAAAACCTTTATTAATTAATCACTACAAGCCAAAAAAGAGACTGATAGTTTAAATATTGAATTGGAACATTTCGGCTTAGACGACGCTGACGTCAATCAGCAGGCAACAAATAATTGTCATTGTTCTCTGTGGATGAACTTTTTATTCGGCACAGTTATTCTGGGCTCCTTCGCAGCACTCGGTGCATTTCTGCTTTGGTTGAATTAATAGTTGTTTTTTCTTCCTTTCATCATTATATCTATTCAGTAATTGAATATTTTATAAACCTTTCGATAATATTTGTATAAATAAAAATGTCTTTAATGCCAACTGTGTTCTGTTTTGCTTTTGGAAATGTGATCGGTCTGTACCTTCATAGCTTCCCTTTATTTTGGTTGTAAGTATACTGCAAATGCAATGACATCATCAAGTTTACCTGGAACTAGTTCTTGATAAATTAAACTGAAGTGCACAAAATGAAGTGAGTGAGTTGGTTCATTTTAATCTTTGGTGGATGAGGCATCAATTATTCAAAAAAAATCTTCATCGTTTATAAACAGAAGATCATTGCTATATAAATTATCACTAATTGGGGTCTCAACTAAGTTTATAAGGGTGTACGAACAACTATTACACTGGTCAACACTAGTTTTGGTGCCAATACACTGCATTTTTTTATTAACTTAGGACTATATCCAGATTACATAAATACAAAAAAAAAATGACTTCCTACGTGTACTTTTCTAGATATTGACATGTATAACAAAAAACAGTTTTTTGAGGAAAACAGCATTTATTAAAGTGTTACGTACATAAAAATTTTCTATGAGATGTATTAGAACAATCCCGTTGCATACCCCAGCAGTAATCAGCCATCATATGCCGATCCCATCGACCTTGGTACTATGAATATGTGTGTAGTGGTATGCAATGGAAAGAATGAGTCTAATACATTTAGGTCAGTCACTGGCGTCCCACAGGGTTGTGTTTTAAGTCCATTAATGTTTGCCTTGTACATAAACGACATTGAGAACCATTTACCGGGGGGAATCTCTTTGGGTGATATATTTGTAAGACATTTGTTATATCCTGAAAACCTCGTCATGTTTGCTGACAACCCAGCGACTTTTCAACTCCCAATAAATAAACTTAAAGTGTTTTACAGTTTTTGGGAGGAAAATAGACTCAACAAAATCAAAAATAATGATATTTAAGAATCATGCTCGTTCTGAAAGAAACATAAGGAACTGGACTTTAGATGGTACTAGTATCGAAGTCATTAAAAAGCTTAAATATCTTGGTTTCGTATAATCTCAAGTAACTTGAATTTCAGTGCTCATATAAGAGAAAAACAATCTTTAGCCAAGTCAGCAATTAATTCAAAAAGTAATTTGTAGACGAAGCGTCAAAATTTAAAATGTTCAATGCTACCGTTAATAGTTGTTTCTGCTATGGCAATGAAATCTACGGTTACCTTAGGATGAATGATATTGAAAAAATTAAACTTTATTTTTTCAAAATAATATTCAAACTACCGTCGAATAGTCCTAACTATGCTATTTATGTTATAAAACCAATATCATGCAAGCACCGAAGTGTACAGAAACAATGCTGCAAATGAGTACCGTGGTGCGTTCCTAAATGGCTTCGATGTTACGCGATGCTGTAGTGTCAAAATCATCGTTGTTGTTGTGTATGTTTGACTTTGTTACAAAATCATGACTGCATTTAGGAACGACTCGTTGTTACACTTTGTTGGTCTGTCAAAAATAAGAATAAAGTGTTTCTTAAAATATAAAACCAGCTCAAAGAAACTCGTTTTTGATGAAGAAAAAAGAAATCTGAAATGAACAAGATTGAAAATCAACAAGTGCTTACAGAATTTTGAAAGATTTATAAAAAAAAAAATAGTGCGTGCAGTCCCCCCGCGCTAAGAAGGGGTAGAAATTTATTTTGAGTGAACTCGTATTGTTTCTTTAAAAGAAAAAGAAAAGAGATGGATCGGAGTAAATTTTCACGGGATAGCTACTTAAAACCATTTCATAGAACAATTTTTTATTTTTTGGTGGAGATTAGAGGACGAAAACTAGGATTTTAAAGTACAAACATAGTACTTATGTATGGAATAGAATACCAGGAACCTTTCTGAAACCGTTGATTGGCCAGTGTCAGTGGTAGCTGACTGACTTAACACCTAAGTCCAAGACGGAGAACATTTACATACATGTTTAGACATGATCAAACATGTTAAGACATGATCAAACATGTTTAGAATGATCAAACATGTTTAGACATGATCAAACATGTTTAGGCATGATCAAACATGTTTAGACATGATCAAACATGTTGAGACATGATCAAACATGTTGAGACATGATCAAACATGTTTAGACATGATCAAACATGTTTAGACATGATCAAACATGTTTAGACATGATCACACATGTTTAGACATGATCAAACATGTTGAGACAAGATCAAACATGTTTAGACATGATCAAACATGTTTAGACATGATTGAACATTTTTGAGCCGGGTGTAAATGGAAATTGCTTATATATACATGATTATGCCTCCACTAACTTTCCGAGTACCAAACTACCCAAAGTAACTAAACATACCAAATGCCAATCCGATACCTAACTACCCAAAGTAACTAAACATACGAAATGCCGATACCGATACCGAGTACCGAAAGTAACGAAAGTAACGAAAGTAACGAAAGTAGCGAAAGTAACGAAAGTAACGACAGTAACGACAGTAACGAAAGTAACGAAAGTAACGAAAGTAACGAAAGTAACGACAGTAACGACATCGTAAAAGTAACGACATTTTTTTGTGAGTAACGTTTCGTTATTCGGTACAAAAGAGAATACTTGTTACTGAGTAACGAATACATACCATTTGCTACAGCAATAATGTTTAACACGGAAGTGTAACGCTGCATGTAACACGGAAGTGTGACGCTGCATGTTTGCAAGTCGCATAAGAACTTTCACTTCAATTATTTTATGTTAGAATAATTTAACTTAATCGATTTACACATTTTGTAAGCACTTATCTACGTACATCATACATACATATATATATTAAACAAATTAAAAGAAACTGCATTAAATATTTTCTATCATTTCATTGGAGAAGAAAAGAAAACACAACACTGATCGATTATTCACTGAGCAATTGAAATAATTTTCGCACGCACAGACATGATTTTCTTCAAAATATTTCCACCGAAAAACACATTTTACTACAATGAAATCGTTGGGATGAATGGCGCGGAATTGATGACAGCGTTTAACACGGGAGTGTAACACGGTTGTGTAACACGGGAGTGTAACGCTTTCATGTTTGCAAGTCGCATAAGAAGTTTCACTTCAAAAAATAGTGCGTGGAGTTAACACGGGAGTGTAACGCTTTCATGTAACGCTTTCATGTAACGCTTTTATGTTTGCAAGTCGCATAAGAAGTTTCACTTCAAAAAAAAAAAACAAATCTGAGCAACAACAATTCTAGAGGGGTTTGACAGATCAACATCGAAACTCAAGTTCCAGAGATGATTTGGAAAAAGTTACGAAACGTAACATTCTGACAGTTTAACATTGCATTTAGGAACGACTCGATGTTACATTTCGTGTGTTTTTTGTATTTAGGAACGACATAATGTTACCCGATGTTACATCGCGTAACATCCAAGAATAAAAGAACAGACCACTGGGCTACTGCGCCGGCGCTCGGCACAATATTCACCTGCTCAGAGAGCAATAAAATAAGAGATAACAAACAGATTTACCAAAAAATATGACGCTAGAACACCGGGTTATTTTTTTCCATAAGAAAGCATCTATTGAACAGAGAGAAGAAAATAAGACGATGTTCTTTCTACCTTCATATTTTTTGGTAAAAGAAAAAAGAGGAAAGAACACAAATTTGTTCCATCCAGCAACAAATTTTATAAGACGTAATATTTGGGGTTACCTTGTATGTTGCTAAAGTTTTGAGTTTGTTTATGGAGTGAGTTGAATAGCCAACATGTGTGTAGCAGCGTTACGGCTGTGCCACTTTAGTGTCAAATTGACACTTTTTTCAGGTTGTGCCACCGCGCCACCACTTTTCAGTCTGTGCCACTTTTTTAACATTGTTTCTATTTTTAGTAATTTTACTAAAACTCCCAAAAAGGTAATCGAACAATGTAAGTTTTTAGAAATAAAATCCGTCCACGCAGATTTTAAAGCAATTTTTGAAATTGACAATATCGAATTATTTTGGTTTAAAGGGTTAGATGTAGTCAGGAGCGTGAAAAAATGCAATTTAATTGTAATTTTTTATTTACTTGTAATTAAGTTTATTTCAATAAGTAAAAATATAGTATCATTTCATCCTACTTTAAAGGCTATGGCCCAATCACTTCGTCACGCGTTCGACTTCAGCGGCCACAACTGACAGGTGGATTAAAACACGTGTATTCTTATGGGGAATGGCCCATAAGCAACGTGCGTGACGTCCGTGGCGGCGTTGAGATTAAAACATTTTTAATATCAACGCACTTAACGACTTTGACATTTGCTATTGGTATGTTTTGTTGGTTTGTAGACACACATGCTCACACCCATGGTGCTCTGTGTAACAAAAGCGCATTAACGCGACGGATTCATTGGGCCATCCAAAATTTTAAAATATTTAAAAGTTTTTTTTTCAGGAGTAAATCTTCAAAAGACACTTAGTAGTATTCGATACCAAGTAGTGTGGGATTCTTACCCACTAAAAACTCCTCATAATCAGAACCAATCTATAAACTATCGACAACAGATTCTTCTTTCTCAATAATATTATCGCTTTAAGGGAAGCTTAAACTTTTAATGCTTCCCATCACTTTTAGGCCATTAGCTCGTGTGGCTTGGTTCTTCTTAATCTCCGAACATTGCCTCTCGTATTTAATACGGACTCCATTTCAGAGTTGATATGACTGATTGTGTGATACAGCATGTTTTCTTACAACTTCTGTAACCGTTTCTATTTGTAGGTCACGATTTTAAAGTTGAAGTTAAATTTAAAGTTGAAGTGTGACGGAGTCATTGGGATGTTTTCAAGCCTTAATATTACTTCACTAAAATTTAAAAAAAAATTAATTATTTTACAAGTTATGGCGGTCTAAGTTGAACAGGTCTTAATATATAGGTCCTTGCGTTGCCCACTGTAACTCGAAAACCGTTTGATAGATTTGAATGAAACTTATGAAAAGCTCAGCTTGATCGAAGTTTTTTTTTTTTCAAAATTTGCAAAACGGCGGCCTCAGAAATTTTTTCTGCTTTTCGGGAAAAAACCAACAATTAATTGTTTATAAAAAATCGAATTTAGAAAAAAAAATCCTTCGATCTGTCACTAGATTTTTATGTTTTCTAAAAGCTGTATAAGTTTCATTCAAATCTATCGATCGGTTTTTGAGTTACAGTCACCAGTTCATAAAATATAGTTTTGAGAAAAACGCATTTTAAATTTTACATACCATACCAGACTGCTCGAGAGCCGCTTATTCTTCGCTGAATAACTCGAAAGATATTTGTCTGATTCACTTCAAACTTTCAGAGAATAGTTTTAAGTTACTATACTTTAAGAAAATGCATTCTGACTACTCCTTACCCCTTAAAGTGGGTAACACGAAAAATAGCTTGAATGGATACCTATTTTCCGACTTATATGAATTTGTTACAAAAATTTTAAACCTTGACTTAAGGCAGTGCCTGCACTGAGAGGATGTTTTCAAGCTAATTATGATACAAAATAAACTCACCAGCCGACTTAAAACTGAAACTTGTGAGAATATGTTGACTTCCTTAAATTTAGTAAGCAAATGTGACATAGCTGAATTGAGTTTTTGATGAGCTCCTTATATAAAAACATCAGATACTAATTCTTTTAAATAAATTATTATTTATCTATTATTTATTACTTATTGATATTTTTATTTATTTACTAGTAAACCCGGCGAACTCCGTTTCGCCACCAGATGGCTTCGTTTTTGTAACATTTCGTTTGGGGAGTAAAAAATGAAGAAAAATGATATTTTTTGTTTTATATTTGAAAAGGAAAAATTTTATTTCATTTTACAACAGTGATGAATTCATTTCGATTACAAAAATGAAGTGTAATTTAGTTGAAGTAAAAAATGAAAGTGAATCCAAAGTAAATACTGAATCAAAGCGTTATACGTGTCCGCAAAGTATCCGTTTCATTGAAGTACTCTTTGGTAAACCACTTTTTTTTTGGTCTGACGTTAACACAAACAAAGCGGATTTTTTCCCAACTCGTGAACACGCAACGTATAGCTGCTCATGGGAATAACAATGATTTTCTAAATTTATCCCGCGATTGGCCTTGCGACTTGTTAATTGTCATTGCGATGCGAACGCAAGGCGGACCGGAAATTGCAATCGTTTGAAGTCAAACGGAAGATCAGTCGGAATCATTGGTATTCGAGGAATACATACATTTTCACCTGCGTACTTTCCGTTAATAATGGTTGCCTAAATAAAATTCGGCATAAGCCTTTTCAACGCAAGTCGAGTACCGTTGCAAAGCCGCGGTGGATTCAAATTACGCAATATCATAATAACTGAACCAACTTTAAGTTGTAAGTTATGTGGTGGAAATCCTGGTAACTCCAGAGAGTTCAAAAACTCCGTTGGATAATTTACTACATCATCGGGATCTGTTATGGAATCAACGGATTTGTATGCCACCAAATCGCCATCGATTTTTGAATGAATGGTGAAATTCAGTGTATTTACATCATTATTGTTTGCAGCGAGAACTGCTCGTTGACTTAGCCAAGCATAATTCAGATAGTTCTCACTAATGTTAGGGAAAATATTTTCAATAAGAGCTAATTGAGAATCTACAAATCGGCAAAAAACGTTGGTAAGAGTAATCAATCCAGTTGTCGCATCAACTGGAACTTTCCCATTTCCAAAACAACTAACAATTGTTTGGAAAATTGTGCAACACTTTGTACATTTTGAAGTTGAACTCTCATATTAGTGGTAACTGGTAAGCGATAGTGTTTTTACGTTATTCCACAAAGGTGATGCATTCAGGCAAGCATTGAATTCATCTGCAGGCGTTCAACGGAGAATTACTAGCAACGTCTGCTTGAAATCGCCTGCAAACAATATCATCAAGCCGACAAAGATGTTTTTATTTCGCCGAAGATCCTTCAGTGTGAAGTAAAGTGCTTCAAGTGATTTCTTATGTGCCATTGTGCACTCATCCCAAACAATGAACTTGCATTGCATCAACAATTTTCCCATTGCACTGGATCAGGAAATATTGCATGTTGGAGTATCAATTGTGTTTAAATTGAGTGGCAACTTAAGCGCAGAATAAGCAGTACGACCCCAATCTAGAAGAGTCGCTGCAATTTCAGATGATGCTAACGCCAAACTATGAATTGTGGCTAAAATCAATGAAATGACAAATGTTTTCCCTGTTCCTCCAGGTGCGTCCAGGAAGAATAGACCACCAGTGTTATTGTCGACCGCTTGCATTAATATTTCGTACACTTGTTTTTGTTGTTCTTTCAGCAACGGCACATTATTTCGAACGAATTCCTGCAATGTATCAACATTATATTGCAGCTCTCGATTTAATTCTTGATTTAATGCATCGTGCATCGATCGATTTGGCTCAATCATTCCTACTTCAATCAGTTGCTTGTTTGCAATAGTCAAGCATTAATCCTCAATCAGAATTAATCCTTCATTGTAGATTTCATCTGTTATTTACGTGTCGGGATTATTCGTTCGAATGCGTAAGCAATGCAAGATCAGTGAAAGATCGTGTGTCACATGAAACTAAGTTAACTCATTTAATAACTGAGCAGAGACTGTTGAATTTAACCTTTAATGCACGGTCTACATAATTTACACAATCCAACTTACCACCTTAAGGACAAATTTGTATTTGAATTGATTTAGTGGTTTCTAATTGAATTGTTAGGAAACGAATAATTTTCAATTTCACAATTTTATAGTGAAAGATCGTGTGTCATATGAAACTTAGATAACTCATTTAATAACTGATCAGAGTTGAATTTTTTTATTTGCAAAATGATTTTCCCTTCCTACTTTTCTCTTGAAAAGGTCTCGGGCTCCGTGAGAGCCAACGAATGCAAAACCATTGAAATTGGTTCGTGCATTCTGGAGCTATAGCGTCAGGAAGGAAAAGCCGACTTATTTTTATATATATAGATTTATGTTGAGTTATCAATACAATATGAACTGTTAAATGTTTAGTTCTTATCTTACGTTGCAATAACCCTTAAAATGAGTGTTTTCTTCAATTCCTATGAATTCGTTGAGATGTGTGACGTGTTTGTTTTAAGTAAATTTTCATACATATATGGTGTTCTTTCGTTTTCAATTTCTAGTGCCACCTTTTTTTCTCGAGTGCCACTTTTTTTGCAACTTTTCCAAAATTTACAACGGTAACTCTGTTGTGTAGAATAGGACGGAAAGCAAAGTGGTTGTTGTTAAAAAAATTTTGGCAGCGAGTTCATGTGTATGATCAAGTTTGTCATGTTGCCAGAAGTCTAAGATGTTTCGGATGTGAATTTCAAAAGGTAAGTCGGAAATAATCGACTAATATTGACGCTTCGCCACTGTTAAGGCGGTATTACACTATCATATAAATATGGCAAGTTGACTATAAAAATATGGCACACAAGTCATATATATATGGCAGTACATATTTGTATGTCTCCATATATGTGACAATGATTCTAGAGCCATATATATATGGTGTAGTGTAATACAAAATCATAATTGTCTCCATATAAGTATGTTCGTCTTGTGTCAAGTCGTGTAGAAGTAAAAACATACTTCTTTTTTTTTTTTTTTTCATTATTATCTCTGTCACTTTTTATTGAAATTTACATCTATGTACGAGTATGCATGGTAATTATTTCAGATTTCACATAAGCACTCCGTGCATTCAACGCACAATACAAATAAAAATAAAGAAATAACTGCAAAGAGAGAAATAAAAATAAAACAATCATAGGATGCCGATAGTATGACAAGCGCAAGTCATATAAAATCAATCGATTTTTATATGGCTAGTTCATGATATTCATGCTTGCCATACTTTATATGGCACAGGCTGTCATATAAGTGTGATAGCGATACTTTTCTTTGTCATATAATTATTGTTTCCCATATAAATTGTCCATATATATATGGCATAGTGTAATATCACTTGCAATATTTACAGAAAACGTGCCATACATTATATGACAACTTTGTTCATATATGTATATATGATAGTGTAATACCGCCTTTACCTTATTAATTTTTTCTTGTAATTCTATTCTTTTAATAAATTAAGTGTTATAAGATTTACCATTTTTAGTTTTTATTTTACCTATCATAATAAAGGGACAGATCTCAGGAGCGACTCAATTTTTATTTTTGGTGACTTTAAGAATGTGGTAGAAATGTAGCAGCAGGGGGTCCACCGAAACCAGTAAAATTTTGAAAGTGGTCCACGAGAAAAATAAGTTTGGGAACCACTACCTTAAACCTTTTAATTGGAGTAAAATATATATATATACGAATTTTCTTTGACCTGACTGTTAAACATTTCTAGTGCTACCAAACATTAATGATGGTCACTTCCAATATACCGTTAGTATTACTTATAAATGTCAGATTTGCAATGTTCAAAAATATAAGAGTGCTGTTAAGAATTGCATTATTTCTGGTCTTTTTAATTTCCGATCACAATTTAATTATTAAATTTACTGTTAGACTTGTGTTTAAGGGGCTCAGCTAGTTTCTCATTTTCAAAAAATCGATTTTTTTTTCATTTTTCGATAGGTAAATATCTCAAAAATGATGTCCTAAGATATTGGAATGATATCTTGGATATTTTTGAAATGGCAGAGTATACAAGAGAACCATCTCGGGCGCTCGAACTTATGCTCTGAAAACTTTAAACGAGTTTTTCTCAAAACTACATTTTTGAAATTTGCCGCAGCTGTAACTCACGCAAATATTGACGAATCGTCTTGAAATTTTAACTGCATACTCTCCATATGTTTTTACATACAGCCATCTACAACTTTTACGATCGGATGAAAATTGTAATTTTGGCAGCCATAGGAAGTCGATTTTTTTTGGCGAAATTTCTACTTTTTTTTAAATTGCTGCCATTTTGTCAGTTTTCAATTCTTCACTATAATTATAGATGGCTGTATGGGAAAAAGGGTCTACTTTAACGCCATGTTTTTATTTTCTTGTTACAGGTACCAGAAAAATTCATAAAAATGCGGCAAATTGACATCTTCTAATTTCAAGAAGTTCAAGAAATGGTCCATATCTCTCTTGGATTTCAATATTTTAACTCGAAATTTCGCAACAATTTACATGAATATATGAATAATAAACTCCTAGAATTACAGAACATTTGAAGCTATATTTTTTTTTACACGCCTTCAAAAAATCACCTCCATTTGAGCTCGAGACACTAGCCGAGCCCCTTAAGTGTTTAAAACTCATTAATTTTTTTAAACAATAGGACGCGGAAGGCATTGCTCTGAGGAAGAATGCCGTTTGATCCTCCAACTAGGAGATATCGAGGCAAAACATTCAGTTTTATTCAAGATGTTATTCACCGACCTCAATGTGTTGTTGCTATAGTGCTAAAGCAGCGAGGTCAACCAATAAATTTCACCAAAAAAAGAGTACGCCCAAAAAAACAATAACTTTGCTGGACAAAAGCATTGTAAGAGAGGTGCTTAGTAATCCTTTTGCAACATCTAGCGGTAAAAAAGCAAATCTATGATTGGATATCGGCTCATGCACGATCCGCAGACGATTGCAGGACAAAAATTTACTTGGCCGAATTGCAATGAACGTTCCGTTACTTAGTTCGAAGAATCTAAAGCAGCGTAGGTATACGATTTGCAAAAGTAAATCTTTCACAATGGGCTTACAGGAACTGGCAAAATGTATTTTTTAGTAATGAAACCAAGATAAATTTATTTGGTCCTCATGGCAGAACTTGAGTTAGAAAGAGGCCAATGAAGAGCTGATGGAAGAGGTAATAGAAAAAATTGGTTTGACTCTTATTATTTTGACCACCACTAACATAGATTTGAAAAGTATATTTTCTTTACTATTGAAAATTAATCAACAAACAGCTATTTTTAGCTTTTCTGTTTATTTATGCAAATAAAATTAATCACAGAAAACCAATTAGACAAGAAGTTATTGCCACTGAAAAAACTACAAGTGATTTCTTGTTCCAAATGTCATTTTTCAAATTATTCAAAAAGATTTATTTTCCTAGGCTTCTATAACATTTTTCTATTTGAATAAAATTCTAACTCTGGAGCAGATAGAAAAGATTTAACTGATTTTGACGAATTAATCGTCAGTGTTATGATAAATTTTACAATAAATTGTCAATTTGAATAATTATTTTTTCAAAGTTTGAAGAAATATTTTCGTCGATATCACCTACGACATTTGGTTCAGTGTAATATAGTGTTAGTAGTCTATTGATTAGTCTACCGATGGTACCTTTTAAATGACCATGACCTACAGCGGATGAGGAAATCCTAGGTTCTTTCAAAAGGAAAATACCCGGAATGGTCTTTGGTAACGTATGTGAAGACAATGTGTTAAGAAGAAGACTCAACATAAAACTGTATGAATGTACTGTGACATATGCATACCTAGAAGAGATTACGAAGATTGGGACACTTACAGCGAATGGACATCAACGCTTCGGATTTACGGAAAAAGAAGACCTCGTCTTAAGTGGCGCAATTGAGTGCCGAGTGGAACTGAGATACATTTTGATACCTCTGATTCCATCCAGCTTTGTTACTTCTGCTGCGTAAAAATCATCTTCATCTCATCTGCTGCCAACTAAACCTCATACTATTTGAAGTTTGTTCAACATTGAGCTGCAATGCGCAACCACTGTAATTCAGCTCAGAAGGCGTTTTTCTATCTTAGAAGATGGCGAAGCCTTATGGTCATTTTATCCTACCCACGCTGATGATTGATTTTTTCGCCTTTGATCATAGACCCCAGATATTTAAACTTTTACTCTTATTAAACACATTTTCTTTAAAATGAATGTCAGGAATAGGATATCTACATCAGAAAATGGGAAACACAAGCACTCAGTTATTTTGATTCTTACAGGACCAACTAATTTCTTAAACTTTTACCTGAAAGTCAGGTGCTCGGTGCATGGAAGTATCGTGGGTCCTGGTTTATTATGACTCAGTCCTCAGCAAAGAATTCTCACCAACTCGTTGTCTTTGAAGCTTAATCAGGCTATAAGATGGGCTGATGGGCAGATATGTTTTAATAACCATCGTCGTCAAATTCAACTGGTCATTGGTCACTGATCAGGCACTCCTTGTCATCTCAATGTTATTCATTATCAATCAAACTGTCCAACGCCCATAGAACGAATTTCGAATCAGAATAATAATTTATGTAAAAGTTTATCACGCCCTTCTTTCACTTCCCATATACACACGTATAAATATAGAAAAGCAAAAATAAAATTCTCAGTTTCAGCATCGTTCCACGGTGACTAGACAACGGAAGATTAAGTATCCATTCGTGAAATATGAGCATCTGATCCATGAAGTAGCCAGCATATCACACAATTATATCTATACAGTAATAATAATATGCTGCCCAAGTATATGGGGGGGGGGGGGGGGCTGTAGGTACTGAGTGAGATATTACGGACACCAGATGCTGCCAGCGTCGTCGCCCATATAACCTACCACCCAACATCAACGGCCAGTAAAAGTTCAATGCCTCATCCGGCGAACGTGATTGAGCATTAAAATTTTAAAGGACCAAACTCGCTCCACTGGGCAAATGTGGCGAAAGCTGCCATGGACTGAGAGACTTTGTTGACAGTGACGTTCCTGATGATATATTGATTTTACTTTTCATTGTTGCAAAGTATCTCGATGACATTCTGTTGCATGACAACGATAAATTTAGTTGATAGTTTTGCCATTTAAACATCATTAATGTCTTTATGTACTTTTTGAGTGGTTGTAAGGGTGACTTTGTGACGTGAAGGTGTCTTATATAAAGAGCAATGAGTGAGTCTTGAGGATACACGAAACTAAAGTTAACTTTTTTGCACTGGAATAATGTGGTTTACCAATAGTGGAGTGGAGTCAACTCATTCAGAGTTAACAATGAAATGAAAAACAAAGCATTTGCTATTTTATCGCATGATATATATTTTAAAAACATTTTTTCTATCGATTGTAAATACAGGCTCACCAAAACACAAATGTAAATCCAATAGTATGTACACTTGTATCTTAAGACAGACAGACAGACATAATTAGTTCTTCGAATTGCTTTTCTTTTGTTTAACACCGTATCCTACTTTCTGATATGTTGCTTCATGCATGTATTGAAGTCGCCAACACCACAAATAAAAGAGACACCTCCTTACAAATTTATGTGAGCACGATTACAAAAAAATTCTTCAAGTGTCTCTGTTACGGACATACCGCAGAATCGATAGAAGAAACCCCTAAATAAGCTTCAAATTAGAAATCTGATCAGAAAAGTGTAACAGTTACAAATCAACCTTGCGGAACAAATCACATATCTGGATCGGCAGAGTGTTTAGACAGGCACTTTCAAATATGAAAACGGCATCCTCAAAATGACTAGAAAACTCCCACTAAAAGTCCACCAGGAGCCTAACTGTTTTTTTTAGAATTAACGCGTACATCAAGGGGTTATGAGACTACTCTTTTAATGTTATAAAACACAGTGCAAGCATTTAGGAAAACAGGAGAGGATTTGATAGGAGACACCGATGTACGTTGCTTTTGAATAAATTATTGTGAATCGCAACGCAGGGGAAACACAAAGCCAGGTATAGCATTCCACATACGGGTGGTGCGACTAAAATAAGAGTTTCTATACTTAACTGTACGCCCGAAGTTGGGTTCAAGGTTAAACTGGTAGGCATTCCCAGCAAGCAGCGAGGCGGGTGTTGCGGGTAAATTGTTTCAGGGGAAGAATGCAACTGGCTATTTCACTAGAGCACTGTTTGAAAGCGATAAAAGAGAGTGAGACAGGTAACGTTTCGACGATGTTCAAGGGAATCAATCGATTCTACGATTGAACTATCACCTATCAGTTTTAATACTCTGTTTTATACCCTACCAAGTAGACGCAAAGATGTTTGGAAAGCACCTGACCTGATATGGGAATTATAATCTAGTTTTGGGCGGATGTAGGCTTTGTAAATTGAAGCCAGATCAGAAGGGGTTAAAAAATTCTTAACCTAAGCATTTGGCAGCATTTCTCAAATATGTGGTTGTTCCAACGAAGGACGTCGTTTACACACATACCAAGTACTGACAGCTTTTTGGTTTTTTGGATGCAGGTACAGTTTTAGACAAAAGATCATTTATGAAAATGAGAAGGAGAGTCGGAGAAAAACAGAGCCCTTGGGCACACCAGCATTTATGAAGTGGGTATTGAAAGGTAGTTTCTAATCCAACGAAGATACCAAAAAAGAGAGCCTGCACTGAAGCAAATGTCGTAGGTGATATTGAAGAAAATATTTTGTCAATTTTTGAAGAATCAATTATTCAAATTAACAAGTTTTCATAACATATTTCATTTTATTGAAAATTTGATATTTAACATCAAAAAAGTTTCTTCAATTGCTCTCAGTACTTAGTGTGTTATTCAAATCGAAGAATGTTTGTCACAATGACGAAAGTGAAAAAGTCTATTTGAGTGAGTAGTTAGTTAGTTAGTTAATTTACTTTTAGTTAATTTACTTTTTTTATTATTATAATTGGTTTCAACAATATTTACAATGTAAATAAAATAAAAATAAAAATAAAAGTATATGGTTTGGCCTGAGGCCGTCTACCAGATTGACAATAAGTTTTTAATTTTCTATATTAAGGTTTAATTTTTAATGCATGATTCAGTTATTATACTACTATATAAGATTGTGTTTCTTAAAAATCTTCATTTATTATTTTGCTACGATATCGAAGTGCGTTGACTGCATAATTATACAACAGATCCCAGCCTTGTTCTCCATTTAAGATTTTGACTAATTTGCCTTCGTCTTTGAATTTTGCTCCCAACCACCTTAGTCGGATTTCTTTGAAAATTGGACATGACCCAAGAAAATGAAATACGTCTTCCCTTACCTTTAGATTACAGATGCTGCAGAGTATTAGCAAGTCTGGTCTGTGGGGTACGAAGTTTAAATTTGTAAGTTCCCCTCTCAATTTGAAGATCGTACTTATTTCTTCCAGATTGTAATTCAGTTTGCTGTAAATCATCCTATACTGGGATTCTTCGGCTTCCTTTTTTAATTGCTCTTATATCCTGAATCCGGTTGCTTTCAGAAGATCGGTGAACTTTATCTTTACAATTGCTACAGGTTCATCCAGTTCGATTTTCCAGTTAAGTTTACCTGCTGCTGCTAGGTGGTCCAATTCCTTGACAAATCCTCTTCTGTTTACTAATAAACTGGTTAAGATTATTTTTGGCAACCTTTCATTTTTCATTTCGAGTATCTTGACTACATAGTCTAGGTGCATTTTTAAAGTGTTGAGGTATAAGGGAGGTACTCCAGTCTCCAAATGTAGCATGTAATTAGGTGTGCTGTTTGGTAATATGAATAGTCTTTTCAGAAAGTAGCGAAGAAATTTTTCATACGTTCCAAACGCACTATATCCCCATACTTGGGCTCCATAAAGCAGTATTGACAAAGCAGTTGCTCTGAATATTTTTTGCTTTGTACTGTGTAACACGTTTTTGTTATCTATACATTTATTCCACACCGAAGAAACCGCTCTTTTAGCTTCCGCAAGTTTATTTTCAAGATGTTTGTTCATATTAGCATTCGTGGTGAATCGGATCCCCAAGTATTTGTAATTTTTTACTATTTCTATAGACTCTCCGTTGAGATACCATTTTTCTTTTCGCGAAAATCTTCCTCCTCCGCGTCTGATAATCATCATTTTAGACTTCTCCAAGTTGATTGTTAGGTTCCATGTTTTGCAGTATTCTGCCAACCAATTGATCATAATACTGTATCGGCCAGGAACACAATGTCATCCGCGTACAAGAGTGCTGGGATTTTTATCCCGTTTAGTTCGATTCCTCCACGAACTGAGTCAGTAATATCTTCAGATACGAGTTCACCTTCCCAAACATAGGCCAAGTTGTTTTCGTACATGGCTCTTAAAGTATTAATAATTTTACTTGAGAGCCCAATTCTGCTCAGTTTGTAAAATAATGCTTCTCGTGGAATTGAGTCAAATGCAGCTCGGAAGTGTACAAATAAGGTGTAAAGCTTTTTATTCTTATTTTGGTATATCTCCGCTAAGTTAAAAAGTGTAAAAATAAGATCAACGGTAGAGTAATGTTTTCTGAATCCAGCTTGGAACTCTAGCAGCACGTGCCTATTTTCTATCCATGTGGTGATCCTTTTATACAATACTGAACTAAATAGTTTTGTGGATGTGTTGAGGAATGATATACCTCTGTAATTTCCCGGATCTTCCAAGTCACCCTTTTAATGTAGCGGAAAAATTAGCGTCTTTTTGAATGAACCCGGTATATCTGTTGCTTCAATTATTTGAGTGAGTAACAATGCGTGTTAATATAAGTTGTTTAAATTGACAAAACTCTGTAATCGTAATTCCCGAACACAATCATGACCTAAATATACAAATTCTTTTATTCTGAGAAAATTCGTGAAATGTAATAAACGTTTCTTCACTTTGACAAAAATTTTTCTATCGCCTTGTTTTTTGTATTAATGCAGGAAAACGTTTTCCTCAAATTGACAATTTTTTTTTTAATATGAATAAATTGTTTCAAAATTGCTTTGTTAAAGAAAACAAGTGCTCACAGTTATTTTACCCTGCAGCTACACGGACAAGATATGGTAAACCATCAGCCTACATATATACAATACACTACTAGCAAGACCCCGCCCGCTTCGCAGGGCGAAAATAAAAAGTAAAATATTAGATTTTTGTTTTAAATCTGTTTTATTGAATATTCTTTACTCTAATGCTTTTTGATAAACAACATTTTTAGTTTTTCCATTGTTGGGGCGGTATAAATGAATAAAGCAGATGGTTTCCCAACAGGTGAACAACCAACATAAAGTTGACCATGAGAAAAAACTGGGTGCTCCAAATGTATACCACAGATTTTAAGCGTTTGCCCTTGAGATTTATTAATTGTCATGCCAAAAGCAATACGAATAGGCAACTGCAAACGCTTAAATTCAAATGCTAGATCAGGTGGAATCATTGGTATACGTGGTATTAAGACATCTTCGCCTTTGAATTTACCAGTTAAAATGGTCGCTTCAATAACATTATTCATTAATCGTTTAACTACTAACCTGGTGCCATTACATAATCTTGGATGATTCAAATTTCTTAACATTATAATTGGAATACCGACTTTTAATTGTAAATAATGAGGCGGGATACCTGGTAGATCCAATGAATTTAAAAATTCGATCGGATAGTTCACAGCTTCATCTGGATTCATAACGGTATGAATAGATTTATAAACTACGTTTACACCTGGTATTCTGTTCATAACTTCCACATTGATACTAATAACATCTCTATTCGTACATGCCAGTATACATCTTTGACTTAACCAATCATGATTTTGGTAATTACTTAAATTATTGGGAAACACGGTCTGCACTAACGCAGCAGTTGATTTTGGTAAGGAACAAAAATTAATTGGCAATGTTATTTTACCATCAATATCTAGAGGCAATTCTCCATTTCCAATTTTCAATAATTGCTTTGAAAATTCCTCAGCAGTTGAATCGTTCTGTAATAAAACTCTTACATTTTCGGTGAGAGAAAGCGTTTTCACATGTTTCCATAACGTTGAAGATTTCAAGCTAGCATTTAATTCGTCAGCAGCAGTGGATCGAGGAATAACCGGAAGTGTTTGCCGGAAGTCACCAGCAAATAACACCAATGCACCACCGAAATGACGATTATTACCTCTTAAATCTTGTAAGGTTCGATTAAATGCTTCTAACGATTTCTTGTGTGCCATGGTGATGGTGCATTCGTTCCAAATAATTAATTTACACTGCTGCAAAGCTTTTGCCATTCCAGATTTTTTTGAAATGTTGCATGTTGGCGCTTCTAAAATATGAACGTTTAAAGGCAATTTTAAAGCCGAGTGAGCAGTGCGCCCACCATCCAATAAAGTTGCAGCAATTCCAGACGATGCAAGAGCTAACGCTATATCTTTATTCGTTCGTACAGTAGCTAAAAACAATGACAGTAAAAATGTTTTACCAGTGCCGCCAGGAGCACCCAAAAAATAAAATCCACCATTTCCAGCATTAATTTCGCTCATGATTTGAAAGTAAACTTCTTTTTGTTTTTCATTCAATAATGGAACATTTCTTTGAACATATTGATTTAAACAATTTGCATCATAATCTCTTTCACAATTTAAATCCAAATTGAAAGTGTCGTGTATTGAACGATGTGATAGCAATTTATTTGACATTGCTAAACACAAATTTTCTATAATGATCAACGCTTCGTTGTGTATTTCTGGCGTAAAATCCAATTGCGGATTCATTCTTGCACGACGAACTGTATGCAAAATATCTTCTGACAAAAATGATCACAATGACTTCTTCATAACTCACGTGGATTCGTCGGACTGCACGCAGATATAATTGCAAATAATGAACGCATTTGATGTGGATTTGCCGTAAGAGCTGCATCTTCTAAGGTGTTATTCCAATGTTTATCATCTTCCAGTAAATTTAAACGCCTGCATGCTTCACGATATGTAGGACATAAATACCCATCAACTGTTCGTAGCTCTGCAAAAGATGTTGGCCCACGAACATCATTTAGTAATAAACGCGAAAAATAACATTCCTCAGTATTTGTTTACACTTTTCAAGCAGCCAAATGTAATAAGGAATACATCTAGGAGTATTAGTTATACTCTGTTCTAAAATAAATAAAAAGCATTGTGAGCATCTAGGCTGTGTGTATTGTAATTTTGCATGGGAAAATAATTGAAACTTAATTATTTTTTTAAACACACTTCCCTTTTTTCAAAATAAATTTTTTTTTGTCCTAAACCTTCTACTCTTACTCTTCTTTAATTTAAAAAAAAAATTAAGAAAATCGGTCAATCGGTTTGGCTGGTTAGCGAACGAACACAAAACCAAACTTTATTTTATATACAGGGTGATTCGCATAAGGTGTGACAAAAAGATAGGGTGTGTAGGTTGGACCTAGACAAGCAAAAAATCGTATGGGAGGGTGGGTCCATTTTCCCCCGTTTAGGCGGGAGGGGCAATTTAAGAAAAAAATCACTAAAAAAAAGAACGGTAATACTTACAGAGTCGTGCTATAGCATTTTGAAAAGCCAAAAACCTATACATTTATTAAAATTTTAAAATAAGTTGTTCAAATGAAGTTTTTGAAATATTAATTTTCAAAGTCAAAATTTTGAAGAAAAAAAAACATAATTTTTTTTTTTCAAACCATTTTTTTTCAAAATTTTACATTATTAAGTAGTATTTTTCTGGCTTATTTTCAATGCTCTTGTTTATTTTTGATCAAACACAAAAAACCGGATGTCAAAATAACCTGTAGTTTTTGAGAAAACCAAAAATTACAAAAACGACTTTTTTAAATTTTTTGTTTTTTTAAAGTTTTTTTTTCGTTATTGGATTTTTAAGTGAATTCTCAATAAAAAAAGTAAAGAAAAAATTCATCCTTTATTTCGTAAGTTCACTTAAGAATCCAATAACGATAAAAAAACTTTTAAAAAACAAAAAATTTAAAAATGTCGTTTTTGTAATTTTTGGTTTTCTCAAAAACTACAGGTTATTTTGACATCCGGTTTTTTGTGTTTGATCAAAAATAAACAAGAGCATTGAAAATAAGCCAGAAAAATACTACTTAATTATGTAAAATTTTGAAAAAAAATGGCTTAAAAAAAAAATTATGTTTTTTTTTCAAAATTTTGACTTTGAAAATTAATATTTCAAAAACTATTCATTTGAACAACTTATTTTAAAATTTAAATGAAAGTATAGGTTTTTGGCTTTTCAAAATGCTATAGCACGACTCTGTAGGTATTACCGTTTTCTTAAAATAATTTTTTTCCCATTTTTAGTGATTTTTTTCTTAAATTGCCCCTCCCGCCTAAACGGGGGAAAATGGACCCCCCCCTCCCATACGATTTTTTGCTTGTCTAGGTCCAACCTACACACCCTATCTTTTTGTCACACCTTATGCGAATCACCCTGTATATAGATGTCAAATTCCTGTTCGTGTTTCGGCTGTGACGTAGGCGACTTACAACTTGCCAGGCAAATGGCTTTCAATCGACATGTCATTATATATTTTCAAAATGACACCCACAAGAAATTTGAAATTCAAATTCTTTTCTCTTTATGAGGGTATTTGACGAAGCTGTCAATTTCATGGCTACTGAAACTGCTTCTCGGGTGGCTTTCAATATTCCATACCAGTTAGATTTCAATTTAGAAAAGTTTGGTTGTGTATGTTAGAAAGTTCGAATGTATTGTAAATGGCTTACCATATCTTGACCGTGTAGCCCCGGGGCTAGTGCTGTGATGCTTCTTTTGCGAGGCTGATGGGGTATAACTCAAGGTGTTCAGGGTCTACCCAAGGAAGCTTAGTAAGACTTGGGCTTCGGCGCCGGCTGTCCAACTTCTCGAGAAATGAATACAAGGAGACGGTCGGTTTAATTTTAATTAACTCTAATTTTATTATAAGTTCTATTCTCAGGATCAGGTTTACAATTTTAACAAATTCTGATTTTAGTTTCCCAAAAAGCAAGTTTTAACGATTTTTGTTTCTGGTGCTGGTCCTCGGAATGGCTGGTATTGATCTTCACTGGGGTAGTGGCGATGGGTTCCTTTGGGTATACGTCAGCTGCTCCCTCTGTTCGGCAGCGGTGAACTTCTATCTGACTCTGCGTTAGACAGGGCACTCTGTCGGCGGCAGCGGCTTTCGTAGTAAGGGTCTACGTTGCGTGGAAGGCAGAACAATTTATCCGCGGCGGCGGACTGCGTAGGAAGTGCCTGCGTTGTATAAAACGGCAGAGCAATTTATCGGCGTTTAGCGGACTTCGTAGAAAGTGCATGCGTCTTACTTAGAGGCAAAATACTCTGTCGGTGGCGGCGGACTTCGTAGAAAAGGTCTGCAGTTGCGTACGGTGATGCGAACTTTCCTTCACAGACGGACAATGTCTACCGATAAAGAGAATCCACCCGCTCGGCTCACAAAAGCCGCAACGAATAGATCTGCTTTTACGAAGACAAAACGGCAAGGAAAATTCACACGCTCGGCTCACAAACGCCGCAACAATGGAATTTCCTATAAGGAGACTATCAAAGTAAAAAAAAAAAGAAAGAATATCTTTCACGGGGGAGGAGAAAAAGTAATGGGTAAGTTCTTATTTGCTTGGCTCACAACGCCACAACAATGAAAAACCTATGTAAATCTTTTTCTCGAATAATGGTGTATAAACCACCTCTATTCATTGACTTTTCCACTGAACAACAAAATGTGAGCTGTATCAGGTCAGTGACAACTTTGCATATAAAAAAATGGGCACGACTGGGTCGCACGAACTTGCGATTGTGTTCTAAATACGATATCAAAATCTAAAGGCTTAGTTAAAGGTTCTGATATTAGCTCTTCATAATATATTTTGTGGTACAGGGTTGCCAGCTACACATAAATTATGAAAATTGAATTAAATCACGTAAAATAATGAAAAAATTAAATTAAATATTCCAAAGGTTTCAAGCAAAAATCTAAAAACGCCATTCTTTTGCAATCGCTAATACATATGAATGATGAAAATTTAATCAAAATCGTTGGAGCAGTTTTCCAAAAAACGGTTTTTTATTTTTCACTTTTTTTTTTAAACTGTTTTTTAAAAGTCGAGTATGCAAAGTTTTAGATCTTAATAAGAGTTGTTTTGACAAAAAATTTGAAAAAAATCAAAGTTATAGTTTTGAAGTTATTTCAAAATATCAAAATTTTCTAAAAATATTTTTAAAAATTTCCAAAACTAAATTTTTTTTAATATTGATATGCAGTCTTTTTGTAACAAATTACGACTTTTTAAATCCAAAGTTTCGTCAAGATCGTGTAAGCCATTAACGAGAAAGTCGGTTTTGAAAAAAACGGTACTATGGGAGGTACCGTTTTTAGGCTTTTTCCAAAATTTTTTTTTACATCATAAGAAACAAAATCCAAAATTAATCCCTCACACAAAATTTTATCGAAATCGTTGGAGCCGTTTTCGAGAAAAATAAGTATTATCATATCGGTTGTATGGCAGGTACCGTTATTTCAAGACCTAGAGACTCAATTCCAAAAACTCCTCTGTAGACTGCTCCACAGACCCTAACTGCAAATTTTGAAGAAAATCGGTCTATTAGTTCAGGCTGTATATCCATATACATACAGACAGACACACAGACAGACAGACAGACAGACAGACAGACAGACAGAATTGCAGGACCCACTTTTTTCGTATTCTCTATCATCGTAATGTCATATTTAATTGTTATCTCAAAATTTTTTTTCTGCACGATTGCAAGACTTGCCTTATAGTACCTATAATCGCAAGTAAAAATGGATGGGGATTACCAATGTAATTCCCCATAAGAAAATGCACTACAGTAATAAGGTTCGGAAAAGTAAACAATGTTTTGCCTTGGGGTAGCCACTCGCTTTGTAATTTAATTGCGTGCGGGGGATTTCAATAGGAAAAACACGCACAGTGTTTTGATGCTGCATTTTGGAGGTGGGGTAGGAAAAGAAATTGTGACGCTTCGTCACAGTGCTCAAAACGAAAACATCAAAATTCCCTAAGTTTGAAAAGTGAAAATACTCAAGAACAATGAAAAGAAGGAATGTAGCTGCTTAACAACCTTGCATCTATAAGTGCCAATATTATTCAAGAACCTATTAAACAAATTCGACAAGTATAAGTAATAAAATAAAAAATAGTCCATAATTTTTGTAATTCTTTAATCGCTTTCAAAATGTGCTCTATTGTATTTCAGGTCACTTTTTCCTAATTTCCTTCCGACAATAGGGCTCAATCTAAACCTGAGCTGGATGGCCCACCGTTGAGTCTTATTATCCCTGGGGACGGCAAGAATCTTATCTTGCGTTTAGAATTTTCTTCTGCTTTGTTAGCAAATATTTGAAAATAAAACTAAAATGTTTCTTACAAAAAAATTTTACGATTTGTAAAATAAGTGTCGGGATATTCTGTGTTATCAAACTAAAGAATGGTAAGCGAACTTGAGGAAGATGTATTCAGTTTAAGAATTTCTTCTTTGACTATGGGATGCTAAATTAAGATTCTGATTTGGGAATGAGAAAAACGCGAATGATTTGAAAAAATTTTTGAAAAATATTTCATGAAAATGAGGAAAAGGTTTGCCATACTTTGAATAAATTTCTTCACTTCAAAAAAGAAATTGATGTCAAAATGAAGAAAAACCCTATGTATTTTGAATACAATGAATATTTTATCGAAACGAAAAACAAGATTTGTGCATTTGACAATTTTTATGTCAAAAGGAAGAAAGGTGAGTGAGAAAATGAAGAATAATTGTCAATTCAAAAAAAAAAAAAAAAATTCTGAAAGTGAAGAATATTTTTTCAGTGAAACAACATTATTATTCAAATTGAAAAACCTTTGTTTATGTTGTTTCCCAAATTAAATGAAGAATTTGATTCGGTTCGACAAAATTTTGTAGATTCATCAGCTTTACGAAAAATTGACAATAGCCGCGTTTTATTATTGATCTGATCCGGATCAGATCATGGCTTTATTAGCGTTACAACAACAAAGCGAAATCCTGCTTTTTATTTGGATCTATTTTTGTGATCTAAAAATTAGTTCTTCTATTTCACACAAGAGGAGACTTTCCATGGAAACGTTGGTATCATTTCCAATATTTCCAATAACAACAGTATTGCCACATGAACATTTTTTTCTGTGTGAAATGAAATATATTTTAGTAGATAGCTAGAAAATTCACATTTATTCATTTTTGTATAATACATGACATAATGAAAAAGTTTTACAAAACAAAACATATATTCGTGAAATTAATAAGAATTAGTGCAAAAAAATATATATTTGACAAAGTGCATGAGTATCATTTTTCCCTAAAAAAAAGAACAAAATATTAACCATTGAAAAAAAAGTTCGTAGGGCAACTCTGCAACTCTTTTGAAATGTCAGTTGAAAGAGCGAGTCTCTCACAGCTTCCAACTGGAAATATGATGATCTAAAGCTGTTTTATTATCAAGATCTGATCCGGATTGGATCATTGTGATAATAAAACGCGGCTAATGTATTCTTCGAATTGACACATAGTTTTTGTGGACCGTATCTGATCAACCTTTCTTCAATTCTACCTACGTTTTCATCAATATCACTACCAAATTTGGTTCAGTGTGATGCTAAACTCTTTCAAATGCTTTAGAAATGTCAAGCGCAATTATCTTACTTTCTCCAAAACAATGTAAGGATTTGTTCCACTTTTCGGTTAAATATGCCATCAAATCACCAGTGGACCGTTTGCTACGAAAGCCGTACTGACGGTCATTAAGAAGCTTTCGTTCTTCAAGATATTTCATAAGTTGACGGTTTATAAACGTTTCCATGACCTTGGAAAGAAGGGACGTTAGTGCAATTGGACGGTAATTGGCTGGGGAGGAAGATTCGCCTTTCTTAGAGACCGACTGGACAAATGCAGTTTCCCATCTGCTCGGAAAAATCCGAGTAGAATAGGAAAGATTGAAAAGTTTACGCAGTGGTTTTGCCAGCGTAGAAGAACACCTCTTCAGAATAACGGCGGCGGGGATACCATCTGGACCAGCGGATTTGTGTATATATAGATCTTTGAGGACTCTCGCAACCGAGCGAGTCACAGAATTTGCAGACTCATGTTCAGGTGGAGCCAATATACTATCAGAAAGTGTCGAGTTAGCAGCAAATAGAGCTGCTAGCGAATAGGCCTTGTCGGTTGAGTTGACAAATGGAGAGTCATTGAAGACGAGCGTTGGGACCGATGACATGGCCGAGTTCTTAATGTTCTTCACAAAAGAGAAGTTTTTGCTTCCGTTTTAACACATTTGTATTTTTTTTTTTTTTATAATTAGAGCGCACATCAAGGGGTTACAAATACCCTTATTTAAACACAGTGCGAGCATTTAGGGAGAGGATTTAAAAGGAGACACCGATGCACGTTGCTTTTGAATTACAGATATTTCTGGCCCGTTTGAACAAATTTCGGTTATCTTCGAAAATTTTCGGAAATTTTCGAAAACGAGTTTCTGTATCCTTAATCGCCTCCTTACAGCTTGAATCGCACCACAAATTTTCTAACTTTGGGTCTCTGATTTAAACTTATAAGTGAGCTACAGGTGGACGTTATCATCGTTAGTGAGGAATAAAATAAAATAAATAAAGTTAGTGAGGAATACGCTAGCAAAAACGGGCGACTTGGGTCCCTGAGGCTTCACGTAGATAAAAAGTGCTGAAACGACAATAATCAGAGTATACCTTAGCCATCCGATGATGATTTTCTAACGCAAAATGGTGACTTAGATGATTACATGTGTCACCAGGCTTAAACGTAGAAGGACATGTGAACGATGGCTTGTCGAGGAAGGCAAATACTTGAGATGGCAGCGAGACGTATAATGGCATTAGTTTAGTGAAATGCTGGACATTCCAACTCTAAGAAGAACAGGACAAGGAAGTACGATACGCCATACCTGACATAACCATAAATTGAAGAAGAAGGTTTCTTGTCCAAAGTAAGGAATCGGATGGCCATCGCACAACTTTGCAGCACACTCGTCTGCAATGTGACGCTTCAAGGTCCAAGGTCAAGGAAAAATATATATTCCATATATTATATTCCAGTAGAAGAAAATAAACAGCCTGCCTGCTGGTGGTCATAAGAGATAGACGAACTTCGTAGAAAATGTCTTCGCCTTCGGCGTAAAGGATAAGATGCATATAAAGTCAAATTGATAATAGTGAGCAGGATCTTGAATCCATCAATAAGATCAACAGCGATCCCTCGGGACTTAAGGCTACAAGAATGCCATGCAAAAGTTTATAGTACAGAAGCCCGTAAACGATATATGCCCTGAAAATATGAACCCAGTTGGGGACACAATGTTCATAAAATATCCCGCCAGACAGTCCGACATCCCTAGGTAACAGCAACAAGATATAAATGCCACGGATACTTCAACGCCTTTTTGCACAAGATTTCAAAAAGAAGAAGCCGTTCGTGTCAATATGGAGAGAGTGAGAGAGAGAGAGAGAGAGAGAGAGAGAGAGAGAGAGAGAGAGAGAGAGAGAGAGAGAGAGAGAGAGAGAGAGAGAGAGAGAGAGAGAGATAGAGAGAGAGAGGAGAAGAGAGAGAGAGAGAGAGAGAGAGAGAGAGAGAGAGAGAGAGAGAGAGATATGAGAGAGAAAGAGAGAGATAA